>CAUYUJ010014182.1:124258-210741 GCA_963575745.1 Prorocentrum cordatum | reverse complement strand
CCTCCTCCTGATTCTTCCTCCTCCTCTTCCTCCTCCTCCTCCTCCCCCCTCCTCTCGCCTCCCTTCTCCTCCTCCTCCTCCTCCTCCTCCTCATCCTCCTCCTCCTCCTCCTCCTCCTCCTCCTCCTCCTCCTCCTCCTCCTCCTCCTCCTTCGAGGGCCTACACCGCAGAGGCAGCGGAGAAGACTGCGCAAGTGGGCCTGTCGCTCTGGACGTCAGCGAGCGCCGGAGCAAGAAGGGCCCCTTCTTGCTCCTGGCGCTCCCCCTTCTGAAGGGAGGGCATGGCTGATAGCTCTGGGGGAGGGTCTCGACTCAAGGGGCAGCCATTGCCCCATGCCCCCGCTCCTCCTGCGCATCTACTGACCCAGGTCAATCCAGACACAGGGCAGTCGGGATTTGCGAGATCCTGCAAGACCCTGCAAAATCCTGCAGGATCCTGCAACCAAACACGGGTCAATGCACACCTGGCTCTGCATGATCCTGCAAGATCGGGTGCTCTGACTGACCCCCGTTTGGATCGACCCCCACCCCCGTCTCTTGAGCCCCGACTCCTGGTCATGGTCGGCTGCCCCGGCCCCTCCTCTTCCCCAGCGCGCTCTGCCCTCCCTGCCTCCGCCCGCCTCCAACATGGTCCCTCCTCCTGCTCTCTCGGCTCTCCCCTCCCCGCCGCCGCCCGCTTCGTTCATCCTGGGCCCCCTGGGGATCGACCAGGTGGAGCCAGCCCAGGGGGGAAGCGTCGACCTGGAATCAGCGATACATCGTCGCCGCCAAATCGACGATAGCCCCCATGGCGGATCTGTATGCTCCTTGGCCGGCCATCGGGCCCCAAATTACTGGCGATGAATGGGCGTTTGGGGGTCGATGCGTCCCCCCCTGAGCCTATTCCCCCCCTAACGTTACACCTGATGAGAATCCGCCAATACGGCCCAAGAGGGCTTCAAGGCGGCCACAGGAATCGACTGGACGACACCACGACTGTCCAACCGAGCCTCGCCCACGACGGGCCCAAGACGCCCGACGGCCAACTGATAGGCCCCCACACAGAGGTTCCCGAGAGGTCCCCCGAGGGGCGCCTCCTCCCCTCCGCCCTCCTCTCCCTGCCGCCGCCCGCTTTGGCCAGCGCCCCGCGGTGCCCCCGCAGGGGATTCGGCAGCCAGCCGCCAGTGCGCGCGCGCTTGGCGCTGGGGCAGTCCTCGTCCGCCAGGGCCTGCTCCGCCAAGGGGGAGGGGCGGCGGCGGCGGGCAGCTGGAGGCACACCCCGGCTGCGGCCCCGGCCCCAGGCGATGGCCACCCGAGGAGGAAGCGCGAGCAGGGCGGGCGGGGGGAGCTGGAGCAGGAGAGGCCCAGGACCGGACGGGGGAGGAGCAGGCGGAGGGGGGAGGGGCCATTTTGGGGGGCGGGCGCCCCGCGGCGCGCGGCTGAGGGCACGTGCTCCGGGAACGCGCGGGCGTACTCGAAGGCCTGGCCCTCGAGGCCGCACACCGCCAGGCCGCCCGTGTGCAGCCACCGCGCCAGCTCGGCGGCCCCGGCGCCGGCGGAGCCTGGCTCCGGCAGGGCCCCGGCGGGAGAAGCGGCCTCAGGCAGCGCTTGCGAGGAGGCCCACGCGCCCGCGTTGGCGTCCACGCCGGCCTCCTGGGGGCCCCTGCCGTCGCCGCCCCGGGAGGGCGGCGCGTGGCCAGGCGCGGGCGCACGCCTGAGGAGCGACTGGTTGTAGGCCGCGTTGCCGGCGTGCACCTCGCTCTGCGAGGGGCCCTCCGCGGCGGGCTCGCCGCCGGCGGGGTCCAGGAGCAGCCAGTCTTCCAGGGGAGACATCGGCACCGAGCAGTACATCGCGCTGATGGACTTCATGTTCACGACCTTCCACTTCCTGGGCAGGTGCCTCACCTGCAGCTTCAGCAGCTTGAGCACCAGCCTCTGCAGGCGGGCGTTGTCGTTGCGGTGCAGCCTCTTCAGTATGTAAGGGGCCTTGTAGTGAATGAGGTACTGACGCACCCGCTGGGGGGACTCCTTGCAGAGTAAGTAGAGGATCTCCACCAACCGCAGAGACGCACGCACCTGCCATGAGGACGGCTCCTCCCGGAGCGGCATGTCCAAGCCCCTCAGGCACGCCATCACAGGTGGCGTCTCCCGTGGCTCTGGGGACACAGACAGGTCCTGGTTCAGGAACTTAAGCACCACCAGCGCCCCATTCGAGTCTGTGATGGTCTGCGTGAGCGTGGAGAGCTGCTCTGCGTCGGACCTACGGGAGCTCTTCAGCAGGACGAGCATGACACCACTCACGGCCGCGGCCATAATGTCCCGGTGCCTCTGTACCTCGATGGCCTCGGTGGGCAGCGCCCTCTCGTACGGGAACATGCACACACGCTCGTCAAAGCTGTCGTCGTAGATGCCGGTCGCGTGTCGCTCCCGCGCCATGTCCACCACGCCGGGGTAATTGTCCACATTGTTGCAGGACGTGAGCAGGAGACGGAGCAGCGCGACTATAATCTCCGTTAGCTGGGGATACACTGCGAGGTAGAGGCTCTGGATCGGGGGTTGGTGAAGGTGCCCCTGGCCCAAGGTGCCCCCAGCTTTTCGTCCCACTTTGGAGCCCCTGGGCCCCCTTTGGGCCTCGTGAGGGGTGCTCTGGAGGCCGCGGGGGCCTCCTTGGAAATCCTGGGGGCTCCCTGGGGCAAGGGCACTTCTAGCAACACCCGACTGGAACACCGCCGCCTTGGAGCGATCCTTGACCCCGCCCGCCCGCGGCACGCCCGGCGCACCCGCTCTGCGCAGCGCGGCCGGGGGCGCCGGAGCCCGCTCCTCCAAGGGCTCAGAGCCCGCCGCCTCGAGCTCCACAACGGTCTCCGCGTCGCTCCTGCCCTCCGCGCCGGCGCTGGGCGTGCCGCTGCCGTTGGGCGTCGCTTAATGGGGGAACGATGAATGAGGGGCGGAGGTTGAGGAAGGTGCGCTCACTTCTGGGCCCTGAAGGGCCCATGTGGGGGCCTTGCCCCCTGAGTTTAGGGGCCCTGCACGGCTCCTTTTTTCTGCAGCCCTCCCAGACCTCCGACGTCGTGATTTTTTCCATGCGGGGTCCCCCAGAAGTCTCGACCCATTCCCCAGGACCGGTTTTTCATCCTGAGGCGTTTTTTGACGGTCCCGGGGCCCGGCGAGGGCCCCTAGAGGCCGAAAATTGAAAAAAACACGTCCGTCTTGAGTTTGTCCATGCGTTGGATCTCTGGGCTCGCGGCCCCCTCCCCCCAACCGCATCGCCCCCCCCCACCACGCGACGCCCAGCTGCTGCCCGGGCGGGAGGCGCCGGGCCCCGCGCCGCTCGTGGCCTCCGAGGCCTCCGAGCAGCTGCTGGAGCCGTCGCCTGGCGCGGGCCCGCGAGGGGGCTCCACGCGCTGCGGCCGGCGGGAGCGGCCCGTGGGCGTGGCGGGGGGCGCCGGCGGCCGCGGCCCCTCGGGCAGGGCCTCGCCCCCCAGAGATCCAACGTCTCGAAAAAATCCAGACGGAAGGTTTTCGCCGTTTTCGGCCTCTAGGGGCCCTCGCCGGGCCCCGGGACCGTCACAAAACGACTCAGGATGAAAAACCGGTCCTGGGGAATGGGTCGAGACTTCTGGGGGAGCGAGTATTGAAAAAATCACGACATCGGATCTCTGGGGCAGGGCCTCGCCCTGGAGCTGCAGCTCTCGGTAGCGGTCGTAGGCCTCGCGGAGGGCGGGCGTGCTCTGCAGGAAGTCTGCCTCGCACTGGTGGAAGCTGTAGGCTCTCAGGAAGTCGTCTCTGTACCGCGCGATGATCTCGAGCCCCTCCTCGACGGCGGCTGGGCAGCCGGTCATCCCGTGCCTCCGCTGCATGCGCTGCCCGTGTCGGAGAAGTGCGGCGAAGCTTCCGAAGTCCCGCAGAGCTGGGCCCTTCGGGGGCGCCTCTGCGATCAACTCCTCCCGATCATGAGCCTCAGGGGGCTCACCCGCCTCCGCGCTTCGGGCAGCCAGGCAAACCGACGCACTGGCGCGGTCTGGCGCCCCGAACGTGCACTGGAGCGCGCGGAGCAGCAGCAGGATGATCTTCTTGATGGGGATTTTGTCGCTGTCGGCGCAAGTCTTGGAGGCCTCAAGCAGCAGCAGGACCATGGGTAAGCCGACCTGGCCGTGCTGCCCCTGCTCCATTGGCTGGGCGGTGTCGTCGCCGCGCTCACCCAGCAGGAGGTGCAAGTAGATGCAGTTGAGGACGCAGCGGAATTCCCTCTCCAGCACGCCGTCCTCGGCCAGGGGCTTGCCACGGGCGGCAGCGTCCAAGAGCCACCCGAGGCAGCGCACCAGCGTCGGCATGGCGCCGTGCCTTTCCATCATGGCGTGGTGGCTCCTCATGGCCGCGACGAGCTCCTCGGCGGGACCGTCGCACAGGGAGCAGCCGAGCGCCATGTGCATGAGGCACATGAGGGTGACGTCCCTGCGCGGACCCTTGTGGGAGGCCTCCAGGATCTCGAGGCAGGACGGAATCAGCACGTCCGGCTCCGAGGCGCCCAGCGACTCCGAGACGAGCTCGTAGGTCCGCCTGGCCCGCACAAAGTCCCGCACCTCCCCGTGGTACAGGAACTCGTCGAAGGCCCACAGCACCCCCCCGTCGCTCAGCGGCCGCCGGCCCGCCCGCCCGCCGCCGATGGCGGCCTCGGCTTCGGGCACGGGCGGCGCGGGCGCCGTCGGCGGCGCCTCCGCCGCCAAGGCCACGGCGGGTCCGGCGGCGCAGGGCGCGGCAGGCGCTGGGGCGGCGGCGGGGGCCGCGGCCGCCGGAGCGCCCCTGCCAGCCGCCGCCGCCGCCGAGGCCGACGGGGCAGGCTCAGCGCACGGGGCGGGCGGCGCCGGGGCGGCGGCGGAGGGGGCCGCAGGCGCTGGTGAGCGCATGCGGCAGGGCCGCTGGCGCCTGGGGCCGCCGCATGGCGGGCAGCCGGGGCGGCCCAGGCTGCAAGCGGCTGCGGAGGGGCGGAGAGGGGAGGAGCGGCAGGAGGGGCGGCAGCAGCAGCGGGAGGCAGAGCGCGAGCAGGCGGAGGAGAAGAGGCTATAGTGAGGAGGAGGGGGGGAACGGCACCAGCTGGAGAGGGAGAAGCATGAGCAGAAGGAGAGGGGAGGAGGAGGAGGAGGAGGAGGAGGAGGAGGAGGAGGAGGAGAGGAAGGAGGAGGAGGAGAGAAAGAGGAGGAGAGAAGAGGAGGAGGAGGAGGAGGAGGAGAGGAAAAGGAGGAGAAGGAGGACAATGAGGAAAAGCAGGGATGAGGAGAAGGAGGAGAAGGAGGAGGGGAAAGGATAAAAAGCAGGAGAAGGAGGAGAAATAAGGAGGAGGAGGAGGAGGAGGAGGAGGAGGTCCCGAGCGATGAAGCGTCTGGTGCCCAAATGCCTCTCAGCTGAGAGGAGGAGGAGGAGAAGGATGAGGAGGAGGATGAGGAGAAGGAGGAAGAGGAAGAGGAGGAGAAGGAGGACAATGAGGAAAAGCAGGGATGAGGAGAAGGAGGAGAAGGAGGAGGGGGAAGGATAAGAAAGCAGGAGAAGGAGGAGAAATAAGGAGGAGGAGGAGGAGGAGGAGGTCCCGAGCGATGAAGGAAGCGTCTGGTGCCCAAATGCCTCTCAGCTGAGAGGAGGAGGAGGAGGAGAAGGATGAGGAGGAGGATGAGGAGAAGGAGGAGGAGGAAGAGGAGCAGAAGAGAGGAGGAGGGAGGAGTAGCAGAGGCAGGAGCAGCAGCTGCGAAGAGAGGAGGAGCAGGAGGAGCTCACCCTCCCCTCACTCATTGTGAGAAGGGAAGTTGGAGGTTGGAGCGGCTCCGATTGCCGAGCTGGATGTCGCCGGGGGAAGAGCAGGATCACATCTGGAGAAGGAGGAGGAGGAGCAGAAGGAGGAGCAGAAGGAGGAGGAGGCGGCAGGACGAAGCACCTAGACAACTACGCGGTATCGACCGAACCATGGGGGTACAAGGGCACAATGCAAGGGAAGGGGCCTAAGTGCGCATAGGCAATGGCCTACTCCGAGTTACCAGCGAGCTTATGGTGAAGGACTCTACTGGGTATCCCAACTACAATTAAACACCCCGCCACGCCTACAGGGCGACCAACATGCGCTTCCGCATGGAAGCTAATCGAGACCAAGGCAAAGCTTACATGTCCTCACGTCTACACGATAGTCTTCGACCGATCCATGTTCGGCGGGCGTAGCAGGAAGCCCAGTGCACTGATGTGCATATACACGCCTACTGCCAGACATGCACTAGAGGGCACACAAAACAAGTATACTTGCAACCACAGGGGCGGGCACACCACGGCACTGGACTACGACAAAACAGATGGCAATTTCCGCACTGCCCCGCTGAAAGAATGCCCACCTGCACTCTGCGACTTCATCGGCGGCAGATTCAAGAGTACGTGGAAACAAATCATCAAGACAGCCGCACCCTCGCAATGCGTGCACAAGAAGCTGAGCAGATTCTGCAACACGACCGGCCAAGATTCGCCTTGTCGTAGATAAGTTTCGCCTGTCGTGAGTTAGTCCTACCTGTGTGCAGAGCCGTAGAGCAGCAGCAGCGGCGGCAGCGCTTCATGTCGAAGCTACTCCCCTGTCCAGCTCCACCGTCTAACCCCCTTGGGTCGGGGGAGCCAGTTCCACTCGGGAGCCAGCGGTCTCTTGAATGAGGAGGGGGCTGAGGAGGAGTGGGAGGCTGCACGCGTGGCCGCAGGGGCGCCCTCGGCAAGGCGCGAGCAGGCAGAAGGGCGACTCTCGAGCGGGCGCCTCGGGCTGAGGGGCCAGAAGCAGTGGTGACCAGCCCGCGGGGCCCAACAAAAAGACGCGGCGGCGCCAACCAGACAGGGGAAGGATGTTTCTCTTTCGATGCTTGTGGCCCTCCGCGTCGCCGCCGCCGTCCCCGTTGATGCCGCCGTCGTCGTCGCGGTCGGCGCTGCTGTCGACGTCGGTGGCGGTGGCGACGGCCACGGCGGCGGCGAGAACGCTGGCGAGGGCCTACTGCAGGGGACCAGCAAGGTTTCACGCGATAGCCGTTGGTAAGGTTTCTGGTGGACTCCTGGGCCTGGCCGAGGTGTCAAGGGGGGGTCAGGAGGTACCGATGTTTTCCAAGGGAGTCTGGAAGCGTCTGAGTGCGAGAGAAAGGCGCCGCGAGCGGGAAACCGCGTGGCTACTCACTCCTGGCCAGGGGCGCCCCCTCTGGCCGAGCAGAGCCTCAACACAGTAGTACCCAAGTGGCTGGAAGCACATATGGCTGGAGTCGCATGTGGGACATCTGGAGGCTACGCGCTGGATGCACGCTCGGGAGCCTGGCCCACACGGCCACAAAGGGCCGAGCGCTGGAAAGACATCTGGCCACATGTGTACCCAGCTCTGGCCCAGGCCGGCCGCGCCATGCTTCCTGGGCATGGGCTGGGAGGCGGGGGAGAACTCGCCCCAGGCCAGCTCGCCCAGCTCTCAAAACAACCCTTTACAGCGCTTAACTTAGCTCAGCGCTTAACTCAGCTCTAGCTCTTCAGAGGGCCCGCCGCGCTGAAAGTTGAAAGCCGCCTCAGCCGCCGCCATCGCACTCGCCTTCGTCGTCGGTCGCCGTCGACGTCATCACCGCCGCCGCCGTCGTCGCCGTTCCCGCCGTCGACGTCGCCGTCAACGTCGCCGTCGTGGTTGCCGTCGTGGTCGTTGTGGCCGTCCCTCCCGTCGTTGCGGCCGATCCGTCGCGGTCGTTGTCGACGTCGTCGCTGCCGTCATTGAAGTCTCTGTTGCCGTCGTTACCGTCGTCTGCAACTTCAAACTCCCTGATTGCCAGTGCCGCCGTCGCCGCCCTCGCAGTCACCGTCTTCGCCAGCGCTACCGCCGTCGCCATCGCCCTCGCCGTCGCCATCCGTCACATCACCGTCGCGGTCACCGTGGAGACCACTAGTCACTGATCTGAGCCAGAGCACAAGCGCATCGTTCGCCCTCGCCCCCTGGCGCCTCGTAGCTGTAGGCGCCGGGAGCCTCGCCGCAGCGCGCGCCCGGCACGGCTGCCGCTGGCGCCCCGGCGTCGACGGCGCCACGGCGTGGCGACGGCAGCTCGGGGCCGGCGGCGTCGAGATGCGCCTGCGCCCGCGCGTCTGACGTGCACTTCAGCGGGCGCATCCAAACAGAAACCGGCCTGCCTGCAGGTGCCCCCCGAAAATGTCTGACCCTCCCCATGGCCCACGGGACCCGCAGAGGCGCTCTAGGACCTCAGGAAGACCATCGTGTGTGCCTACTGTACAGGCTGCGCGCCCACGCGCGCGCGTGCGTCTCAGCGAGCACATCGGGACATCGGGAATATGAGCAAGTATGCTGCGGGCGTGCATACGCGCAGCCACCTCGCAACGCGCTCGTGCTCGGCCTCTGACCGTGCTGAGCGCCGGCTGCAAAAACCTGCACTTGTACCCTGCAGCTGAGGCGACGCAGTATGAGAAAGCTCGACATGGCCCCTCAGCTCGATATGGCCGAAAGCTCACCCTGCCGCTTGCCCTCCAGAGGCTGACCGTAGTCGTGCCCAGGCGACGGCGGCCACAACCGCGGTGTAGCCAGGAAGGCAACGGGCGTTGAGGCCGAGGTCGATCACATTTGAGATGCTACCGAATCGAGTCGAGCCGCAAGCATGGGACACGTGCGCGAGGAAGGGTGGTGCCTGCAGAAGACGAAAAAGCCGATCGACTCCAAACGAATCATTTCCTCGACCACGAAGTAATCCATCAACCGAATCCAGGACAGCCCCACGTGAAGGTAGATGGGCAGGGGAGCGCCTGAGGTTGGGAGAGGAACGGGGTGCAAAAGGGGGAGGCCACTTGTGCGCTGTACTGGTGCAGGCAAACGTACATGACGGTGTGAAGGCGGCGCCCACGCTGCTGCTGTCTGCATTTCGCTTCCGCCGAGGCCTCCACCAGGCCGACGCGCCCACTCTCGTTCTGCGCCCTCGCCCTGCCCCAGGCGGCAGACGCCAGCGCGACGACAGGCAGGCAGCGGAGTTGGCAGAGGAAGAAGCACTGCTCACACCTCTCTCGACCCCCCGCCCTGTCTCCAGCCTCGGCCGAGGAGCGAGTCCCTCCGGCCACGCGATGGCTGCCCCTGCTCGGAGAAGGACAGACGGACAGATCCCAAAATGCGAGAACAGCTCACACCACCAGATCACACGACGTCATTGCGCACAGGCCACGAGAAAAGGGTTCGCGTCCCAACGGCGGCCCCTGCCGCGCCATACCCTTGCTACACTCAGGACCAGTCGCGAAGGGAGAATGGAAAGCCCCTGGGCATCCGAATTGCAACAGCTGGCACGGGAAGTTGGCCGGCCAAGGCTGAAAAAGATCAAGGGTGCAATGCACCCCTGGCAGAGTACCTCGCCCTCTTTGCGGGACACTTGATGCCCGGTGTGGCCTTAGGGGAGGGCATAAGAGGGCGTCGAGCGGGCGCGCGGGCGGCACCTGGACCCCCTGTGAGCCCGCAGCCTCGCTCGCGATCTGCTTCCTGGCGCCAGGCATACATATATATATATATATATGTATATATATACATACATATATATACATATGTATGTATGTATGTGTATGTGTGTGCGTATGTTTATGGATATATACATGTATATGTATGTACATAGTTGTGTGAACGTACCTGTGTATATGTATACGTATATATATATATGTTTGTGTACATGTGTATATGCTTATATGTATATACATGGATGTGCGCACATACCTATACATATATATGTACACAAACGTATATAGTATATCCAGATGCATACATACACATATATGAGTAGTTGTATACATGTAAGTGTATGCCTATACATGCATGAATACCTACATACATCCATACATACATACATACATACATGCATAGATGCATGCATACATACATACATACACATACATGGGCACATGCACCTGTATTCCCAGACATGCAAATCCATACACACATACATACACGCATACACACGCACGCATGCATGCACCCATACATGACTACATACATGCATGCATGCCTGCATGCATGCATACATACGTATATACATATACATCGCGTCTCACACTAAAATTCATTACATTGCGCTACAAGACATTACAGAACATTACATGACATGTTATCGCATTACCTGACAATGCGTTACATTGTTGTATTCGATGGCAGTACATACATACATCCATACATACATACACAAACTTAGATCTATACGTGCATGTCTGCGTACCGACTTATATGCATACGTCAGATATGCATGCATGCATACACGCATGCATGCACACATGCATGCATGCAAACATCCACAGGTGCGTATGGACGTACGCATGTAGCATATACATACATAGATGCATGCATACACACATAGATGCAACATTGCAAACATACATAGATGCAGGCATGCGGACAGACACCCATATATGCGTACATCTCTATACATATATCTATATATATATATATATATATATATATATATATATGCAGACACGCATACTTACATGCACGTATACAGCCATACAGCCATACATACACATATATATATATGTATAGATATATACGTACCTGCATGCGTGCACATGCACATACGTGCATGCACACATGCATACCTACAACTAAATATACATACATACATGCATGCATGCATGCATGCATGCATGCATGCATACATACATGCATACATACACGCATGCCATACATTAACATACATTGCGTATATGCAAACATACATATATATGTATACCTACATACATACATACATACATACAGACAGACAGACAGACATACATATATACATACATACATACATGTATATATGTATCCGTACACATATTTCCATACATGCACACATATTAACACACATACATACATACATACATACATACATACATACATACGTGCATCCAGTACGTACGTACTTACATACATGCACGCATGCATATATACATACACACACTTCCGCACAGCTTTTTTTATATATAGACATACATACAGAGTGAGAGAGAAGAAAAGAAACAGAGGTACAGACAGACGAATCTGAACAGAGATGGCGTGACAGCACCCCACTGCTCGGGAGAGGCAGACAACCATGATGACACGCCGGACTCGAAAAGCGAGAAGCCCTGGGCGGCAGCGTGAGCGGTCGAATGCTTAAAGCACGCCGCAGGGGGCAGGGACAAGAGGAGCGGGACCAGGAGACGAAAAGGAGAATGAAACAGGAGAAGAGGGGGACGGGAGAAATGGGCAGGAGCAAGACCCGGGAGACGGGCCGAAGCTGACGCAAGCTCTGCCGTGCTGGCACGCAGTGTTTTGGCGGCGCGCAGTGTTTTGGCGCCGCGCAGAAGGAGGCTGCTTCTTAGAAGGCGCCGGCCTTACACCTACAGACACAGCCCGCAACTTCGAAGAAGCAGGGTACTTCTAAGAAGCCTCCCCCCTCACCCTGCCCCCCTCTGCGCGTGGCCGAGTGGTGGCAGCCGAGAGGGACAAGCCCACACACCGACGCAGACCAGCGAGCCCAGGCCAGCACGGTACCTGCAGCACGGGGGCCGGGAACGGAACCTCCCTCCCCCCTTGCGCTTCCCTCGCCCCTCCGCCCCCCCTGGCAGGCGGAGTGCCCCTTCTCCCCAACCCTCCCCCAGGGGAGAGCGTGCTACGCATGCAATGAAGTCAATGACAAAAACATGAACTGACTGTGATGTCCATCTGTGAATGCCCACGTGAAGGTGAAGCGTGGAATCGTGAGGCGGCTATGATGCCCACCGCGAGAACCGCTCTGATGCGAATCCGGCCCCAAACCGTGCTCAAGAGTGACGACTTCGGTGACGATCGGGTGGCCTTGTTGAGCTGGGGCCCGCACGGGCTGTCACGGCACCCTCGAGGGGGGCGCCGGGGACGGTCCAGGAGCGACAGGAGGAGGAGCAGCAGCAGCAGCAGCGGCAGCGCGGCAGGAGCAGGCTCGCCGCACTGCCAGAGACCCGCCGCACGGCCTGCCCTCCCTCGGCCCTGGGACGGGGCGCAACCCGCAGCTCGCCCCCTCGAGTCATGAAACAAGTTACGACGGGAGGTTTTGCGCGGTTTTCAGCATCTGGGTGCCCTTACAGGGCCTCGGGGCCGTCAAAAACCAACCCAGGCTGAAAAACTGGTCCTAGGGAATGGGTCGAGACCTCCTGGGGTCGACGTTATGATAAAATCAGGACGCCGTGGGTCTGGGTCTGGAGCTTACCCCACACACACATACACACACACACACACACACACAAATCCCCTTTCCCCCTCCATCCTCCTTCCCCTCCTCTCCTCGTTCTGCCCCTCCCCCTCTCCCCACTCTCCCTCTCTCCCTCTGCCATGTCCCCCTCTAGTTCCATTCAACCTCCAACCCCCTGCCTGGCCCGCTCTCCCCACGCCCTCGCGGACAAGGCATGTCCTGCTGACCAGCCGCTGCTTCAGCGGTGCGCTGGGCTCGCCGGCAGGCTCCGCCGAGCCAACGGGCTCCGGCCTGGAGCCGAGGGTCAGGCAGGTCCTGGCAGGGGCCATCCTCCGTCCGCCCCTCCTCCTTGCCCTGACGCCTCTGAGGATCAGATCCGCACCCGCGGCTGGCTTCTGGCATGGCTAGACGCACAGCAAGGGAGCATCTACGACGTCTAGAGCCCAGCCTTGCCCTCTAGGGAGCGATGGATGTGGATACGTAATTCTTCGCCCGCAGGGGCGGCCAGGCATTCCATATCCATCGTCCCTCGCAGTCCCAAGGCGCAGCTCCGAAGCGGTGGAAACTGGATATGTTAGGACAAGATATGCTCGAACAGAGCATTCCCTCACTCCTATCCACGTCTGTGGGGGCGATGGGTGTATCCCTTGCTCCGGCCCAAGTTCCCTCTGCTGCAAGCGACCCAAGGGGGACCCGAGTGGGGGATAGGCGGAGGGGGAACGGCTTGAACACGAGGGACTCGAAGCAAGACCGCAGGGTCCGAACCAATCGAGACCCGCGACGCAGAAGTGCAGCACGGAGCTGCAGCGGCGGCGGTCGCCGCCGCCACTCCCTGCCCCAGGCTGAGCCATCCTCCGACAGCAGCTGGGATATCGCCAGCGCTACGCCAGGACGTGCTGCCCGATACGCCAGAGCCATTCGTCGATTTGCTTGTTTCCAACGATTTTCTAGCAGACGGACAACTGCACCCCCTCGCTGAGCAAGAAACACCAGAAGGGCTGACTTCCAATGGATTGCGGAACAAACGCTCCAGGCCCCCTGACCGAACAGATGCACACAAATTACTGCCAGACAATATGTGCGACACGGGTGCAACCTGATTCGTCCAGCTTCTGCAGAATGGAGCATAGAGCCAAAGACCAATCATGTTCATGTTTGGGGCCTTGGCACTGGACGCGGTAACCCTCTACTGCTGTGCGCATGCCAGCCGCTCTTATCATAAACTCCATATTGTGCTGGTAAATGTACATTCCGCTTGGCGTGCAAACTGCTAGCAGAAGCTCGTCAAAGCAAGCTCGCTTGACGCCGTCGAACGAAACTGCCCAACACTTGTTCGTTGCATTCCAATTCAACCCAGACGACTTGCGTTCAACATGCACGTCATCACGCATCCAATCATACCGACGATTCGTATCAAGACTGTCGGTTTCCCTCTTGAACGAGGCTCGCGGGTGCCGAATAACATCTACAGCTTGTACAGCTTTCTCAATATGTAAGCCACGGGCACATGGACTCAAACCCGATAGGGGCACGCCGATGTAAGCGATCTGTGTTGTAGATGACGCCTGCTCGGAAGCGTCGGTTATACGATTGTCCCTCAGAGGTACTTCGGCCAAACGCTGGCATCCATTTCTACTATCATCCAGCTTTCCAAGGATGGCGTTGAGTGATAATTGCCAATTCGCCTCTTTCGCAGGACCTCTGAAACGAATCACATCGCCTCTACTAGCAGTATGGGCACGGTCCCTGCTCAAGTGGAATGCCCCGTCATGCTGGTGGATGTACAGTGTGTGCGGCGTGCACAACGAAAGACTGAGCTCATCGGAAGCACTGCGCTCACGAATGCCATGACAAGCTGCTTTGATCCCGTAGAAGCGCACACACCACGAAAGAGACCCCTTGTCCCAGCACAGCAAAGAGCTTTTGCATTCGATGCGCTTCCCACACACCAACCAATCGTACTCTGCCATCTGCTGCGAGCGGCGAATACCATTCACGCACCATCCGGGCACAGGATCCTCAGAGGTCGCCTTGGAATTCACGTCCCTCAAGATCTGTCAAGATCTGTCGCGTTGCGGCTTCCAAGACTTTGCCTCTCACTCCCGGGTAAAGATTTAACAAGGACGGCCTCTGACAAGACTCCTGCCCGCAAATCGATCCGTCATCGAATTTGAGCTTGCAAGCCTGAATAACAAAAAGCCGTGGTCTAGCGCCCAGGAGACTGACACCACTCCTTCCCGTCGCCACGCGCCAAGGAAATACCGATACACTCTGCGCTACTCCCTGCATACCCAGCTAATGAGTGCACGGAGTGGACGGGCCATCCTCGGGAGCACATGGACTGCGCTACGACGGCCACGGGGCGGCTTGAGCCGAAGTGGCTTGAGCCCCAATGGGTACGCACAAGGGATGTTCGCCCATGAGGCGGCACCATCCCCTTCTGCCTGCAGGCCCTGGGGCAGCACGGCAGAGAGTTCAAAGCGAGCCAGGGGAAAGAAAGGCAGATCAGCAAAACCTGCTTACCCCCCCTCCGCCCCTACATACCCCGATCATCCCCCTACAACCCCGTGTGCCCACCATCCCCGCCGGGGCCCCAGCAGCCTGCCATGCTCCTACGATCTCCCTGGCCCTGCCTACCGCACCTGAGGCTCAACTACAAAGATTCTGATCAGCTCCATGCAACATTAGGTCGGGCATGTCCTCCCACAGGCGGATATTGGACGGATCATGAAACATATGCAACAAAAATCAAAATAATCTAAAAAGTCGGCCCCATATTTTTCAAAGCTAGTTTTGAATACTCCTCCTATAGAGGGACATGCCCGACTCAACATTAACCCTGCCTGCCATCCCCCCACCCCTGCCCATGTGCCCACCCCTGCCCTGGCAGCCCCCCACCCTCGTGTCGTGGCGACCTGGGCGCGTGGGCTTCTGACGCCGCGCTGATCGTCTAGTTAACCTTGAACGACCGCGGACCGCTCGATGTCGGCCGATCCTGGGTGGCGTCGGGCCGACCGAAGGCGAGGCGGTCGCGCTCCTCGGCTGAGCCGCGGGCGCCCCTGGACCGCGCCCCTCGTGCCGTGGACGGACCGAAACCGGAACCGGCGGTTTGGGGGGGCTGATTTCGACCTCCGGGGGCCCTCGCCAGGCCTCGGGGCCATCCAAAAACGACTCGGGACGGAATCCCGGCCCGTAGGGAAGTGGTCCAGACCTCTGGGGCCCACGCATCCCTCTGGGCGTAGGTGGTTTAACGAACTTCCCTCCTTCCTCTGCTCGGGGGAGTGGTTTATCCTCCCGTCTCCCCCCCCCCTAGGCCCTAGGCCTGGAAGGGGAGGGGGGCCCGAGGTGTCAGAAGGTGCTTTTTGGTCCAAGATGGCTCCAAGAGTGCCTCCACGAGTCCAAGATGATCTCCAAGATGGGTCTAGATACGTCAAGATGGCTCGAGATATCCTCCGACGCACATCCAAGAGGCCTCAAGATGGCAGCAAGACGGTTTCCAGTGCCCGCCGAACCTTCCGAGGACCCCCCCCCAAGAGGCCAAAATGGCTCCGAAACTTAAGGAAAATCCATGCGTTTTGCCTTCTCACTTTTTCGCTTCTGATGGGCTCTGGAGGCCTCATGATGGACCCACGACGGCCCAAGAGAGGCCCGAGAGTGGCCCAAGAGGGCCCCAAGAGGGCCCCAAGAGCGCCCGAGGGCGCTTCAAGAGCGGCCCAAGAGGGCCCCAAGACGCAATCTGTGAGCCCACCTCTTTTTGAGTCATGGGGGCCAAGAGGCCTCCCAGACCCCCCCAATGAGCCCCAAGAGGGCCCAAAGACCCCCAATTCGAGCCCCAAGAGGTCCCCAAGAGTGCCCTAGGAGGCCTCAAAGGGACCCCAAGCGAGCCCCATAAGATGGTTCAATCGTGCTTCAAGAACCTCTCACAAAAAAAACATGCTTCCAAAGCCCAGCTTGTCATCCTCCTTGTCATCGTCCATTCCTTCCCTCCTCCTTTCCTGCCGCCTCCCTCCTCATCATCCTCGTTATCCTCATCATCATCATCATCATCATCATCATCATCATCATCATCATCATCATCATCATCATCATCAGCATCATCATCATCAGCAGCAGCAGCAGTATCATCACCACCACCACCACCATCAGCAGCAGCAGCAGCAGTAGCTCATCCCCAATATCATCATCAGCCTATCAGCATCATCATCAGCAGCAGCATCATCATCAGCATCACCATCGTCAGCAGCATCATCATCATCATCATCATCAGCAGCAGCAGCAGCAGCAGCAGCAGCAGCAGCATCAGCAGCAGCAGCAGCATCGTCTTCCTGGTGCCGCATTCCTCCTCCTCCTCCTCCTGCTCCTCCTCCTCTTCTTCCCGCTCCTCATCCTTCTCTCTTAATCCTCCTCCTCATCCTCCTACTCATCCGCCTCCTCCTCACCATCCTCCTTCTCATCATCCTCCTCTTCCTCCTCCTACCCCCAAGATGGCCTCAGGAGATCGAGCATGGCTTAAGATAGCCTCTGACGGGCCTCCGAGAGGCATCAAGACAGCCTCCGGATGGCCCAGGATAGCTGAGCATGGCTCAAGATAACTAGCCTCCGACAGCCTCAAGCCGAGCATGGCTCAAGATAGTCTCCAAGAGGCTGAGAATACGCGAAGCATCAAGAGTTGGAGCAGCCAATTGTCTTGGAACCGACGAGTGGGGGTCGGATCGAGTCGCACCGTAGGCGGCCCCGGCTGCGCTCTTCGACGGCGCCGTGGGCGGCTGCCCTGAGATCGTAGCGTCGCAACTTCTTCCACCTCGAACCTTTTCTCCCCCTTCCTGCTGGCCAGAACCGATGCTGGGCCACCTCAGACCTCGAGCCGGCTCCAAACCGAGCTGGCCCAATCGGATCGAAGTGGACACCGCGGAGCCCAGACCCCCTCGAGCAAAGGAAACATATCACCACAGGAGCTTCTTCGCTATGCTCGGCCTCTGGGGCCCCGACCGGGCCTCGATGCCGTCAGAGAACGACTCGGGAGGAACAACAGGTCCCGGGGAATGGGTCGAGACCTCCGGGGGTCGACGCCACGTGAAAAAATCACGACGCCGGGGGTCTGGGAGAGGCGCGGCCGCGCTCCTCGGCGGCGCCGCGAACGCCGGCGAGGCAGGCGCCGCGGGCTCCGCGGCGGCGGCCGCTGCGGTGGGCGGCACGCCGCCGCTCGCCGCAGCGGGCAGCGCCGCGGCCGCCACCGAGGGCGGCTGCCGCAGCAGGCGGCCGACGCCTCGGGCGACGGCGGGCGCGCCGCCGCCGCCGCCGCTGCCGACTGCTGCGGCCGCTGGCGCTGCCGCGCCCGCCGCCGCCGCTGCCGACTGCTGCGGCCGCCGCCTCCGCCGCAAAGGCTGGTGCTGCGAGTCTCTAACCGCTGCCGCTGGCGCTGCCGCGCGCGCCGCCGCCGCCGCTGCCGCTGCGGCCGCCGCCTCCGCCGCACCGGCTGGTGTTGCGAGACGTTTTTCCCAACCATCATGTGGTGTTGGGTCCTCGCTTTGAAAAGACAACGCCCCGCATTCCTTCCTTCCTCCTTCGTGCCCCTCCTCCACCTCCTCCCTCCCGCGTCCCACCTCCCCCTCTCTTCTCCTCTCCTCTCCTCTCCTCTCCTCTCTCTCCTCTCCTCCTTTCCCCCTCCTCCCCCTTATCCTCCCCTCCCCCACTTTGGCGCATCCCTCACACGTTTCGTGGCCTGTGAAGGAACTCCACCGAAGGTCCACATGCCAGCGCTCGCATGCGCCCACCACACCCATTTTGGCACGCCCCTCAGACACTTCGTGGCCCCATAGGGAGCTCCACCAAAGGTCCAGATGCCAGCGTTCGCATGCGCCCACCGCACCCATTGTGGAATTTCCCCCACGCGCTTCGTGACACCACAGGGAGCACCCACCGAAGGCCCACATGCCAGCGCTCGCATGCGCCCACCGCACCTATTTTGGCACTCCCCCCACACGCTTCGGGGCCCCATAGGGAGCTTCACGAGAGGCCCAGATGCCACCGCTCGCATGTGCCCACCGCGTCCATTTTGGCGCGCACCCCACACGCTTCGGGGCCCATAGGGAGCTTCACGAAAGGCCCAGATGCCAGCGCTCGTGCGCGCCCGCCGCACCCATTTCGGGACGCCCCTTAATCGCTTCGTGGCCCCATACGGAGCCCCGCCGAAGGCCCAAATGCCAGTGCCCGCGTGGGCCCACCGCACCCATTTTGGCACACCCTTGACACGTTTCGTGGCCCGAAAAGGAGCTCCACCAAATGCGGTGCATACAACGACGGTATCCACAATTGCATATGGTTGGGTCTTTCGCCAGGCTAATTTCGCCGCCGCAGTCTTGTGAGCAGCAGCATGGAGATATCCGTGACGACCGCAAGCTTTCCCAAGCTCTGAACGAGCAGCCCAGCGCCGCGAAAACTCGAGCGTCGGAACAGGGCGATCATCGCCGCATCCGCCGCCGCCGCCGCCGCCGCCACCAGCTGCTGCTGCTGCTGCTGCTGCTGCTGCTGCTGCTGCTGCAGGAGTCTCGAAGATCGAGTCTCGAGAGTCGAGGATCGAATCTCGAGGCTCAAAGATTTTGGACGCGTTGGTCCTTTCTGGGCCACTGCAGGCGGCCGACGCCGCTGCCGACGCCGCTGCGGCCGCCGCCTCCGCCACACCCCAGACCTCCAGCGCACTGAATGACTCAATGCAGAAGCTGTTCGCCGTTTCTGGCCTCTTGGGGCCCTCGCCGGGACCGGCTGCTGCAGCAGGCCGGTCTCTCGATGCCGCCGCTGCAGTCGCCGCCGCTGCTGCTGCATCGCACTGCCGGGAAGCCGGAAGCACGTGCAGCTGGACTCCCAAAGATTCGATGTCGTGATTTGTTCAATACGGGGTCCCCGGAAGTCTCGACCCATTCCCCAGGACCCCTCTTTCACCCCGAGCCGTTTTCTGACGGTCCCTGGGCCCAACGAAGGCCCCTATCGAGGCCGAAAGCTAGGGGAAACCTCCGTCTGGATTGTGTCCACCGCGTTGGATCTCTCTCTCTCTCTCTCGGCTCGTGTGCAGCGCACGCGGCGGCCGCGCGCCGGGTGCCCACGTGCGCGGAGGGCCGGCGTCCCCGGCCCGCACGAGGGCCGAGCGCTGGCAGGAGGTGCGGCGACGCGTGTCTCCAGCCCTCGCCCGGGCTGGCCGGCCGCGTCACGAGCGGCCGGCCTCCCCCAGCCAGCCCCCGAGAACCAGACACTCCCGACTGAGGAGGCCCAGGCGAGCGCGCGTCGAAAGGACCCCACCCAAGAGAAAAGCCGGGAGTGACACGGCGCTCGCGCGGCCGCAGCCCCGCCGCGGGACAGCCCCCCCGAAGCGAGAGAGGACCCCGAAGACAGCAGCCTCGCGGAGAAGGGCAGCGGCGCAGCGGCGGCGAAGCGTCGAGGCAGCTGGAGGAATGGACAAGGAGCGGGGATGGAGGGGGGACGGGGGCTCCGACGTCCTGCTCGCTTCACAGCGTCGACCCCGCAAGGGCTCGACCCTCCTTGCTCTCTCTCCACCACGTCGGCCCCACAGGGTCTCGACCCGCCATGCTCTCTTCACAGCGTCGGCCCCGCAAGGGCTCGACCCTCCTTACGCTCTGCACAACGTCGGCCCCGCAGGGTCTCGACAGATTCCCTCGGATCGGGGAGACGCAAGACTCGGGCAATTACGGGAGACTCGGGTTGGCCTGACGGTGGCATCATAAACAACGACGAGGCCCAATCTCGAATTTGACGCGAGCTCCCGCTGCAGGTGGATATGGGTATACTTGGGCCCCCCAGGGCCCCACTCTGTCCGTATCCGCCGCCCGTGGAGGTCCGCGAGGATCCATCCCCCAGGCGGTGGGTATGCCTCAGACCCCCGCCTCGGGAAGCAGCAGGAGGCCGAGGCAGACGGAGCCAGCCGCAGGCCGCCCCCCGCCGCCCGCCGCCCGCCGGGGCGGCGGCCGCCTCCCCCGGCGGGCGCTCCCGACAGCCCGCCCGGCACCGCGGCCAGCAGGTCCGGGGCCGCCGCCGGGCGGCCCTTGCGGGCGGGCACCTCCCAGGAGGGCGCGGAGAAGCGAGGGCAGAATCGAGGGGGACCGGGGAGCGAGGAGGGTCGAGGATCCAGGAGGATCGAGGACGGGATCGGGGAGGGGATCGAGGATCCCCAAGAGGATCGAGGGTCCCAAGAGGATCGAGGAGGATCGGGGAGGACAGAGGAGGGCCGAGGAGGATCGGGGAGGATCGGGGAGGATCGGGGAGCATCGAGGAGGATCGCAGATCGAGGGCGGAGGAGGGTCGAGGGGGGCCGAGGAGGGGCTGGCGGCAAGAGGGGGTGGGGGGGGTTGCTCCGCCCGCCCACGCGAGGGCGCCGCAGTCCCGCAGTCGCCCGAGGCCGCCGCCAGCCGAGAGAATCGGCCGATCGCCTTCGACCTTCGACCGACGGGTCGCCTGCGATCTGTCGATCGAGAGCGATCGGTCCCCAGAGCCTGGGCTCCGCTCGGCGGCGCTCCCTCGGCGAGCACGACCGGTCGTAACCGCTTCGGACCAATCGTCGACCATTTCGAACCGATCGCAAGCAGTTGCGATCGGTCTGAAGCGGTTACGACGTCTGGGGGCGCTTCAAGAGGGCTTCGATCAAGGGAGGGATCATGAGATCGCTTCTGGATGCGGCGACATCCTTTAAACTTCCCAGTGGGAATCCGAAAAAGCGGTTGTGTTTCGTCCGATCGCCGACCGTTCGCCATCATCATCATCATCATCATCATCATCATCATCATCATCATCATCATCATCATCATCATCAGCATCATCATCATCATCAGCATCAGCATCAGCATCAGCATCATCATCATAATCATCAGCATCACCATCAGCAGAATCAGCATCAGCATCAGCATCATCATCAGCAGCAGCAACAGCAACAGAATCAGCATCAGCATCAGCATCAACATCAGCATCAGCATCAGCATCAGCATCGTCATCATCATCATCATCATCATCATCATCATCATCATCATCACCATCATCATCATCATCATCATCATCATCCTTATCCTCAACATCATCACCATCATCATGTGCATCACCAAAACCATCATCATAAGAACCTTTCTTCGCACCATCACCATCATCAGTATCATCATCAGCATAATCATAATCATCATCAACAGCACCACCACCATCATCATCCTTATCTTCATCCTCATCCTCCTCATCATCAGCATCATCATCATCAACATCATCCTCATCCTCATCCTCCTCTCATCCTCACCATCCTCATCATCGTCACCACCATCATCATCAGCAGCATCATCATCAGCAGCATCGTCATCCTCATCCTCATCATCATCATGAGGACGGAAGACGGACGACGGACCACGGACGACGACGACGACGACAACGACGACGACGACGAAAACGACGACGACGAGGACGACGACGACGACGAGGACAACGACGACGACAACGACGACGACGACGACGACGACGACGGCAACGACGGCGACGACGGCGACAACCGCGACGACAGCGACGACGGCGACGACGACGGCGACGGCGGCGACGACGGCGGCGGCGACGACAACGGCCGCGACGACGACGGCGACGGCGGCAACGACGGCGACGACGGCGACGACGACGGCAACGACGGCGATGACGAGCTCCACCAGACCGCAGGATTTTGCACGGGCCCCGCCTTCTCGGGCGTACGCACCAGCGGCTCCTGCAGGGAGCGGCCCTCCTTGTGGCCCCCGTTGGGCCGGCCGCCCCAAGGGCAGTAGCCCTTCGGCGCCTGGGGGCACAGGAGGCTTGCAGCGGGCAGGGAGCAACAGGGTGGCCAGCATTGGAAACATCGACCCTCGAGGCCCTCGATGCTCGTGCGCGGTCTGCCGCAATCCTCCTCCTCCTCCGCCTTCTCCTCCTCCTCCTCCTCCTCCTCCTCCTCCTCCCCCTCCTAATCCGCCTCCTCCTCCTCCTCGTCCTCCTTCTCCTCCTCCTCCTCCTCCTCCGTCCCCTCTTGCTCCTTCAACCTTCTCCTTCCACTCCTCCTCCTCCTTCTCCTCCTCCTCGTCCTCCTCCTCCTCATCCTCAATCTCCTCCTCATCATCAGCAGCAGCATCAGCATCAGCATCAGCATCATAATCAACATCATCATCACCACCACCACCATCATCATCATCAACCTCATCCTCATCCGCATCCTCAGCGTCATCATCAGCATCAGCATCATCATCAGCAGCATCAGCATCATCATCAGCATCATCGTCATCAGCAACAACATCATACCCAACATCATCAGCATCATCAGCATCATCATCATCATCATTTACAGCATCATCATAATCGTCACCGACACCAAACACGACAGCAACAACACCATCAGGAAGCAGCAGCAACATGCTCATCCTCAGCAGCAGCGGCAGGCCCTCAGCATCGTCATCATCGCAATCACCTGTGATCAACCATCGATCATCACCACCAACGCAATCATCATCATCATCATCATCATCATCATCAGCAGCAGCATCAGCAGCAACAGCATCAGCACCAGCATCAACATCATCATTATCATCATCGTCGTCATCATCCGCAGCATCAGCATCATCAGGAGCAGCACCATCGTCACCATCAGCATCAACAACATCATCAAAATCATCACCGATATCATCCCCATCATCACCACCAGCACCAGCACCATCCTCATCATTATTACCACCATCGTCAGCATCATCACCATCATCATCAGCAGCATCATCGTCAGCAGCATCTTCATCACGATGAGCATCACCACCATCGTCAGCATCACCGTCATCATCATCACCATCATTACGATTACCCTCATCATCATCATCATCATCATCATCATCAGCAGCATCATTGTCATTATCATTACCATCAGCATCGTCACCTTCCTCTGCATCATCATCATCATCATCATCACTATCAGCAGCATCATCGTCTTCGTCGTCGGCATCGGCGGCATCATCATCATCATCATCCAGCATCATCATCATCATCATCATCATCATCATCATCATCATCATCATCATCATCATCATCATCATCATCATCATCCTCGTCATCGTCATCGTCATCATCGTGAGCATCAGCATCGTCATCATCCTCACGATCACTAACCAACAATTACGTACCAAGCGTCACCAGAACCATCATCTTCATCAACCTCATCATCATCATCAGCATCATCATCAACATCAACATCAACATCATCATGAGTATTATCCTCGTCGTCATCATCATCACCATCATCATCACCATCATCATACCATGATCATCATCGTCATCCTCATCGTCGTCATCATCCGCATCATCATTAACAGCATCATCTGCACCGCCAACGTCAACTCCATCAGTAGCATCGTCAGCACACGAATTATGATCCTGATCCTCCTCTTCCCCCTCATCCACATAATCATCAGCATCCTCTTCCTCATCATCCTCATCATCATCAGCATCAGCATCATCATCATCATCATCATCATCTTCTTCAACATCAGCATCATCACCATCGTCATCATCAGCATCAGCATCATCATCACCATCAGCATCATCATCAGCAGCATCTTCATCAGCATCATCTGACTTAGCATTATCAACTTCATCATCATCATCATAACCATCATCATCATCATCATCATCATGATCATCATCATCATCATCATCATCATCATCTGCAACATCATCATCATCATCATCATCATCATCAGCATCATCATCATCATCATCATCATCATCATCATCATCATCATCATCATCCTCATCCTCGTCTTCATCATCATCGCCATCGATATCGCCATCGTCATCGTCATCGTCATCGTCATCGGGGCGGTGGTTGGCAGGAGCAGCAGCAGGAGCAGGGGGAAGGAGGAGGAGGAGGAGGAGGAGGAGGGCGGGGAGAAGGCGAACCCCACAAGAGACAGCAAGAGGACGAAGACTGGGACGGGGGCGAGGGAGGAGGGAGGAGAGGAGGGCGGAACGACACAAGACAGAAATGGGAGCAGAGGGGATTAGGGAGAAGGAGAGGGCACGTCCCCGATCGCCATCGCACGCGGTTCCCGCGTGTAGCCCAGAGGCCCTCCTTGCCAGTCTGGCGAGCGGGAGTTAGACATACCAGCGAGCAGATCTGTCGCCCTCCACCACGTACAAAATCGATGGCGGAGAGGGGCTGCTGGGCCTGCCACTCGGGGCCAGGTTCTGGAGCGCACTGGAGAAGACCTCCTGGCCGCCGGCGATTTGCCGAAGATGCCCCTGCGCCCAAGCGCGGGGCAACTGCCAACGTCCTCAAGGAGCCCGGGCGCTTGCACATCCTGGCCGTAGGAGGAGCACGTGCAGGCCAGGCTAGGAGCGGGTGAGAGGGGCGACGCAAAGACCTTCCAACCCGCCCAAGGTACGGCACATTCGCGTCGCGATGGCATCGGCGTTGGTCTCTTACACCGCGCGGACCGTTCAACCTCGAACGGTCGGCGCTTGTCGATCGCCAGATCGTTCCATAATTGCCGACTCTAGGCCACTGGCGGCGTTCAACCTTCAACGCCCGCGGCGGGGTCGCCGTCGCGTCAACGAGGCGGGAACGTGCCGTACGGGAGCGGGGCTGCGTCGTGCTCTCCTGGGGCTGTCCAGAGGACTACACAGGGGCCGCCCCCCGGCGGAGATAGAGCGGCACCGACCTCCCGTTCCCCGAAGCGCGGAGGGAGACGGGCCCAGGCATCTTTTTTTTGTTCACACCGCGGGCTCAGAGGTCTCGACCACCACCCGGGGATCAGCTTCCCGTCCCGAAACAAAGATTGATAGAACCGGGGCTTGAAAACGGCCCACAGAGGCCGACATCGTCGAAAAAACGGCAGGACTGCGTACACATGTGCATATATATATATATAGAGAGAGAGAGAGAGAGACATACATACATGCATGCATGCATGCATGCATACATACATTCATGCATGCATGCATATACATTCATAGACATACAGACATACAGACATACAGACATACAGACATATAGACAGGCAGGCAAACATACATATAGACAGACAGACAGACAGGCAGACATGCATGCATGCATGCACGCACGCATGCATGCATGCATGCATACATACATACATACGTACATGCATGCATGCATGCATGCATACATACATACATACATACATACATACATGTATGCATGCATACATGCATACATACATACATACATACACACACATACATACAGACAGACAGCCAGACAGGCAGACGTGCATACATACATACCTAGATACATACATACAGACATGCATACGTACATACATACATACATGCATATTTGTATGTATGTATGCATGTATGTGTGTATGGTTGCATGTATGTACGTATGTATATTCGTACGCACGTACATACATATATAGTTATAGATGCATGCATACCCATATATATATATATACCAACGTATAGGAATACATATATATATATATATACATACATACAGATACATATACATATACGTATACATATGTAAATGCATATTGAAAGACGTAAATCGTCGGAGATCTGGGGACGGCGCTGGGGCCCACGCCTGGTTCTCCTTGAGGGCGCCACGGACCACCTCGGCGATGCCTCGCCCGGGATCGGGCCACTGCGCCGTGCGCGCGGATCTGGACTGGTCCTCCGGGCGGCAGGCTGGGGGGCTGGCAGGCCGCAGGTCTGCGCGCGGCAGGCTGGAGAATCGAGGGCCGAGGGCTTGCCAGCGCCCTGGAGGCCCCTGTTCCCGACAGCCGCCAATGCGACTCTTCGAACCCACGGCCCTAAGCCCAAGGGGTCCCGACAATTTCCCTGCGGCTGGTGTTTTGCGTCCCGGATCCGCTTGGACGGTCTCGGCATTTGCAAGATGAGGGGGGGTCCGCCAGCTTCCGCCGCACTCCGCCGAGGAAGAGATGTCAACTCATTCGATCCTCCAAGGCGAGGCCCTTCCTTGAATGCCTCACGTGTGTGCAAGGGGTGAGGGAGAAGGCCCCTGCCCCTGCGACGCAGAATGAGCAGGCAGTGGCGCACCCACAAGGCTTACGTTCGCTGTTATGGATACGTATCTCAGTCAAGATGTTGCCCACGCCTGCGCCCGTGGGGCCGCCCAAAGGCCAGCTCAAATCCCCCCCAAACCGAGGGCGCCAATGGCTATCAGCCACGTGGTCGCCCTGGAACCGGCCCCAACCCACGACTGCCAGAGCCGCCTCAGGGGCCACCTCTATCGAGGACGCCCCGACCGACATCGTCGTTAATGTTTGACTAGGGAAATCCACGGACGAAACCACACGAACGCTATGAAGTCGCAAATAGAGCTAAAATTGTGCAGAACAAAGGGGCCAGACGTACGTAACAAGTACGAGTGTCTGGCGCAGCACCGCAAGGGAGCCCAGGATGGAACAGCTTCCTCTTTCTCTGACTCGTCCTCCTCCTGCTCCTCCTCATCCTCTTCGTCCTGCCTCCTCGTCCTGCATGTTCCTCCCTCCTTCTCCTCCTCCTCCTCCTCATCATTATCATCATCATCATCATCACCCTCCTTCTCCTCTTGGGTCTCTTCCTCCTCATCCTCCTCCTCCTCCTCCTCCTCCTCCTCCTCTCCAAGTCACCATCAACAACAGCATATTCATAAGCATCCTTACCAGATTATTCTTCATCGTCATCATCATCAGCAGCATCATCATCAGCATCATCGTCAGCATCATCACACCACCACCACCTGCTCCTCCTCCTCCTCCTCCTCCTCCTCCTCGTTCCCCTCCTCCTCATCCTCCTCATCCGCCTCCTCCTCCTCCTCAGTCCTCCTAGTCCTCCTCCTCCTCCTCCTCCTCCTCCTCCTCCTCCTCCTTCTCACTCATCATCATCATCAGCAGCAGCATCATCATCATAAACATCAACAACATCGTCATCAGCATAGGCATCATCATCATCATCATCATCAGCAGCAGCATCATCATCTTCATCATCATCAGCATCATCATCATCATCATCATGATCAGCATCATCAACATCATCATCACAATCAGCATTATCCTGAGCATCATCCTCATCCTCATCCTCAGCATCATCCTCATCCTCATCCTGATCACCAGATTCATCATCATCATCATCAGCAGCAGCAGAAGCATCAGCATCAGCATCATAATCATCATCAACCGCATCATCAACATCATCATCAGCATCGTCATCACACTTGTCAGCAACATCATCATCGGCAGCAGCACCACCACCACCATCATCAGCAGCAGCACCACCATCACCATCACCATTACCACAACCATCATCAGTAGCATCATCAACACCACCAGCAGCAATAACAGCATCAGCATCAGCAGGATCATCCGCATCATCATCATCAGCATCAGCATCATCATCATCAGCATCATCATCAGCATCACCATCATCACCATCATCGTCGTCGTCATCATCCGTAGCGTCATCATCAGTATCAACAGCATCGTTGTTAACACTATCAACCGCAACCGTATGATTCGAACCATCAACATCAGAACCGCTATCGTCATCATCGTCATCGCCAACATCATGATAATCTCCCATCATAATCAGCAGCAACAGCACCATCTTCACAAAAAACATCAACATCATCATCACCACCATCACCATCAGCACAACCACCACCACCACCACCACCACCATCGTAATCAGCATCACCATCATCATAGCATCATCACCATGATCGTCATCGTCATCATCATCAACAGCATCACCATCATCATCATCGTCATCGTCAGCATCATCATCATCATCACCATCATCATCATCATCATCATCATCATCATCATCATCATCAGCATCATCATCATCATCATCATCATCATCATCATCCGCGTCCTAACCATCGTCCTCTCTGTCCACCTCCTCATCCCCCA
The DNA here is from genome assembly GCA_963575745.1 of Prorocentrum cordatum. NCBI lineage: Eukaryota > Dinophyceae > Prorocentrales > Prorocentraceae > Prorocentrum > Prorocentrum cordatum. Next base: position 182,646 of record CAUYUJ010014182.1, on the reverse strand, counting down.
CGTGTTCCTCTATCACCATCCATGAACTTAATCATCAGCGGCAGTGTCGCCGTCGCATTTCTCGTCGTCAACATCACCGACATCGTCGTCATCTTCACTACTCACCACCAGCATTATCAGCAGCATCACCAGCATCATCATCACCTCCCTCCTTCCCTCATCCTCCCTCGCGTGGGAGGGTAAGAAAGCGGTCCGCCTCGAGGCGCGCGGTGAGACGGCGCATGCTGCACTCGGACGCGTCGTCGAGCTTCGCGGCGATGCTCTGCATGCGCCGCTCAAGCTCCTCGCGCGGCTGCCAGAGGGGGGAGCCCCCACCCCCTACCCTGCCCTGCCCGTCTCCACACCCCTCCAATTCCTCTATCCCTTCCCCTACCATCCCCCACCCTTCCCCCTTGCGTCACCCACACGTGCTCGGTTCCCCCGCCGCCTCCCCTCCCCTCTTCCTCCTCCTCCTCCTCCTCCTCCTCCTCCTCCTCCTCCTCCTCCTCCTCCTCGTCCTCCTCCTCCTCCTCCTCCTCCTCCTCCTCCTCCTCCTCTCCTCCTCCTCCTCCTCCTCCTCTCCTCCTCTCTCCTCCTCGTCCTTCTCCTCCTCCTCCTCATCCTCTTCCTCCTCCTCCTCCTCCTCTCCTCCTCCCTCTATTGGAGCCTCCGTGTTGGGTTGAGGTGGTCTGGTGGGTGGTGACGTGCGGTGCCCGGGGGGGGGGCGTGCGCCGACCCGCGGCGCCTCCTCCTCCTCCGCATCCTCCTCCTCTTCCTCCTCCTCTTTGTCCTCCTCCTCCTCCCCTTTGTCCTCCTCCTCCTCCTCCTCCTCCACCTGCTCCTCCTCCTCCTCCTCCTCCTCCTCCTCTCCTCGTCCTCCTCCTCCTCCTCCTGCTCCAGCTACTCCTCCTCCTCCTCCTCCGCTTTTGTTCCTTATGAATAGTAACGCCTCCCACCCCGAGACCAGTCGAAAGGGTGGGCCCGGCGTTTGGCCTGAGACTTCCTCACCACTCACTGGTGGAGGGCGGCCCATTTTCAAAATATGCCTCTTGCCTTCGCGCCACGCACATTCTTCTGAAAAGTTTGCAAGTGTTTCAGACATGGACGGCGGTCCGTTTTCAAAAGGTGGCTCTCGTCTTACGCCGCGCACATTCGTCGCACAACTTTCATGCGCTTCACGGATGGAGGACGGCTCCTTTTCAAAATGTGGCTCTCGCTTTAGCGGCGCGCGCGCATTCGTCTGAAAAGTTCGCAAGAGTTTCACGCATGGAGGGCGGATCCTTTTCGGAGTGTGGCTCTCGCCCTAGCGCCTTAAGTTCAGTTTCATCACAGTTTCTCATGGCTAACGTCCCAAAAGTCGTGTTTTGGCACGGTGCCGGAATGTCAGGGCGCAACAGTCACGTTGAACCGCGGCATTGCAGTCCCAAGAATGGTGTTCTGGCACCGTTCAGGATCGTCTAGACGCTATAAAAATGTGATTCGCGGCGTTGATGTCCCAGAAATGATGTTCTGGCACAATTCCAGACTTTAAACGTATGTCCTCCAACGGGGCATTTCCTTCAGAGAAAATGACTCCGTGCAGGTGCCTATGAAGAGGGAAATTGGAGGGAGGGTGTACTGCAATATCGTTGGTGAGCCTTGGGTTTGCACTGGTCCTCCTCCTCCTCCTCCTCCTCCTCCTCCTCCTCCTCCTCTTCCTCCTCCTGCTCCTCCTCCGCCTCCTCCTCCTCTTCTCACTCAGACTTTCCCCTCCTCCTCCTCCTCCTCCTCCCCTCCTCTCATCTTCCTCCTCCTCCTCCTCTTCCTCTTCCTCCTCCACCTCCTCTTCCCTCCTTCTCATCTCATCCTCCCCCCTTCTCCACCTCCTCCATCTCCTCCCCCCTTCCTCCTTCGCCTATCCTCCTCCTTCCTCCTCCCTCCTCTTCTCCTCCTCCTCTTCCTCCTCCCCCTCCTCCACCTCCTTCCCACCTTCTCCACCTCCTCCTCCCTTTGCCTCCTTTGCCTCCTCCTCCTTCTCCACCTCCTCTCCTCTATCCTCCTCCGCCTCCTCCTCCTCTTCTCCCTCAGTCTTCCCCCTCCTCCTCCTCCTCCTCCTCCTACCTCCTCCTCCTCCTCCTCCTCCTCTCCTCCTCCTCCTCCTCCTCCTCTCCTCTCTTCTCTTCCTCTCCTCCTCCTCCTCCTCCTCCTCCTCCTGCTCCTCCTCTTTCTCCTCCCCCTCCTCACCCTCCTCCTCCTCTCTCCTCCTCCTCCTCCTCCTCCTCCTCCTCCTCCTCTCCTCCTCTGCCTCCTGCTCTCTTCTTCTCCTCCACCTCTCTCCACCTCCTCCTGTCCTCCTCCTCCTTCTCCTCCACTCCTCCTCTCCTCCCCCCTCTCCTCCTTCGCTCCTCCTCCTCCACCTAATTTATCCTCCTCATCCTCCTTTCTCCTTAGTCTTCCCCTCCACCTCCTCCTCCTCCTCCTCCTCCTCCCCTCCTCCCTCCTCCTCCTCCTCTCCTCCTCCTCTCCTCCTCCTCCCCCTTCTTCTCATATTCCTACTTCTTCTCCTCCTCTTTCTCGTCCTCCTCCTCCTCCTCCTCCTCCCCTCCTTCGCCTCCTCCTCTCTCCTCCTCCTCCTCCTCCTCCTCCTCCTCCTCCTCCTCCTCCTCCTCCTATTCTCTCTCACTCTTCCCACCCTCCCCCCTTCCCCCCTCGCCTGGCCTCGGGATCGGCGGCGCGGAAGACGCCCTCGTGGCGGGCCGCACCCGCAGGGCGCCGCCAGGGCTCGCCGGCCTGCCCCCCCCCCACCCCCGAACCTTCCACGCCCGCTGCCCAGCGGGAGCCGCGGCCTCCCCGACGGCGACGGCGACGAAGGACTGCGACTGCGACGACGACGACGACGACAACAACAACAACGACGCAGAAGTCCAACGACATGATGTGTTCTTGAGCCCGGCGGCTTTTCCTTCACTTCGGCCTTTGGCCTCCCGGGGCCGCTTGTGGGCCCCGTGGCCATAAACTGCACCCGCGGGGAAGAGGTCCGGAGCTCGGGGCCGCGGATATCTGGGGACGACGACGGCGGTAGCGGCAGCGGTGGCGATGCTCCCCTGCGAGCGGTCCTGCGGCTGCTGGGCTGCCCCGCCCTCCACCACGCCGTTCTCCGCTGCGCTCCACCCGCCCCCCCTCCCCTCGCCTGGAGCGGCGGCAACCGACGAAGAGCCCAGAGGGGGGGCGAAGCCGCGGCAAGACCCGGCCGCGGCATCATCATCATCATCATCATCATCATCATCATCATCATCATCATCATCATCATCATCATCATCATCATCATCATCATCATCACCACCACCACCATCATCATCATCATCATCACCTTCATCTTCACAGCATCATCTTCATCGTCAACATCATGATCCTCATCATCCTCACCATCAGCAGCATCATCAGCATCAGCATCGTCATGATCAGCAGCACCACCATCACAACCATAATCAGCATCATCATCATCAGCAGCAGCAGCCTCATCAGCATCATCATCAGCTGCAGCAGAAGCAGCAGTATCATCATCATGAACATCATCATCATCATCATCATCATCATCATCAGCATCATCATCATCGTCATCATCATGATTAGCAGCATCGGCAGCAGCAGCAGCAGAAGCATCATCATCATCCTCATCATCATCATCACATCATCATCATCATCATCATCATCATCATCGCAATCATCCTCCGCATCAGCATAAGTATCGTCCACATGATCCTCCTCATGATCAACACAATCATCATCACCACAGTCATCATCATCGTTATCATGATCGTCAGCATCATCATCCTCATCCTCATCCTCATCATCATCCGCACAATCCCCATCATCCTCATCCTCATCACCATCATCCTGGTGCTCAGCAGCCTCGACATCACCATCATCATCATCATCATCAGCAGCATCAACATCATCACCAGCATCATCAGCAACGTCATCATTATCATCATCATCATCAGCATCATCATCATATCATCATCATCATCGTCATGATCATCATCATCATCATCATCATCATCATCATCATCATCATCATAATCATCATCATCGCGATGATCATCATCATCATCATCATCATCACTTGCATCAGCAGCAGTATCATCATCGTCATCATCATCTTCACCACCACCATCATCACCATCATTATCATCATCAGCATCGTCATCTTACCATGATCGTCATCATCATAATCATTCCTATCATCATCATCATCATAATCAGCAGCATCATCAGCATCATGATCATCAGTATCGTCCTCATCGTTCTCATTACCAGCATCAGCGACATCATCAGCATTAGCATCAGAATCGTCATGATCATCATCATCATCATCATCATCATCATCATCATCGTCATCATCATCGTCATCATCATCATAATCGTAATCATCATCATCATCAACATCATCATCCTCAGCATCGTCATCCTCATCACCATCGTCGTCACCATCAGCATCATCGTCTGCGTCATCATCCTCAGCACCAGCACCGTCATCATCATCAGCGCCACCACGACCAACAGCATCAAGATCACCACCACCACCGCCACCATCATCATCATCATCAGCAGTCGCATCAGCATCATCATCGTCATCTGCAGCAGTAGCAGCATCATTATCGTCATCCGTATCGTCCTCATCAGCAGCATCATCATTACCACCCACAACAACAACACCAGCAGTAACGACATCGGCATGACCATCATAGTCACCACCACCATCATCATCATCCGCATCATCATCATCATCATCATCATCATCATCATCATCATCATCATCATCATCATCATCAGCATCATCATTATCATAACGATCATCATCATTATTATCCGCATCATCATCATCAGCATCGTCATCATCATCCATCTCCTCATCCTCATCGTCAGCATCTTCATCATCATCCTCTTCCTCATCCTTATCACCATCAGTACCATCAGCATGATCATCATCAGCATCATTATCATCATCATCATCATCGTCATTATCAGCATCATACTCAGGATCATCATCATCAACAGCATCATCACCGTCGTCGTCGCCATCATCGTCATCATCATCATAATCATCAGCATGAGTACCAACATACCACCACCATCATGATCATCATCATCATCATCATCATCACCAGGACCACCACCATCATCATCAGCAGCAGCATCATCATCGTCGTCATCAGCAGCATCCCCGTCATCATCAGTGTCGTCCTAGTTGTCCCCTTGATCATCATCATCACCAGCAACAAAAAAACGACAAGACCACCAACAATACAATAGTAATCATCATCGTCAACCGCATCATCCTTATCATTCTCGTCCTGATCATATTCAACCTCTTCCTCATCATCCATCGTCATCGCCAACATCATCATCACCATCATCACCATCATCAACGTCATCATCAGCATCATCATCAACATCGTCATCATCATCAGGGTTACCATCATCACCATAAGTATCATCATCATTACCAGCATCGTCGTCACCGTCATCGTCATCATCGTCAGCACCATTATCAGCATCATCTGCATCATCATCACCACCGTCCTCTTCATTCAACGCCACCACCGCGAGCATCATCATCATCATCATCAGCACCACCACCACCACCATCACCATCACCATCACCATCACCATCACCACCATCACCATCACCACCATCACCATCACCACCATCACCATCACCATCACCATCAGCATCATCACCACCATCATCATCGCCATTATCATCAACATCATCATCGTCATCACCATCACCATCACCACCATAACCATCATCATCACCATCACCATCACCATCACCATCATCACCATCATCATCATCCTCATCACCATCATCACCATCACCATCACCATCACCATCTCCTGCCCGAGAGCGGGATCCTGCCTAGCACGACGGGCGGCGACGACCGCCGAGGCCAGGGAGCTGGTCTTCCTTGCAACTCCCGGCGCCCGAGGCGCCACTGTCTCGAGGACCGCGCCTGGCGGCGGGGCTGAAACCAGCGGAACTCAGTAGACATCGCGACCCCACCTCGCTCTTTCCTCGCTCGCACTCTTCGCTCCTCCTCCTCCTCCTCCTCCTCCTCCTCCTACTCCTCCTCCTCCTCCTCCACCTCCTCCTCGTCCTCCATTCTTTTCCTTTTAAATAATTTGTCCCTGCCGCACCCAGAGGCCAGTTTTTCGGACGGGCAGGGCGTTATGCCTGAGACTCCCTCACCATTTATAACCCTGGAGCCTAAAATCGTGCCACAGTTTCACAAATGCAGTGCGGCTCCGAGTCAAAATGTTGATCTCGCATTAGCGCCGCGCACATCGTTACTAAAAATGGCAAGATCTTCACGGATTGAAGGCGGCTCCTTCCCAAAATGTGGCTCTCGCATGAGCGCCGCGCACATTCGTTGTTCAAATTTGCAGCACAAGCTTCACGAAATGAGGGCGGCTCCTTTTCAAAATGTGGCTCTCGCATGAGCGCCGCGCACATTCCTTGCTAAGAATTTGCAAAGGCTTCACGGATTGAGGGCGGTTCTGTTTCAAAATGTGGCTCTCGCCTTAGAGCCGCGCACACTCGCTTTAAAAATGTGCAGCAAAGGCTTCACGGATTGAGGGCGGCTCATTTTCAATATGTGACTCTCGACTTAGCGCCGCGCACATTCGTTGCTAAGAATTTGCAAGAGCTTCACGGATTGAGGGCGGTCCCTTTTCAAAATGTGGCTCTCGCCCCAGTGCCGCGCACCTTCGTTGCTAATAAAATTGCAAGAGTTGTAAGGCTTCCCATGGTCGACGTACCAACAATGGCGTGTTGGAAAGACTCTGAATTGTGAGGGTGCAAAAGTTTGTTACGTCGATTCGCGGTGTAGTCCCAGGAATCGCTTTCTGGCACGATTCTGAATCGTCCAGACGCAACAAACAGGCTGATCCGTTGCGCTGGAATCCCGAGAACCATGCTTTAGCATGCTTCAGGGTCTTCAAACGGTTGTCTTCCAACGAGGCAGTTCCCGCAGTGGAAATTAAACCCTTGTAGGGACCTGTGAAAAAGTGAGCTTGGAGGGAGGGTGTATTCCAGCATCGTTGATGAATCTTGGAATTACACTGGTCCTCCTCCACCTCCTCCTCCTCCTCCTCCTCACCCTCCCCCTCCCCCTCCCTCCTCCTCCTCCTCCTCCTCCTCCTCCTCCTCCCTCCTCCTCCTCCTCCTCCGCCTCCGCCTCCTCCTCCTCCTCCTCCCCTCCGCCTCCGCTCCTCCTCCGCCTCCGCCTCCTCCTCCTCCTCCTCCTCCTCCTCCTCCTCCTCCTCCTCCTCCTCCTCCTCCTCCTCCTCCTCCTCCTCCTCCTCCTCCTCCTCCTCCTCCTCCTCCCGCCAGCTGATACGAGCGAGGAGCCCGTGGCCAGCCAGCGCCAGGGGCGCCGCCGGGGCGCCGCCGCCCTCTCGCCCTCCCCCCGTCCCCACCCGCCTCCCAGGCACCCAGCCCGACGCCATGGAGGCCGCTGCCGTGGACCGGTGGCGCCCGCGGCGCCGCCCGCCGCGCCCCGCGGCCGCCCGCAGGGCCCAGTACCTCCGGGCGGAGGCGCGGGTCGCGGAGCACCTGCTGCGCAGCTTCGGGAAGCTGGCGCAGCACCGAGGCAGTCAGCTCACGCGGCTGGCCACGGCCTTGGTAAAGGCGCTGGCCGAGCGCGCGGACCCAGCCGGCGACGGCCCTGGCGAGCGCGAGCCGCCGTCCGAGGCGCACGCGGTGGCGCTGGCCCAAGAAGCGTTGGCAGCCGCCCGCGCGCCAGGACCAGGACACGATCTGCTGGAACGGCTACGGCAGGAGGCCCGTGCCGAGCGGCAGGCGGAGGCAGCGCGCGGCGCGGACGGCACGGCGGGGGCTGAGCTCAGGCCCGAGGCGCTGGCCGAGCAGCAGGCCGCGACTGCCGAGGCGCTGGCGGCCGCTCGCGCCGCGGGGCTGGAGCAGCACCTGGAGACCGAGCAACTGGCGGAGGCAGCGCAGGGCGCCAAGGCCGAAGCCTCGCGCCCGACGGAGGCGGAGCACACGGCCGCCGAGGCCGCGCCCCTCGGGAAGGAGGCCGAGCGCCTGGAGGCCGCCTCCGAGGCGGAGCACGACGCGGGCGCGGAGAGGCAGGGCGGGAGGGCGGGCACGAGCGCTGCCGAGCACGACGGCCAGCAGCGCGACCAGCAGCAACACGCCCAGCAGCGCCACGCCACCGAGCACCACCGAGACCAGCACGACAACGAGGACCAGCAGCACCACGCCGCCCAGCACCACCGCGTCGCCCACGGCTGCGCTGGACTGGAGGGGCCAAGTACTGCCACCTTCCTTGGAAGGCATGCCGCGAGGGGTGCTCGGGGCGGCCTCCCCGAGGGTGCCTCGCGGGGTGCTGAGGATCTCGGGGGTGGAGCGCGGACACCACAGAGGACTGGCCGTATTGCCGTTCCCTTGGAAGGCATGTCGTGGCGGATGCCCAGGGTGACCCTCACCCTGGGGGTCCACCGCGGGGTGCTGAGGATCTCGGGTGCGGACCGCGAACACGCTGATGGACCAGCCCGTCAGCAACGCTCCCTGCGCCTCCGCTAGACGCGCAGGGAGAGAGGGCGGTCCCCAGGGACGCGGCCCACTGAGCGGTGGCCGCGCGACGCGCGGAGCGTCGGGCGCGGCCGCCGCGCGACAGCCAGCGGGGCTGCGGGGGAAAGCTTCGGGAAAGCTCCTCCTCCTCCTCCTCCTCCTCCTCCTCCTCGTCCTCCTCCTCCTTCTCCATTCCTCCCCCTTATGAACAACTTTTCCCTGTCGCACCCCGAGGCAAGTTTTCATGGCGGTCCTGGCATTTCACCTGAGACTTCCTCACCACTTATGATCCTGGAACATTAAAACTGACAACAGCTTCACAGATGGAGGGCGGGCGATTTTCAATATGTGGCTTTCGCCTTTGCGCCGCGCACACTCGTTTCTAAAGAATGGCAAGAGCTTCGCGGATTGAGGGAGGGCCGTTCTCAAAATGTGGCTATCACCTTAGCGCCGCGCACATGTGTTGTTAACATTTGCAAGAACTTCACGGATGGAGGGCGGCTCCTTTTCAACAGCTGGCCCTCGCCTTAGCACCGCGCACATTCGTTGCTAAAAAGTTGTAAGAGTTTCACGGGTTCCCATGGTCGACGTACCAGAAAGTTCGTTCTGGAAAAATTCTGGAATATGAGGGTGCAATAATTACAATGATTCGCGATGTTATGGCTGTCAGGCGCGATTCAGGGTCGTCGAGACGCAACAATCAGGTTGATCCGTGGAGTTGGAATCCCGAGAACAATGTCTTGGCATGCTTCAGGGTCTTCAAACGGTTGTCTTCCAACGAGGCAAGTCCCTCTGTGGAAATGAACCGTTGTAGGGGCCTATGAAGAGGGAGCTTGGAGGACGGGTTTCTTCCAACATCGTTGGTAGCTCTTGGGCCTACACTGGTCCTCCTGCTCCTCCTCCTCCTCCTCCTCCTCCTCCTCCTCCTCCTCCTCCTCCTCCTCCTTCTCCTCCTCCTCCTTCTCCTCCTCCTCCTCCTCCTCCTCTCCTCCTCCTCCTCCTCCTCCTCCTCCACCTCCACCTCCACCTCCACCTCCACCTCCACCTCCTCCTCCTCCTCTTCCTCCTCCTCCTCCTCCCTCCTCCTCCTCCACCTCCTCCTCCTCCTCCTCCGCCTCCTCCTCCTCTCCTCCTCCTCCTCATCCTCCTCCTCCTCCTCCTCCTCCTCCCCCTCCTCCTCCTCCTCCTCCTCCTCCTCCTCCTCCTCCTCCTCCTCCTCCATCCTCCTCCTCCTCCTCCTCCTCCTCCTCCTCCTCCTCCTCCTCCCCTCCTCCTCCTCCTCCTCCTCCTCCCTCCTCCCCTCCTCCTCCTCCTCCTCCTCCTCCTCCTCCTCCTCTCTCCTCCTCCTCCTCCTCCTCCTCCTCCTCCTCCTCCTCCTCCTCCTCCTCCTCCTCTCCTCCTCCTCCTCCTCCTCCTCCTCCCCTCCTCTCCCTCCTCCTCCTCCTCCTCCTCCTCCTCCTCCTCCTCCTCCTCCTCCTCCTCCCCGTGCCGAAGGTTCCCGCAGCTTGTGGGGTTCGTGCTTGTGAGGGACGCACGGGGCGCTGGTAAGATAGTGCGATTATTGCACTTTCGATGAGCACCCTCACGAGCACCCCGCAGGTTAGGGAACCGGGGCGACACCAGCAATCCATCTTTCTGGCTGTCGGTGGGTGTGCCTTCCACCTGGTCTGCCCGCGGGCAGCGAGTTGCATTCCCATTCGTTTATGGCTGTCGGTGGGGTGCCATCCACCTTGTCAAAGGCCCCTTAAAGGGGGCGGAGGGGGATGTGGGACCCAGGCCCCGTCGCGTCGTTGTCCATGGCTGTCGGTGGGTGGGCCTTCCACCGTTCTGGACCCGGGAGGGACTCCACGCGTGGGGCGCCCGGGGCGGTGCTCGGGGAGGTGCCCAAGGGTGCACCCACTGTGGTGCCCAAGGTGGTGCACAGGCCCATTGGGGGGGGACCCTAGGTGGCGCCCGAGGTACCCAGGGATGTACCCGAGGTGCCCGTGGGTTTCTTGCACATGCTTATTGGGCGGAGTACCCGTGGCACCCATGGAGGCACCCCAGGAACCCAGGGAGGTACCCGAGGTGCCCAAATTGACGCCATGCACATGCTTATAGGGAGGGGTACCCGAGGGACCCAAGGAGGCACCCGAGGTACCCAGGGAGGTACCCGAGGTGCCCAATGGCTGTCATGCACATGCTTAGTTGTCATGCACATGCTTATTGGGAGTGGTACCCGAGGTACCCAAGGAGGCACCCGAGGTACCCAGGGAGGTACCCGAGGTGCCCAAGTGTTGTCATGCACATGCTTATTGGGAGGGGTACCCGAGGGACCCAATACCCAAGGTGCTCAATAGTTGTCATGCACATGCTTATTGGGAGTGGTACCCGAGGTACCCAAGGAGGCACCCGAGGTACCCAGGGAGGTACCCGAGGTGCCCAATTGTTGTCATGCACATGCTTATTGGGAGGGGTACCCGAGGGACCCAAGGAGGCACCCGAGGTACCCAGGGAGGTACCCGAGGTGCCCAATGGCTGTCATGCACATGCTTAGTTGTCATGCACATGCTTATTGGGAGTGGTACCCGAGGTACCCAAGGAGGCACCCGAGGTACCCAGGGAGGTACCCGAGGTGCCCAATGGTTGTCATGCACATGCTTAGTTGTCATGCACATGCTTATTGGGAGTGGTACCCGAGGTACCCAAGGAGGCACCCGAGGTACCCAGGGAGGTACCCGAGGTGCCCAAGTGTTGTCATGCACATGCTTATTGGGAGGGGTACCCGAGGGACCCAATACCCAAGGTGCTCAATAGTTGTCATGCACATGCTTATTGGGAGTGGTACCCGAGGTACCCAAGGAGGCACCCGAGGTACCCAGGGAGGTACCCGAGGTGCCCAATTGTTGTCATGCACATGCTTATTGGGAGGGGTACCCGAGGGACCCAAGGAGGCACCCGAGGTACCCAGGGAGGTACCCGAGGTGCCCAATGGCTGTCATGCACATGCTTAGTTGTCATGCGCATGCTTATTGGGAGTGGTACCCGAGGTACCCAAGGAGGCACCCGAGGTACCCAGGGAGGTACCCGAGGTGCCCAAGTGTTGTCATGCACATGCTTATTGGGAGGGGTACCCGAGGGACCCAATACCCAAGGTGCTCAATAGTTGTCATGCACATGCTTATTGGGAGTGGTACCCGAGGTACCCAAGGAGGCACCCGAGGTACCCAGGGAGGTACCCGAGGTGCCCAAGTGTTGTCATGCACATGCTTATTGGGAGGGGTACCCGAGGGACCCAATACCCAAGGTGCTCAATAGTTGTCATGCACATGCTTATTGGGAGTGGTACCCGAGGTACCCAAGGAGGCACCCGAGGTACCCAGGGAGGTACCCGAGGTGCCCAATTGTTGTCATGCACATGCTTATTGGGAGGGGTACCCGAGGGACCCAAGGAGGCACCCGAGGTACCCAGGGAGGTACCCGAGGTGCCCAATGGCTGTCATGCACATGCTTAGTTGTCATGCACATGCTTATTGGGAGTGGTACCCGAGGTACCCAAGGAGGCACCCGAGGTACCCAGGGAGGTACCCGAGGTGCCCAAGTGTTGTCATGCACATGCTTATTGGGAGGGGTACCCGAGGGACCCAATACCCAAGGTGCTCAATAGTTGTCATGCACATGCTTATTGGGAGTGGTACCCGAGGTACCCAAGGAGGCACCCGAGGTACCCAGGGAGGTACCCGAGATGCCCAATTGTTGTCCGGCTGCCGGCGACCGGCTGGCCGGCGACCAGCGTCCGGCGCCCGGCGACCGGCGGCCCCATGCGGGGGACCGGCTTCCTCCTCCTCCTCCTCCTTTCGGGTCGTCCGTCGGCCTGTCGGCCGCGCTTCGGCGCATGCACCCTTACCCTTACCCTTACCCTCCTCTTCCTCCTCCTCCTCCTCCTCCTCCTCCTCCTCCTCCTCCTCCTCCTCCTCGTCCTCGTCCTCGTCCTCCTCCTCCTCCTCCTCCTCCTCCTCCTCCTCCTACTCCTCTCCTCCTCCTCCTCCTCCTCCTCCTCCTCCTCCTCCTCCTCCTCTTCCTCCTCCTCCTCTCGCTGTCCCCCCATCACGCGCGGCCCGACGCCAGAGGCCTCCGAAGGTCCTCCTTCGCGAGGCCTCCGGAGGGCCTCCGCCAGAAGGACTGCCCTGGAAGGCCTCCGAGGAGTGCTCTGAAGGCCGGGGAGGAGAAAAAAAATACAAAACAAAGCAAAGATGCGCAGAAAAGCACAAATCAAAAGCACGAAACATGACAAGATACCAACCACTGGAACGCCGCACCCAGCCAAACGCCGTGGGCACGGCGGAGCTCTGCAACCGCCAACAGAACCACAAAACAAAGCAAAACTGTGCTCTCCGAAGCCCTCCGCAGCGGCGGCGGCGGCTGCCGACGCCTCGCGGCCGCCTGCGGAGCCCGCCGGCCGCGTGGGCGGCGCGGCCTCTCTCCGCGGGGACGGCGGCAAGCCCAGCCCAGGGGCGAGTCGCCTGGCCCGCGGTGTGTCGTCAGCATCGCCGTCGTCGTCGTCGTCGTCGACGTCGTCATCGTCGTCGTCGTCGTCGTCCTTGTCCTCGTCCTCGTCCTCGTCCTCGTCCTCCTCCTCCTCCTCCTCCTCCTCCTCCTCCTCCTCCTCCTCCTCCTCCTCCTCCTCCTCCGCCTCCTCCTCCTCCTCCTCCTCCGCCTCCTCTCGCCGAGTCCTCGTCGACGGCTGCAAGGCGGGGAAGCCAAAGCGCTTCGCCAAGCGCCTCGCGGGCGTCTTTCTGGGTGGTTCGCGCGCGCCCCGCGGGCGCTTGCCGCGCGCGCCGTTCCTGCCCGTGCGCGCCCGCGCTTGCCTGGCTCGCACGGACTGGAGCACAAGTGCCGGCCGAGAGTCGGCGCCGCGCCCAGGGTTATGTTGGACCACATCCGAGGAATACTTTCGAGCACCCATACTAATATCGAACCAGTGTCGAACGAGTATCGCATCTCAGGCTCCGACACGTGAAAGCCCTCCAGGTTCGGTACCTTTTTGGTGCTCGAAATTCTCTAGCGGTCAAGGCTAAAGTGGGTTGAAACATAAGCCGAGGGGGGGGGGACGTCCTCTGGCCTTCCGAGAAGCCCTCCGAGGCCCTCGGGGAAGCCCTCGAGGTGGGGCTTTGGAGAAAACTTGGCAGGCGTCTCAGAAGGCCGGAGGCCGTCTGAGGCTCCTGGGAAGGCCCGGCCCATCTGCCTTCCCCCCCAGGGCGCGCCGCCGAGAGGGGAGCAGGGAGGCGGGGGCCCCGGGGACGGCCTGCTCTTGGGGAAGGATCGGGGGGACGTAATGGTCGGGTATGGGGCAGAGGGGGGGTTAGAGTCAAATCTCCTGGCGCACACGAACAAGCATTCGAGCACGAGGCGTACTTGCAAATAGCCACGGGCGTTGCACCAGTTGGCGAGCGTGGGCGCGCGCAACTCCTGTCAGGGAGCAGCCAGGCTGCCCCTCCTCGGAGGAACACCAGCATGAGACGCCACCACCGGTACTTCCGCCGCCTCCAGGAAACGGCACCCAGGAGGAGGAGATGGGAGCATCCGGCTGGATTCGATCCCAAAGGGAGATGGGAGCATCCAGCTGGAGTCGATCCCGAGCCCCACCGCGGGAAGACGCCCCCCCTACGAAACCCCGAAGGAGGCGCTCCGCGCCCTCTCCGCCCCCATCCCGTCGGATCACCGGCAGGGATGGCGGAGGGGGTGGAGAGGGTGCGGGGGGGGGGAGAGGTGCAAGCAAGCGAATAAAGTAAACGTTTGTCTGTTGTGCAGCGTACAGCATATCGGCTCAGCGGTGAGGGCGGCCGTAAGCCCAGGTGAGAGGTCCCAACTCTCTCGGGGCCAGAAAAAGCATACAATATATTGCGTCTTGATTTGCGCTGTCGTCACACATCGGGTGGAGAGGGTGCGAGAGGGGGGAGGTGCAGGGCGTTTTTCCCTCCAGCGCAGACTCCCAACCAGCAGTTGAGTGACCAGACGAAACAGGCCTAACGCGAGAAGACATGGCAACCTTACACGGTGGCTTGCGCGGGCCGCCAGCACGACACGCCACATTGGAAACGAGGGCGCTCACGCGCGACCCTTCGCGGGCAGCTTACACGCGAATGTCCGCGCAGACGACTCGGTGTTCCTGCGTCGCTCAGCTGTCATGAGGGAGAGGAGCGCCGATACCCGATGGCACGCCGAAATGCGCTGTGGCCGGCTGCAGAGTCACGGGTGTGCCGCCGAAACTCGAGAGCCCAAAACGGGGGGTCGGGGGGGGCACGCAGCGAAGGGAGGCTGCCGCGAAGCGCCACGGGATGACGTGCCAGCGGGGAGGGGCGGAGACGACAGCGGCGGCGCACGCCGCGAGGTACAAAGGGGGGGGGGCGGGGGGGAGGCAAAAGGGAGAGGAGAGGGGGGCCTCGCGCCGTATTTGACGTCCTAGCCCTCCATCCCACCCCTTCCCATTGAGCTGATGATTTCTCTATATCCGCGGGCGCGTGTCGTAGCCGACCTGGAACTCCAAGTAAGACCCCTTATCGTGTTATGCGCGATCGGAGAAGGGGGGCTGCATACACTGGAGGGGGAAGAGGAGGTAACGGGTGAGCAGGAGGATGAAAAGGAGGATGAGAAAGGAGGAGGACGAGGACAAACAGCAACAGCAGGAACTGGGGTGGAAGGAGCGGGAGGAGCAGGAGGACCTGGGGAAGGCGAAGGAGGGGAAAAAGCATGGGCGACAACGATGAAAACGAATCGGATCCAGAAAAGTAGCCCGCACTGGGGCGAGAGCGCCATTCGAAACGACGGGAACACAGCGCCGATCCAAAAATGAGGCCCATGCTGCAGCGAGAGTACCATTTCGAAACATCGAAAGCTATCAGAGTGTAAAACACCATACGGGAAGTCAAGGTTTGAAATCCGAATCCTGTGTGCGAAAATCAGCACGCGGAGAGGGCTTGGTATATTCCAGACGGGACGGATCAGGGGAGAGAGAAAAACAGTGTTCACATTGTCTACTTGTAAAACAAGAGAGGGAGGGGGGCGGGGCGGCGCGGGAGGAGGGACGAGGAGGGGAGCTCCGCGCAGCGGGTCGGGAGAGGTCGAGGGGGGGGGACCGGCGGAGCAAAAACGTTGACGAACGCCCCCAGGGCGCCACCGGGGCGCTTCCAGCGCGCTCCCATGGCGCTCCCAGGGGCCCCTAGGGGGGCCCAGAGCAGGACCACGGGAGAGAGCAACCTGGGCCCCCGGGGCACTGGAGGAGGAGGGGGAGGAGGAGGAGGAGGAGGAGGAGGAGGAGGAGGAGGAGGAGGAGGAGGAGGAGGAGCAGCAGCAGCAGCAGCAGCAGGAGTAGCAGAAGGAGCAGGAGGAGCAGGAGGAGGAGGACCAGTCCAAACCCAAAGCGCATCAACGATGTTGGAATTAACCCTCCCTCCAAGTTCCCTCGTCAGGTCCGTATGAGAAGTGTTGCAGCGCTGGAAATGCCCCGTTGGAAGACAACGGTTTGAGAATCCTCATTCGTGCCAATGCACTAGTCCTTGGACTTGAACGTCACGAATCAACCGTACTGTTGCATGTTGAAAACCCTGCATCGCACCAGAACACCATTCGTGGGACTTCAACACCGCTCATCGAGGTGACTGTTGCGCCCTGACAATTCACCATCGTGCAAGAACACGACATTCAGGACGTCAGCCATAAGAGTCCGATGACATGTTATAAACGTTTCAAACGAGTGTGCGCGGCGCCAAAGCGATAACCACATCTTGAAAAACAATCCGACCTACATCCAAAAACCGACCACCAACTTCTAGGACGGGTGTGCACGGCGTGCAGGCGAGAGCCAACTTTCAAAAACGACGAGCCCTACATCCGCTGAACTGTTGTAAACGTTTCACGTGTACATCGACTGCGCCCAACGCTACAACGAAACCCACATTTCGAAAAGGACCCGCCCCCCATCCGTGAAACCCGTTCAAACTTACGGCGGATGGGCGCGGCGCAAAGGCGAGAGCCACATGTTACAAAGGACTCGCCTTCCAACCACGAACCCCTTGCAAACTTTTACAACGAATGCGCGGCGCTAACGCGAGAGCCTCATTTTTTAAAGGATATGCCCTCCATCCGTGAACTTCTTATCAAATCTTAAAACGAATGCACGCGGCGCTAAGGCGAGAGCCTCATTTTGAAAAGGAGCCCCCTCCATCCGTGAAGCTCCTGCTAACTTTGAAAACGAATGCGCGCGGCGCTGGGGCAAAAGCCGCATTTCGAAAACGGCCCGCCCACCATCCGTGAAGCTCTTTCAATTTGTGAAACGAATGCGCGCAGCGCTCAGGTGAAAGCAACATTCTGAAGAGGAGCCGCCCTCCGTCCGTGAGACTCATCAACGATGTTGCGATGAACCCTCCCTCCAAGCTCCGTTATCATAGGCCATACAAGAATTGGCTATCACGGAAAGAAGTGTCCCGTTGGAAGCAAATCCTAAACTGCGCCAGAACACCATTCCTGGGACTTCAACGCTGCGAGTCACCGTTACTGTTTTGAACGTATGGACGATCTGGAATCGTGCCAGAACGCCGTTTCAAGAACTTCAACACCTCGAATCAACGCAACTGTCGCGCCCTGACAATCCGACATCGTGCCAAAACACAAGTTCTGGGACGCTAGCCATGAGAATATTGAAACTGTTGTGGCATCTTGAAACGAACGTGCGCGGCGCAACAACGGAAACCACACGTTGAAAAGGACCCCCCCTCCATCCGCGAAACTCTTAAACTTTTGTGTGGCGAATGTGCGCGGCGCTGGGGCGAGAGCCACATTTTGAAAGCCACCCGCCCTCCATCCGTGAGGCTCTTTCAATTTTGTTAAACGAACGCGTGATACGCCCAGGCGAGAGCAACATTCTGTAGAGGAGCCGCCCTCCGTCCGTGAAACTCTTGCGAAGTTGTAATACGAATGTGCGAGGCGCTAACACGAAAGCCACATTTTGAAAATAACCCGCCCTCCATCCGCGAAGCTCCTGCAAGCTTTTAGGACGGATGCGCACGGCGCTAAGGCGAGAGCCACATGTTGGAAAAGACCCGCCCTCCACGCGAGAAGCTCTTGCAATCTTTTTATGACGGATGTGCACGGCGCCATGGCGAGAACCACATGTTGAAAACGACCCGCCCTCCATCCGTGAAACTCTTGCCATCGTTGAAGACGGATGCGCGCGGCGCTGAAACGACAACCAAAAGTTTGAAAACGATCCGCCCTCCATCTGCTGAACGCTTGCAGTTTGTTGCAAGGGATGTGCGCGGCGCTTAGGCAAGCACGATAGTTTGAAAGCGACCTGCCCTTCATCAGTGAAGCTTTTTCAAATTCTTTGTTTCGGGATCACTAATGGTGAGGAAGCCTCAGGTGACACGCCTGGACCGCCCTTCCGACTGGCCTCGGGGTGCGACAGGGAGACGGTATTCATAAGGATAATGAAGAGGAATGGAGGGGGAGGAGGAGGAGGAGGAGGAGGAGGAGGAGGAGGAGGAGGACGAGGAGGACGAGGAGGACGAGGAGGACGACGACTGCGACGACTGGCGGAGCGCGGCGCGGGCAGCCCTGGAAGTCCGGCATGGCGGCGGGCGGGCGGGGCTGGCGGCGCCTGGCGTCCACCAGGCCCCGCGCAACAGCGGCCGGGGGCGGCGCCGCGCTCGGCGGCGGGCCCTCTCGGGCGAGCGGGTCGCGCCACGGTGGCAGCGACGCCGACGACGGCGATGACGGCAGCGACGATAGCGACGGCGACGGCGGGCGAGGATGGCGACGTCGGGCGGGCGAGTCACGCCAGCGATGGCGACGATGGCGACGGCGGGCACGGCGATGGCGACGACGGAGAGGCGATGGTAATCGCGACGGCGACGGCGACGGCCATGCAGACGAGCTCGGGGGGGCCCGGAGCCCAGATGCAGCTTAGCTGCCCGACTGCTCTGTCTCGTATCACATCGATGCGATTGGCCCCACAGCTTGGCATGGAAGTCCGTCTGGCGCACGGGGAGCGCCACCCGAGCCCATCTGCAATAGGCGAGCTCAGGCAGCGCAGTGGCCCGGGAGACAGGGCGAGCTGCGCCGCGTTGGTAAAAATCCTCCGACCCCGTCGGCGTGTGTGAGGGGCTTGTCTGTTCGAGACGTCGTCTCCGTCAGTGGTCGTCTCCGTCGGCCCCTTTCCGTGCACCTTCCTCCTCAAGCTTGTCAGCGAGAGAAACATCTAGCAATGTCGTCATCGACTCGAAGGGAAGCCCCTTCCCTTTGATCCCTCCCCCGTCCGGAGGGGGGTCCCAGGGGGGGGGGTCCGGGGGAGGGATCCCGGGGGGCCCTAGGGGGGTCCTTGGGGAAGGGGTCAGATACGCATCCCCCTGGCCAACAGTTCCTCAAAAGGCACCCGAGACTGTCCAAGAGGGCCCCCAAACGCCAAACGATCGGTCTCAAATGCCTTCACGCCTTCTAGACTGCCCAGGAAAGCCTCCAGGACGCCCCGACAAGCCGCCAAGAGCACTCCCGAGAAGGCCCCAAGAGGCCAATGCCATACGCATACTTATGCATAAGACATGTGTAACCAATTCATAAATACATGAATATCTATACATACATACATCCATACATACATCCATGCATACATCCATACATACATCCATACATACATACATACATACGTACGTACCTACCTACCTACCTACCTACCTACCTACATACATACATACATACATACATATACATACACACATACACACATACACACATACACACATACACACATACACACATACACACATACACACATACACACATACATACATACATACATACATACATACATACATACATACATGCATACATACATACATACATACATACATGCATGCATGCATGCATGCATACAGACAGACAGACAGACAGACAGACAGACAGACAGACAGACAGACAGACAGACAGACAGACAGACAGACAGACAGACATATATACACATATATACATATATATATATATATATATAGTCCGCTGTTTTGTTGTAAGACTTGGGCAATCTCGGCGTTTCCACCTCCCGCCGCTCCAAGACGGCGCAAGAGGCCCCCAAGATCGCCCCACGACGGCCAAAGAGGCCCCCAAGACGGCTCCAAGAGCGTGCCCAGAAGGGGGACCCGAACGGACATTTCGAGCCCTCGGCCCCGAGAGGCTCCCAGAAGGCCCCAAGAGATTCCCAAGAGGCCCCAAGAGGCCCACAAGAGGTCCCCAGGAAGCCCGAAGAGGCCCCCAAGAGCCTCCCAAATGGCCCCCAAAAGGCTCCCAACAGGCCCCTTCCTCCCCACAGGCCCCCAAGAGCCTTCCGAAGAGACCCCAAGAAGCATCCCTGAGGACTCTGGCCCACGTCAGCGCCGTCGTCGTCGCCGCCGCCGGTGTCCTCGTCATCTCCCTTCAGGGTCGGCGGCACCGGCCGTAAGACCTTTGTAACATCCCCCATGGCCTGAGAGGCCAGCGATACTTCACACAAGATCCCAATAAGGACAGGAGCGAGGGGGAACGGGAAGGGGAGACTGGAGTAGGGCGGGGCAAAGAGCAGGACAGCGTATCAACAATTAGTCAGCGCGGTGACGGGCTTGCGCGGCACCGATAGCGCAGTCCAAGGACAAGAGAAACAAAATCGAAAAGAAAGACGAGAATAACTTGATCAGGTAGAGCCAAAATATAACTGCAAACCATGCTGGCCTTGCTCTCGCTGAGCCGCCGCTCTCATGCTGACAGCACAGACGTCGCCTTTTACAGCTGTCGCGGAACATGCCCAGATCTTCGTCCTTCAGTTCCCATCGGCGATTGCAACTGCTCCATTCGGAAGCATGTCAGATGACTGGCTCCGCCATTGCAAACTTCGTCGCACCACCCAGTTCCAGAGGAGACCCCTCAACTAACTGCCAGAATTGCCGAGCAATCTCCTTACAGCTGCGCGAGTGGTAGTGCACGAACACTGCTAAGGTTCGCACATTGTTTGGCGTCCACGATGATGGTGAAAGGCGAGCTCGTTCGGGGAATGTACAAAAAAACGCTGCTGCCAAAAAACCTTAACATCACAGGGGCGCTGCAGCTGACCACATCGAGATTGAACCAAGCTCCTGTATTCGCTGACTCTGTGCTGGACTTGCTCCTCTGTAGGTCGAAGCCACGGGTTGCCTCTGAGCCCACTCTCTATCTGTGCCGCCCCTACAGTAAGCTGCATTTCACGCCAAGTCCCGAGGCTGTCAACAATCAGTCCGCCACCGTGCCTTCGGAATGCTGGGGCGTATTAAAAGTCGTGTGTGTGCGTTGACTGATACGATTCGCTCAGTGCTGCTGGGGCCGAGCCAATCCCACACCCCACGCAGCACAGCACGCGTCGTTCAAGATCCCCCTGCCCCCCTGATCCTGGTCTGCGACGACCTGTCCTGCCCCGACACGGCTCCAGGACTGCCGAACACAGCTCCCAAAGGGCTGCAAAGTGCCCCCAGTCAATCCTGAGACGGCCAAACGAGCCCCCACAGTTTCCAAAAGCCCGCCAAGATGCCCCGACAGGCCTCAGGAAGCCTCCTAGACACGCCCAAAGAGACCTCCAGCAACGCCCCCAGAGGCGGCGAGCACAGAAACAAGTGAGGAACATCAATGCGTCCAGCTTCCGGATATCTTCTATTGGCAAAAACCTGAGAAATGCCTCGGAGAGTTCCAAGAAGCCACCAAGGCGGCCCAAAACTGCCCCAAGACAACCCCAAGAGTCTGAGAACCCGGCCACGGATCAACCCATAGGACCACTACAACCGGGGTCTGTCGGCCCACCGCCGCTTGGCTCAAGCCACAGATCTCCCGACGCTGGTGTCAACCGACGAGTCTTGCGACTCGGTCTCACACCGCGCCTCTGCTAAATCACCCGTGAGCGGCACGCGCGCGGGTGCGACGCCATCAGGCCCAGGAGAAAGCGAAGTGCATTCTACTCCCAGAGCGCAGCCTGGACCTGAACCCTCTGGACTAACTAGGGCTTCTGGTCCATGATCCACGAGCGCCTGAGGAGCCAGGAGGCGAAGTTCCCCCGTTCCGAGGAGAAGAACAGGGTCGCTGTCAGCGAGCGCCCAAAGCGCACGATGCCGCGCGTCCCAGCGACCACCTTGGAGCCGCAGGCAACGCAACGCGCACTGCGCAGGCTGCTACGCCGTACAATACTTGTCGCCGCGACCCCCCCAAGGAGCAGGGCGGCTTCGCGCGGGTGCCCCCCCGCGCGGAGCGCACCCATGGGATCACACGTCCACAGGATCGCGCGTCTCGAGCAGGGGATCGACTACAGGATTGATGTGCCCCAAACTTGATCTGTGCATCAATCTACCAAAAAACATACGCGCGATGCTCGCACATCTGCGCATAGTATACGAATAACCCGTAGATTCCACGAGGCGGCGCTGTGCAACGCGCTGCTGGCCGCGCCGGGCGCCGGATCTGCACAGCGATCGGGGGCCCTCCGCGGGCTCGCGCGCCCTCGCCCGCGCGCACTCGCCGGGGCCACAGCCCCCCGCCGCCGCGCGGGGTGTGCGCGCAACTCTGGCACGGCTTGCCCCGCTTCGGCGCGGGGCGCCCGCGCTTCTGGATCGTACCGTTCTAAGGCTCGAAGTGTCGCTCGTGCGTTGCCCGTGCGAAATAACATGATCGAACTATTACTCGACGCATTTCTGATAAGAACGATATATGCACATACATGTGTATATACATCTATATATATATAGATATATCCCAAACAAATTCCACGAGTACCATCCATAATCGTTTCGTTCACGCGAGCCATATATGAGTAGCACCGCCAGTTTTACCGAGCAGCGTGAGTTTCAACGCTGCGCTCCCCGCGCGGGACATAAGTTCGCTGGGGCGCGCTGGTGCCCCAAATGACAGCCAGCGGGAAGAAGCCCCCCTGCTCTGCGCCCCCCGCTTCTGACAGGGTCGACCTCCCCAACAGCGCTCGCCCGTCGACCTCCGGGGGCGCTACGAAGACGCTATGACCTGTTTCGTTTTCTCCCTCGCCCACCGTTCTCCTTCCTTTCTCTGCCTCGCCCCCCCCCCCCCACCGCACCCCACCCCACCCCCCATGGAAAGCATGGCCATCGTGGGCAAATCTACGAGCATGACCAACACGACCACCATGAACACGATCAGCGTCATCGATCCAACGCCCTTGACACCACCATCAACATGATTGACGTTTCCCCCCTTCGCCATCATCATCATCAGCAGCATCATCATCACCATCATTACCATCATCGTCAACATTATCAGCATCCTCCTCCTCCTCCTCATCATCATCATCATCATCATCATCATAACCATCAGCATCACCATCAACAACAGCATTATCATAAGCATCATCATCATCAACAACAACAGCAGCATCATCGTCTGCATCCTCAACATCATGAGCAACACCAACACCAACGTCAGACACGTCATCATCGCAAACAATACCACCATCATTCTCGGCATTACCAACTTCACAAACAGCATCATTAACATCGTTAGGCCGATGCTCCTGATCAGAATCCCCTGGGGATAATGAAGTGCGGGGTTCCAGGAAGGATATTGATTTTGTCGTCCTGGAAACTCGTATGTACGGAGGTCTGGCTGGGATGTCTGACTTGGGAAAGCTGAAGTAATGAGAATCCCATGGTCCTGCCACACGTTCGTGACTTGGGAAAGCTGAAACAATGAGAATCCCATGGTCCTGCCACACGTTCGTGACTTGGGAAAGGTGGAGTCGTGAGAATCCCAATGCTCTGCCATACGTTCGTGATACTGCTGCTACTCAGCATAAGAAGATAACGATTTCGATTCGTACTTCCCCTGGCGATACTGCAATTCGGCCTCGCCGCCCCTTTCCCCCGACCAACTCTGTCTTGGCCTGGGATCATCAAACGTCAAGAGGAGAGGGAGGGGGTATGCATGATTATCCGGGGCACGGGGTTGACATCGTCATCACCAGCATGAGTATCATCATGGCCAACATCGTTAGCCCCATCATCATCATCATCATCATCATCATCATCATCATCATCATCAGCAGCAGCAGCAGCAGCATCATCATCAGCATCATCATCACCACCACAATCATCCACACCATCGAGATCATCAACATCGTTAACATAAACCTCCGCATCAATGCCGCCAACATCTACATCGTATCCAACATCATATATTTCACCATCAGCATCAACACACAACCTCATCACCAGTGCCATCAACACACAAGACAGCATGAGCCATCTTCATGACCAACTGGCCAGGTCTTGCAAACACAATGGGTGGACAGCAAGTGTCCACACCCATCGCGCCAAGACAACGACACGGCGAAGTGCATCAAACCTATGGGCAGCCCCTCCCGCCGGACCCAAAATTAACAGCGGCGGACGCGAGGCAACGCACGGAGGACAAAATGTGGACAAATCTGAGCTTTAAGGGGAGGGGCGGGACATACGTCACGCAAGCCATTACGCAACATCACGTGATGTGGTATTCGCGCCCTTGATGTAGGCGAGGAGGGGAGAGGCAAGGACGAGGACGGGCGGGGGGCTAAGGAGGGATCGAGGAGAAGCGAAGAGGGAGCCGTGGACGGGAGGGGCGCCTCCCGCAGAGGCCGGATGCCCATCGCCTCGCGGAGCTCGCGGCTCTCCTCCGCGCTGAGGCTGATGTCCCTGGCACGGGGGGCCGATCGAGAGCCCGTTCGGCGCCAGAGCCGTGCAGGAGGAGCGACCGAGGATCACAAGGTTGGAGCGTTTTCGGCCGTCGCCTGGGCCTCCCGAGGGCCTCTATGAGGTCTCTGGGGGCCTCAAGATAGGGCGACGAAACCCATACATGTCATCATCCACTGCTCCCTGGCCAGGCCCGTCCTGAACCCAGCACTGGCATACACGCCACGCCCGCCTGGCTTGGCCAGGAGGTCGTGCACAGAGCTCCTAGGCTCAGGGTGGGCCTGGCGAGGGAGCAGTGGATGCGTACAGATTTCGTCGCCCGACATGAGGTCCCTGGGGGCCCCAGGAGACCTCAGGAGACCGACCGTCGAATCGCAGGACCATCAAGGAAAAACTCAGCGCGGATATGTATAGATTGCGTCGCCCGACATGATGTCTCCAGGGGCCCCACGAGACCTCAGGAGGCCGACCGTCGAATCGCGGGAGTGGTCTCGGGGGAGGCCGAGGAGGGGGGCCAGGAGGTGGGGGGCCTGCGCACCGTGGCCCGAGACATGTGCGCGCACGAGGGGGAGCCAGGGGACGTGAAGCCACGAGAAGAAGGGGGGGATGCAATCTGGGAGAGGCCGGGTTCGTGTCACAATGAAATCCGAGCCCCTACAGTACGCATCACCCTCTTGGACGCCCTCGATGCCAGCCTCGAAGCTCCTGGCACGGCGGGCTGGGAAACTCTAACAGATCCTCCGAGTGCCGGCTACAGCTCTCGTAGAATCCTGCTGGGGCTGGATACAGCCAGCACGCGCTCCGACTAGAGATGGCTACAGCTCTGGTGGGGACCATATCAGGGCTGCCTGCAGCTTCTTACTAGACTCGAACAGGAGATCCTGCTGGAGCTGACGACAGCTCTACAATGGGATCTGGGGCTGGCCGCAGCTCCAGCAGGATCCTGCGAGAGTTGGCCGGGAGCCTGGGCGAGCCAAGCAGACCCCCTGCGCCGGGGCGCACACTGCCAGGGGCGGCCCCCCGGGGCGGAGCCCAGCCCCTGCAGGGGGGCCTGGGCGGCCCCCCCGGCCCAGGGGCGGGGCCCAGCCCCTGCAAGGGAGGGCGCCCCCCGCGTGGCCCAGGGGAGGGGCGGGGCCTCAAGGGGGCGTGAGATGAGCTGGGGGGCGCCCTTCGAGCAGGGGATCGACTACAGAATTGAGGTACCCCAGAAATTGATCCCTTCGTCGAGCCCGCGAGCACATACGCCACATGTTCGTAGATCTACGGCCATTCTACGCCTCCTGTGCGCAGATTCGACGAACAAATCAATGTTGGGGCAAATCAAGTCTGCAGTCGATCCCCTACTTGAACCCTGGGACAGGATCGCGCCTGGACCCCCCCCGATCTCGCGGGCGCCAGGGATCGACGCGCGACGTTACGCCTCCGCACCCGCGAGGCGACGGGGCCACGGGTGCACCATCCCTCCCGCCACGCCGGCGGCCAACCGCTGGGCAGAGCATCGGTGGACGGACACCTCTACTCCCGTGCCTGACCACCACGCGTTGTGGACTGGGCTCGCAGCCCCAGCGGAGCATTTCTGCAAGACCCATGTACACACTCTGAGAAGCACCAGCAGCTCAAACCCGATCTCGGGACTCTGCTCTGGCCAGACTGCTGATTCTGCGGCTTCGTGTTCCCTGTGATGTCTGTGAAAGTTGGGCACTCCACCGCTGCAGCAAGAGCGAAGGCCTCCTCCTGGGCAACTTCTCGAGGAGATGTGCTCGTCACCACAATCATGCTGCATGTATAAAAAGCCTGGGCGATCCCCCGAGAAGCTCATACAGGCCAGGCTACATGCTCCAAGTCGAAGCACCATGCATTCAGCCTGCCCTCCCACCCTCGCCCGCAGCCGCACAAACTGCGAGCGTCCAAGGCGCCAGCGGTGCATGCGCCACTCAAGTCTCACAAAGGGGGCAGTCACGAACAGGGGCGGTGGAACTAGGGCATAGTAGACTCCTGGTGCCGGCGCGAGCCTCCTGTGAAAGGTTGCCGTGGGCATGACTCTGAAACGAGTCTGTGAACAATGACGCTCTTGACACGGAAGCGGTGTGAGATATGCCAATATAATGTGTGAGGCACTCGCCGAGCCTCTGGCAGCTCGGGCCGAACGCCCACGGTGCATGCCATGCGACGGAAAACCGAAACCTGCAATGCCAATGTCCTCTCACCCCCTCGGCGGGGAGGCACGATACCGCAGAAGTCACCCATGCACCACCACTTCAGCAGGGACCGACCGTCCCGGCATTCCTATAGTCCTACCACGAAATGCTCTTAGAACCCAAAAATGTTCTAAGAATCAAAACAATGTTCTTAGAACATTAACCCGATGTGTCAGACCAAGACAGTCCCAGCCAGAAAGATTCTAAGAACATTCCGTGGAAACCACAAAAGGTTTTTAGAATATTGTATGGTAGGGCTATAGGTAAGTCGGGCCTGACCCTCTACAGGGGGAATATTCAAAAGTAGTCAAAAAATAGTATGGGGACTACTATTTGAGTAGTCTAGGGCATCTTTTGACTATCTTTTGAATATTTTGTATTTGTCGTACAAAATCTCCTCGCAGGAGGACAGGCCCGACGTAATGGCAGGGCCACAGGCGAGCCAGGACGCTTCGCCACTGCTTGAACAGTAACCCGATGTGTGAAACCAAGACAGTCCCAGCCAGAAATGTTATCAGAACATCTCGTGGAAACCACAAAAGGTTCTTAGAACATTGTCTGGTAGGGCTAAGTCGGGCCTGTCCCTCTACAGAGGGGAAATTCAAAAATAATCGAAAAATAGTCTGGGGACTATTTGTTGAGCATCAGACTTACTCATACCCAGACTTACGCACACACAAAATTACTCATACTCAGACCTACTCCTACTCAGACTTACTCATGGTGAGACTCACGCACGCCCCGTTCGCGGCCGTTTGTGGGGATGCCTCAAACGGTTTGCTTGTTTTCTGTCCCAATATCCTTGGCTACCAGAGCAGATTGTGAGGATGTCTCAGGCGGGGCACTGGTTTCAGCTCCCCCTGAGGGGAGCCGCCAGGGGTTATCTCACGATCCCGTTCGCGGCCGTTTTGTGGGGATGTCTCAAGCGTTTTGCCTGTTTTCTGTCCCAACATCCTCCGCTTTCGGAGCAGATTTGGAGGATGTCTCGAGCGCGGCGCTCATTTTCACCCCCTGAGGGGAGCCGCCAGGGATTATCTTACGGTCCCGTTCGCGGCAGTTTTGTGGGGATGTCTCAAAAGGTTTGCTTGTTTTCTGTCCCAACATCCTTCGTTTTCGGAGCAGATTTGGAGGATGTCTCGAGCGAAGCGCTCATTTTCACCCCCCAGGTGGGCCAGATTTTGAGGATGTCTCGATCGGTGGCCAGACTCGTGGGCACAGATTCTCCTCAGGATGCCGCAGGAGGCTCCAAAGGCTCCAGGAGGCCCCAGAAGACCACATGAGGTCCCAGGAGGCATCAGGAGGCCACAGAAAGACTCAAGAGGCCACAGGATGTCCCAAGAGGCTCTAGAAGGCCCCAGGAAGCTCCGGGAGGCCTCAGGAAGCCACAGGAGGCCCCAGGAGGCCAGAGGAAGCGCCAGGAGGTCTCGGAAGGCAACAGGAGGCCCCGAGGGGCCCCAGGAGCAGGAGGCCTCAGAAGGAAAAGGAGTGGCTCCAATCCCATGTGTTTTACGTATGCTCCTATAGATTGGGCCTCACCTGGAGCACGAACCCTTGATGTTATACGTATGTTTCCATATATTGTCCTTCTCCTGTGTACTTATGTTCCTATAGGGCCTCTCCTGGTGCACGAGTCCTTGGTGTTTTACGTGTGTTCCTATATATTGCCCCCTCTTCCTGTGGCTCCAATCCGCAATGTCTTATGTACGTCTGTTGCTATAGATTGGGCCTCTCCTGGGGCACGAATCCTCCCTAGGAGGTCCCAGGAGGCCCCGGGAGGCCCCAAGAGGCTCCTGGAGGCCCCAGGAAGCCCCAGTAGGTTTCAGGAGGCCCCAGGAGGCCCCAGGAGGACCCAGGCTCATGCGCAGAGACGCGCTCGTACTACTGAGGCTCATTCACACTCCAATCATTCTGAGTTAGATTCATGAGCAGACCGTCACAACTGAAGCCCGTTTATGTTCGAAAGCTCTTGCGCCTAGACATTTACGGCGGACAGGTCCGTGCGAATAGATGCTCATATGGGGAGCTCCACGCACTGAATAATTGTTGTTTTTCGCACAAAATCTCCCTGTAGGAGGACAGGCCCGACCTACTGGCAGGGCTATAGGCGAGCCAGGACGCCTCGCCGCTGCTCGACCATCCCCGCGCCTGGCCGGGGCCCGGGCCCTGGCGCGGCGGTGCACTCGGCCCCGCCGGCGGAGGCCGCAGCAGGGCCTACGCACACGCACCGCCCGCAGGGGGGGCCCAGGACGGCCCCATAGCCGGGCACTGTGGCGGTGCACGCAGGCTTACGTCGGGCCTGTCCTCCTGCAGGGAGATCTTGGACGAAAAACCAAGAACACCCAAAGCCAGAAATGCTCTAACATTTCGTGGAAACCACGGGAGGTTCTTAGAACATTGTCTGGTAGGGCTAGAGGCGAGCCAGGACGCTTCGCCACTGCTTGAACCGCCGCGCCTGGCCGGGGCCCGGGCCCTGGCGCGGTGCCCTCGGCCCCGCCGGCCGAGGCCGCAGCAGGGCCCGCGCACACGCACCACCCGCGGGGGGCCCAGGACTTACCAGCCTCGAGCCTATCCCTATCCCTAAGATTGACACGCATAAAACCCTGAAAGTATGGGGAAATATAGGGAATCCTTTAAATTGTGTCAATTCATTGAATCGCTTCGCTCATTCCGCCGGCCCTGGAGCGCTATTTGGGGCCTCTTGGGGCCGTCGTGGGGGCTTCTTGGGGGCTTCTTGGGAGCGTCTTGGGGCTCCTTGGCGGTGTATTGGGCTCCCCTGGGGCCTTTTGAGGGGATTTTGGGGGGCCCTTGGGGCGGGAGGGTAGTCGATTGCAGCCCCCCCCTCGGAGGCCACGATCCTCGTGAGGGGTGGCGAAAAATAGCCTCCCCCCTGGAGATCGCCCAGGACCTGGCCGGGGATCAGCCGGGGTACTTTTCGTCCGGGGCTCCCCAGGGGCCGCCCCGCGCGCGCGAACTAGAAATACTGTTAGTTGTTACCGGAGATCTTAGCACGCCTCTGGCCCGTTGGGCCGGCGAGTTTCTGTGTCCCAGGGCCCCTTCAATTTGGTCCCTCTAGAGGAAGGCCCCGGCCTGCTGGCCTGACCGGTTGCCCCGTTCGACGGCCTGGGCGCCCAGGAGCTGGGGAACGAGGTGAAGTTCCTGCGGAGGGGCCGCGCCCTCGCGGACTCGAGCGGCCGCCCAGCGCCGTCGCTGGAGGAGGCCCTCTCTTACCAGCCTCGAGCTTATCCCTACCCCTGAGATTGACACGCCAAAAGGCGATGACAATCTCAGGGAGGCGCCCTCAAAAGAGAAGGGAATCCCTAAGATTGGCATCGTGATGAGGAGATGCCCAGCATAGGGATAGGGATATGTTCCGGGCTGGTAAAGGACGGCCCCATAGCCAGGCACAGTGGCGGCGCATCCAGGCTTAAGTCGGGCCTGTCCTCCTACAGGGAGGTTTTGGACGAAGAACAAAAAGTAGTCAAAAAATACTCCCAAGATGCCCCAAATTCAAAAGAGTCAAAAGATGCCAAAGAAATACTCAAAAAATAATCCCCTGGCTATTTTTTGACTACTTTTGAACATTCTCTCTGTAGAGGGACAGGCCCGACTTAAATATAGGCGCCCTCTGCGGGAGCAGACGGCGACCGGCCGCCTCGCGCGCGGCCACGGCTTCTGCGGCGGCCCACCCGCGGCGCCGCCGCGGGGCGGCGCAGGCGCCGGCGCCGCCGCGGGCTCGGGCACGGGCGCCGGCACGGGCGGCCGCGTGGGCTGCTGCGGGCGGGTGGGTGGGTGGAGGGAAGCATCTGCTGTGCGTGCTGCCGCGGGGCTTCCGTGGGCTGCGCTATGCAGGGGTGGCCCCGAGAGGGCCCCAAGGCTCCCCAAGGGGACCTTCGGAAAGCTCCAAGGGAGCCCCAGGGTGCCCCAAAGCGCCCCAAGAGCGCGGGCCAAGCGGTGCCGAACGTTTTATCCTGCGTGCCCGTTTGAGGCGCCAAGCGCGCCAGGTACTGGTCTCTCTCTCTCTCTCTCTCGATCTCTCGATCTCTCTATCTCTCTCTTCTCTCTCTCTCTCTCTCTCTCTCTCTCTCTCTCTCCCTCCATCGACCTGTACATATACACATGGATATTTATGTATCAAGTAATCAATCAATGCTCTGAGGGGCAGTGTTCCAAATTCAGCTCTGAAAAAACGTGTGTGTCGGTTGCTCTGACCAGTCACGCGTCACTCTTTGTAGGTCATGTTGGCTTTGAATCTTACCCTGAGGGTCTATGACTTTCAAATATGTTTTAAACATTATCCCGGCAAAGCAACCAAACAGCGATGTGTATAAGCATATCTGGAAGCGTTCCCCTTACGATTCAGGTGAGAATCCAAGTGTAGAATTCTGCTGTTCTCGCAGTCGCAGTCGCATTCGCAATGACAGTCACAGTGGCAACGGCCTTAGGATCCTAAGGTGTCCTAAGGATTCCTAGGGATTCCTAAGGCATCCTTAAGCATCCTTAGGAATCCATAGGAATCCTTAGGAAACCTCAGGAATCCTTAGGAATCCTGATTCCTAGGGACTCCGGGGGATTCCTAAGGATTCCCAAGGAATCCGAAGGATTCCTAAGGATTCCTGAGGATGCTAAAATATGCCTACGGATTCCTAAGGATGCCTACGGATTCCTAAGGATTCCTAGGGATTCCTAAGGATTCCTATGAATTCCTACGGATGCCTCAGCCTGCCTCAGTTTCAGCCTCAGCCTCAGCCTGCCTCGGCTTGCCTCAGCCTCAGCCTCAGCCTGCCTCAGCCTCAGCCTGCCTCAGCCTCAGCCTCAGCCTCAGCCTCAGCCTGCCTCGGCTTGCCTCAGCCTTAGCCTCAGCCTGCCTCGGCCTCAGCCTCAGCCTACCTCAGCCTCAGCCTCAGCCTGCCTCGGCCTCAGCCTGCGTCAGCCTCAGCCTCAGCCTGCCTCAGCCTCAGCCTCAGCCTCAGCCTGCCTCGGCTTGCCTCAGCCTCAGCCTCAGCCCTCGGCCTCAGCCTGCCTCGGCCTCAGCCTGCCTCAGCCTCCCCCCCTTCCCCCCCCATTCAGCCTCACCTTGTCTCAGCTTCGGCCTGCCTCGGCCTCATCCTCAGCCTCAGCCTCAGTCTCAGCCTCAGCCTGTCTCGGCCTGAGCCTGCCTCGGCCTCAGCCTCAGCCTGCCTCAGCCTCAGCCTGCCTCAGCCTCAGCCTCAGCCTCAGCCTCAGCCTGCCTCGGCGGCCTCAGCCTCAGCCTGCCTCCGCCTCAGCCTCAGCCTCAGCCTGCCTCAGCCTCAGCCTCAGCCTCAGCCGCCTCAGCCTCTCAGCCTCAGCCTCTCAGCCTCAGCCTCAGCCTGCCTCGGCTTGCCTCAGCCTCAGCCTCGGCCTGCCTCGGCCTCAGCCTCAGCCTCAGCCTGCCTCAGCCTCAGCGTCAGCCTCTCAGCCTCAGCCTGCATCAGCCAAAGCCAAAGCCTCAGCCTCAGCCTGCGTCAGCCTCAGCCTCAGCCTCAGCCTGCCTCAGCCTCAGCCTGCCTCAGCCTCAGCCTGCCTCAGCCTCAGCCTGCATCAGCCTCAGTCTCAGCCTGCCTCAGCCGCGGCTTGCCTCAGCCTCAGCCACAGCCTCAGCCTCAGCCTGCCTCAGCTTCAGCCTCAGCCGCAGCCTGCCTCGGCTTGCCTCAGCCTCAGCCTGCCTCGGCCTCAGCCTCAGCCTCAGCCTGCCTCAGCCTCAGCGTCAGCCTCTCAGCCTCAGCCTCAGCCTCAGCCGCAGCCTGGGCCTCAGCCTGCCTCAGCCTCTCAGCCTCAGCCTCAGCCTGCCTCGGCCTCAGCCTCAGCCTCAGCCTCAGCCTGCCTCAGCCTCAGCCTGCCTCAGCCTCAGCCTCAGCCTCAGCCTCAGCCTCAGCCTCAGCCTGCCTCGGCCTCAGCCTGCCTCGGCCTCAGCCTGCCTCAGCCTCCCCTCCTCCCCCCCCCCTTCCCCCCCCGCCCCCCCCCCCCCCCCCCCCCCCTATTCAGCCTCACCTTGTCTCAGCTTCGGCCTGCCTCGGCCTCAGCCTCAGCTCAGTCAGCCTCATCCTCAGCCTCAGCCTCAGCAGCTCAGCCTCAGCCTCAGCCTCAGCCAGCCTCAGCCTCAGCCTCAGCCTCAGCCTCAGCCTGCCTCAGCCTCAGCCTGCCTCAGCCTCAGCCTCAGCCTGCCTTCAGCCTCAGCCTCAGTCTGCCTTCAGCCTCGGCCTCAGCCTCAGCCTGCCTCAGCCTCAGCCTGCATCAGCCTCAGCCTCAGCCTCAGCCTGCCTCAGCATCAGCCTGCCTCAGCCTCAGCCTCAGCCTGCCTCAGCCTCAGCCTCAGCTGCCAGCCTCAGCCTCAGCTGCCTTCAGCCTCGGCCTCAGCCTGCCTCAGCCTGCCTGCCTGCCTCAGCCTCCTCAGCCTGCCTCAGCCTCAGCCTGCATCTCAAAGCCAAAGCCTCTCAGCCTCAGCCTGCGTCAGCCTCAGCCTCAGCCTCAGCCTCAGCCTCAGCTCAGCCTCAGCCTCAGCCTCAGCCTCAGCCTCAGCCTCAGCCTCAGCCTCAGCCTGCCTCAGCCTCAGCCTCAGCCTGCCTCGGCCTCAGCCTGCGTCAGTCTCAGCCTCAGCCTGCCTCAGCCTCAGCCTGCCTCAGCCTCAGCCTCAGCCTGCCTCGGCGTGCCTCAGCCTCAGCATCAGCCTGCCTCGGCCTCAGCCTGCCTCGGCCTGAGCCTGCCTCAGCTCGGGCATTCAAAATATGGCACAGGACTGGTGTTCTGGGAACACGAAGATCACGAAGTGGCCTACAGCTGGCTCCGGGCATTCAAAATGTGGCCTGGGAATGGTGTTCTGGGAACGCGAAGAACACGAAGTGGCCTACAGCTGGCTCCGGGCATTCAAAATGTGGCCTGGGAATGGTGTTCTGGGAACACGAAGAACACGAAGTGGCCTACAATTGGCCCTGGGCATTCAAAATGTGGCCTGGGAATGGTGTTCTGGGAACACGAAGAACACGAAGTGGCCTACAGCTGGCTCCGGCCATTCAAAATGTGGCCTGGGAATGGTGTTCTGGGAACAGAATTTGTAGGAATCCATAGGAAACTATAGGAATCTATAAGAGTCCTGGGGAGCCCCCGGATTCCCCGGATTCTCCCGGCACCCGCCCAGACCCCCCTGGGGAGTCAAGATGCTCTCTTTTGACCCCATTAGAAACCTATCAGTCTTCGCTGTTAGGTAAATATAGCAACCCGCAGTTGCGGATAAGAGTGAGGAGGCGGGTGCGGGGTGGGTCGCGGGTGGGTCGCGGGCGGGTCGCGTGGTGGGTCGCGGGGTGGGTTGCGGGGTGGGTCGCGGGTGGGTTGCGGGTGGGTCGCGGGTGGGTCGTGTGGGTCGCGCGTGGATCGCGGGTCGGTCGCTCTCTCCCATTCTCTTTCTCTCTCTCTCTCTCTCTCTCTCCCTCTCCCCCCGAGAGTTCATTAAGCTGTTCCTCTTCATCTTCATCCTCCCCTTGCTCGTGATTCCCGAATGCCTGCTGTTCTCGCCGCCGCCGTTTTGTCTCAGGCGATTTCGATTCGGGTCGAGCCCAAAGTGTGTTCGCAGCTCGGCCCGTGGCACCTCCCCGCTAGTGCGGGGATCGAGTTTCGCCGCGATATCACGATATCCTCGTGGGGTGGTTCGCAAACAGGGACTCTCTCAGAACGTGGTGTGACACGGCCCCGTGCGGGCAACGGGACACTACGGATCGCGCGCCTCCTGGTGTACGCTACATATCTTCTTTGTTGGGTTCAGCAGCACTCGGATTCCTATCACCTCTCCATGCCCATATTAATCGATGCCGCTTTCGTTAATATCACTTGTGGGAGATCCAGTGGCCTTTCGTCTACTTCAAGAATTTCTCGCTGTACGGTCTCATCAATGGACTATGTATATGATGCAGCTGAATTCGGTGACATACACGATGATTGGACCATACCTGTGGGCGCTGAAGATGAGCTGTCGACACATTCACTTCGAGGAGGCCTTCCAGATCGACCAGACTTGGGGTTGGGTCCTAGCGGCGCCAGACCACATGCTGTTGAGCATGATTCGTCGTCGACGCGTACTGGAACCGGACTCGGACGAGACCGCGGAGCTGAGCGACTCAGAGGACTGGCCCCCGCTGTTCCGTCTACGACACGCATGACGTGTTCCTCTGGCATGGCTTTCCAGGATCCGACTGAGAGAGAGGTAGAGGTCACGTTTTTGATGCCGTATCCGTCGGAGCAGATATCCACATGCATGTGCACGCTTAGATTTCTTCAGAGGACCCTAAACAAGAATTCTGGCTCATCCCAGGGAGAAGTTGGAGCTCTTATTAGGAAATATGTGTGGATTCGTCGTGATCATCGTCATGCATGTGCTATAATATCGTTTTCACTTGCAGTTATATCATCTTTTGTTGGGCAAAGGCCCGAACAATATCGTGGTTTTCGTGGTCCACCGCTGTGGAGCACTATTAGCGTCCTCTTGTTGATGTCGGGCTTGGTTAGACTACGCCTGGCGCTGAGGGAACATCGACCTCGACGACGGGCACGCCGTGTCCTGCAAGTCCTACCGCCAGAATGGAGCAGGGGTGTCTATGATTGGTCCGAACCAATTGTCATCCTGGCTTTCCATAGTATGCTGGGTCTAGATACTGGTCCTTATCGGGCCATAGTTTACGCACTGGGGTCGCACTCAACTCTGCACCTCGGTAAGGCGATCTTGCGCAGCGGCGCGATGTCGGGTGTCCTGGGCAGAATTCAAGAACACTTGAGATCCCTTCTTCAACCTCGTACTCGGCCAGGGAATCGCCCTCGATATCGTGCGTTACGACGTAGTGGTGGCTCGATGTTCTTCATCCCAGTACTTTGGCTGCCTACGGAGTCGGCCAGCTTCC
Source organism: Prorocentrum cordatum (assembly GCA_963575745.1). NCBI lineage: Eukaryota > Dinophyceae > Prorocentrales > Prorocentraceae > Prorocentrum > Prorocentrum cordatum. Next base: position 147,278 of record CAUYUJ010014182.1, on the reverse strand, counting down.
ATTTCGAAGCCCTTGCGATTCGACGCTACCGACCTGCTGCTAACATGGCTGACGAGAAAGAGACTGAGGCTGTCAGTATTAGAAAGGGTCAGGGCCTACTACATGCACATCCTCGACGCAAGAAACCGGGGCGTCGACCACCGTCCTGGCGGCGTGCTCGGACCTCTCGGCTTCCACCCCCAGCCTGGACAACTGCGACACCGACTTATCTACCAGCTACTGTTGTTGATGATGATGGGCCGCTCGCTGCATTCCCAGGCTCGTTGTCAGAAGCTGCGCCTTTTTCTGCCCTATATACCTTGCAGATCCGCGATCACTTCTTCCCGACTGGTGAGGAGGGTCCGCTGTGGATTTTCGAGTGGTGCCGAGTGGGTCTCCTACTTGCGTTTCTTGCGGCCCGCTGGAGGCCGTTACCCTTCTGCACCTCCTTGTCACGGGCCGAACAGGGTGAGAGATTCTTTCGCGCTGCTGAGCTTGCACCACACTTCTTGGGGAATGCCACGAGGCTTCGAATGGCGCGGTTTCACTTGGACATACACTTACGTCGACTCCAGTTACCAGCGGCAAAACGTCCGATCTTGAAGTTGCCGCATGAATTCCGTGATCATAGGTTGCATCAGGCGGCCAAGGGCGCCATCACTTCTATATCTAACCACATGCGTTTCGAACCTGCCCGTCGATGGCATCGTCGTCCGACCCGTGTAGCATATAAGGCCAGACGCGTCTGGAAAGATAAAGTATGTGCAAGCCGCTTCTGTGCTGATTGTGTTTCAGAGGCGCTACCCCCGTCGGTCGTGGACTCAGGCTTTGTGCCAGGTCCTCTTTACCTACAACAACTTTCAGGATCTTGGCGGCTACCGATATGGGCTACTCCCAAAGTCTCCTTGCGGGCGGCACGTGCTGCACTTGCTGAATGGGCTTCTACGGCTCGCATCGCACCTAGGCTGCTGAAAAAGGGGCTTTGACTACATGCACAAGCGCTTCTATGGCTCAACCCCTTCGGACCTCTCCTCAGCCCTGGCCGAACCACCTACTCGGTGGCGTATCTTTGAAGACGAGCTACAGACGGCTGTGGACCGCGCTGAAGGGAAGATTATCACTGCTGACGATAAACTACAAGATAAAACTTGGGTGGCTGACGGTCCTGGTGTTATCCGATAGTTGCACCAAACGGCTGAGTTGGATGGTGACTGGGCTCTTCGCTTGGATATATCTCGCCATGATGCAGCGACGTGGCTTTGGACTCGAGCCGATCAAGGATTACCGCCCTGGCTTCGCTCTGCGGACATGCTCCCACCTTTGTCGAAGGCCACATGTCCACCATATGTTTTCCCGACGGTCAAGAGCAAGTGCTCTGCTGCCGACGGGGCGAAGATACGTGTGAAACCAGGACACAGCTGCATGCGTCGCATTGTAAATTCCGCAGGCGCTCCTGGCACCGAGGGCTTTCGGTGTAGTGGTCGTGCTGTTAGGTTGCTTATTCATACCAGTGGTGCGCCCGATGAAGTTTTCAACATGAACGACGCAGCGGAGGAGGCACGCAAAATTACTGATGAGCTGGATCCGCCCTCAGATGATACCTGTCTGTGCTGTGGTGCGTTGCCCCCTTGCACGTCTGTAGTGGTAGTGGACGCTGACCAAGCCTTTGAACAGTGCTCCGCGCGTCTCATTGGTCAGGCGTGGATATATTTGTCTAAAGAGATCGTGCGTCAACTTGGTACTGATTCTGCCTTGGTGAAACGTGGCCGCCATTGTAAGGCTAAGCTCTTCCGAGGCGGCACCCCGCCCAACTACTTCCGCGTCTCGGTGCGGGATATCGCTAAGATGATGCTCGCCTATTGCTGGATTGCTCTCGCCACCATAGGTGGATTGGTCTACGAGCTCCGTGGCCTCCCTATTGGGGGCGTACTCTCTGGCGTCGCCTTATCCATACTTATGGCCTGGTTTGAGATGCAGGCTCGAAATCATCCTGATCGGTTTTCATCATCAGGCTTTACTACGTCATCGACATTTCCATCGATAGCAATACGACACCGACGCCATGCAGATGATATACTAGGCATCAGCAAACTGTATTACAGATTATGCGCGCATAAACATTTATCCATGGTATATCGTGTTAAACTATCACCAGCATGTGCTCCCGATGATCCCTTTATGCCATGCGTTTGGTTAGACTTGGAAATTTGGCCTCATGGGGCCTCTATACGGATTGCCCCAAAGAATGATAACAGAACGTGGCTCCTCAAGGACTCTGAAGGACCCCGCCCTTAGACGAAAATCGTGCCCTGGCCTGGCCAGCCTCCTCGGGGTTTCAACCTGATTTTGAACATGTTCTCAGGACGTCTGGTTAGCGCTCAATTTCTGGAATTACCGTTGAATGCCGTGGTTGCCTGGACCCTGGAGTTGGCCCTGGAAATGCACCTGGTGGGCTACCCGTCGTCCATCATTCTTGCTGCTGTATATGCCTGCCCCTGGTCCGTTGCCATTCAGAGGGTTCGAGCGATCTTACGAGTGTGGCGGTCTTCACAAGTGACGGACATTGCCATGGGCAAAGAAGGCCGCCGCCCGACGTCGTGGAACTACCGTGGTGGTGAGCATGATGAGAAGTGGCGGTCACCTGATGGGTGGTACTACTCTCGTGATCGGGATCGTGACCGCCACCGTGACCGTGACCGACGAGCCGATAGCAGAGACCGTGGAGACCGGGATCGCCGTTCAGATCGAGAGCGCCGTGCGCCTTCACGTGATGGCCGTGATCGTACGCGTGATGACCGTGCTCATGATGATCGTGACAATCGTGACAGGCGCCATCGATCCCGTTCTCAGGACACGACCTCGACGTCAGCAGACATTGTGAAGCTACGAGACTCCTTGGCCAAGGCCGACCCCGAGTACCCGGCGTTCGTGGAAGATAAGGCAGATCGGATGGAAGAACTTCGCCTCCGCAAACAAAGGGAGTACCTGGCCCAGGCGATGAAGAGCTCGTTCGGAGATAAAATCGAGAAGCTGCTCGACGAAAAGGAGAAGAGCTTCCCTAAGGCTGGGTCTGCAGGTGGCTCACAGGCTGGGCGTGAGGTGACGCCTACGCCACTAGCTGAGGCTCCTGACTCTTCATCGGTGCTTCGTCGTGCTGAACATGGGTGGCTGCAGTCGATCCTGGGCAAGAAGAAGACGCTACCTAAGAAGGTCACGTGGGCCGAGGCGGCGAAGATCGTGGAGACCCAGATGAGCACGGACAGTGCGGTCACCGCGAATGTGAACAAATGCATCCAGTCTCATTGCCCCCGCAAGGCTGTGCCTAAGCAGAGGGCCAAGGCGGTGGCGATGGTGTTATCGATCATTGACGGCACTGGGATCTGATCAGATATGGACGAAGATACTGATTCAAGTTCTGGATGTGATGTGGTTCTCCGATCTCAGTCTACACGGTCGAGCTCGACTCCTGTTTGTTCAGCTTCTTGTTCTATGGGATTGGCATCGTTTCAAAGTATCCTCGGGAGTTTCCTGGCTGGCGCTTGTGTTCCTATCCTCTTCTACCTCTTCTTTTCTGTGGAAGATTGGCGATACGTGCAGCTCCCCTTCACGTTTGCCAACGCTGACGAGCAGTTGGTAGTGCGCACGATGATTTCAGGCATGCTTGGTGCGGCCATTCCTGTGGTGGCAAGGCGCCTAACCAGTGTGCCGATATCGGTGAGCCTCCCAGCCCCGAACCCCAGAGCCCGATCAGGTAAGAGGAGACGGTTACCTCTGAATGATACTTTGAGGATTTTAGCTTGATCCAGGCCCCTCAGAGTTGACCTGTTGGTTTCCTCTCCCACCTCGGCTCCACTTATTATTCACATCCTCCCTATCCTTCCCTATCTCCCCTCATCATTCCTCGAGTCCCAGGTTTAGTCAGGGTGAGGGGGACCTGTGCTGTAAGAATGGCTGACCAGGATCCTCCTCCACGTCTTGTGCCCTCCCTGTTGCTCCTAGGCCTGGTTCACGAGGCTTTCCCTTCCAATGCTCCAAGGCCCAGACTCAGGCTGCCCAGAGCTCCCGTGGGTGCAGCACCGCCTAGCAGTGTGGCGGGGAGCGTTTTTGGGCTCTCCCTCCCTCCCTCCTTTCACCATTCCATTGTATTACTATCTTACCCTTGTCCCCTCCTTCCCACCTCGATGTGCACGCCTCCCACTGGGAACGACGCCGCCAACCCGATCTCCGAGCAGAGGACAGGCGGCTTGCCCTGTAGTCGCGCGTTGGGCCCTCTCTCTCTCTCTCTCTCTCTCTCTCTCCCTCTCCCCCCAAGAGTTCATTAATCTTTTCCTCTTCATCTTCATCCTCCCCTTGCTCGTGATTCCCGAATGCCTGCTGTTCTCGCCGCCGCCGTTTTGTCTCAGGCGATTTCGATTCGGGTCGAGCCCAAGGTGTGCTCGCAGCTCGGCCCGTGGCACCTCCCCGCTAGTGCGGGGATCGAGCTTCGCCGCGATATCACGATATCCTCGTGGGGTGCTTCGCAAACAGGGACTCTCTCTCTATATGTATGTCTCTCTCTCTCTCTCTCTCTTTCCCTATCGACCTGCACAGATACATACAACAGGTGAATTGATATACATATATATATATGTGTATATATATATACATATGTACATATATATATATATATATATCAGAGTGAGGGGGCCGAACGGTCATTTATTGTCCCTGGGTGCGTGGCTGAAGTGGGGACCCGTGATGAGGATTATGTTCGTGCGGTTGTTGTTGTTGTTGCTGTTGCTGTTGCTGTTGCTGTTGTTTGTTGTCGTCGTCCCCCCTGCGACCCGCCCGCGACCCACCCGCGACCCACCGCGCGACCCACCGCGCGACCCCACCTGCGACCCACCCCGCAACCCACCCGCGACCCACCCGCGACCCACCCGCGACCCACCCCGTGACCCGCCCGCGACCCACCCGCGACCCACCCCGCGACCCGCCCGCGACCCACCCGCGACCCAACCCGCGACCCACCGCGCGACCCACCACGCGACCCACCCCGCGACCCAGCCCGCGACGCAGCCCGCGACACACCCGCGACCCAGCCCGAGACCCACCCGCGACCCACCCGCGACCCATACGCGACCCACCCGCGACCCACTCGCGACCCGGCCCGCGAACCACCCACGACCCACCCACGACCCACCTGCGACCCACACCGCGATCCACCCACATTGCTTTAACGAAAAAATCGGCGCCTGCGGCGGGCTCACTGCATACTTTGTAAAAGTTAGGCGCCTGTGGCGGGCTTCTTCAGAGCCTCGCAGACTGACGACGTCCTCGCCGCCCCCTCACTCTTATCCGCAACTGCGGGGTGCTACGTATGTATTATGCTATGTGTATATATATATACATATAAACGAGAGGTGAAGAAAAACATCTATATATGTATGTAAATATGCGTGTGTATGTGTAATCCGTCGCCGTACTGATTAGTTCCTCGGTTCGGTGTAGGATCGAGTTGGGACGGCTATGGCGCGCGGTCGTTTATGAGTTTCGAGGTCGGAGCTATTGAGGCTTGTCAGGTGGCCTCTTGGGGCTTTGGGGGCCTTTGGGGGCCTCTTTTGGGTCTCTTGGGAGCCTCTTGGAGCCGTTGGGGAGCCTGCTGGCGGCCTCGGGGCCCCCCATGGGGCGGAGGGCCCGAAATCTCAATTCGAGTTTCCCCTCTTGGACCCCCTGCGTGGGACCTCTGAAGGCCCTCTTGGGCCGTCTTGGGCGCTTCTTGGGCCGTCCTGGGGCCCTCTTGGGGCGTCTCGGGGCCCCCTTGGGCCGTCGTGCACGCCGCGAGTGCCGAAAAGTCGCATATGCTAAAAGTGTGAGCTTGCCTGCGGGAGTGGAAAATGTTTGCCTCTTGGAGCTCTATTGGGAGGTCTCTTGGAAGCTTTTGGGGGGCGACTTGGAAGCCTCTTGGGCCGTCTGGAGGCCATGCATGTGGAGCGCCTTGGAGCGATCGCTCGGCAGCTCGAGGCCCTCGCGGAACGTCTGAAAGACCCATTGGAAGCCTCTTGGCCCGTCTTGGGGCCCTCTTGGGGCACTCTGGGGCCGTCTTGGACCCTCCAGGCGCGCTCGCGACACAGCCGCCCCAACGCGCCGGAAATCAAGCGGGACCAGTGTTCTCTGCATATCCGCCACCGTGCCGCTGGGCACGGAGTCGGCATGTCCTCAGGTCCTTTGCCGAATCCCATAAGCACCCCTGAAAATTTTTGGAGTGGCCCGGACCCCACACTGCCAAATCTCTTAGGGTTTCCCGCGTGACCCCTGGGGCTTGACGCATCTTGTCGCTTGACTTTTTCAGAGCCAAGAGGGCCCCAAGACGGGCCAAGAGGGCCCCACGAGGCCCCAAAACGGTCCAAGAGGGCCCCGAGTCGCCGAACGATCGCCCCAAGACGCTCCACATGGCCCCCAGACGGTCCAAGAGGCCTCCAAGACGCCCCAAGGGGCCTCCAAGAGGCCTCCCAAGAGGGCCCCAAGAAGCCAAAATCATTGATTTTCGCGAGGGGTTTGAAGGATTTTGGCGTCTTCACATTTTCAGCGTCCCGACGCTCCAGGTCAGCCCACGAGGCCCCCAAGACCGCCCCAAGACGGCCCCGGAGACCCCCTGAGAGGGCCCCAAGACGGCCCAAGAGGGCCCCAAGACTGCACAAGAGGGGCCAAGACGGCCCAAGCGGGCACAAAAACAGCCACAAGGGGGGCACAGATGAGGAACCCAAACGGACATTTAGTGCCCTTGGCCCCGAGGGACCTCCAGGAAGCCCCCAAGAGGCCCCCAAGAGGACGAAAGAGGCCCCCAAGAAGCCCCCATGAGGCTTCCAGTAGGCCCCAAAACTTCTCCCAAGAGGCGCCCCGAGAGCGCTTCGAAGAGACCCGAAGAAGCATCCCTAAGAACTCTGACCCACAACCTAGGCATGGTGGCGGGATGGGCCGAAGGCCATCAGCTAGTATCCATTGCATTAGTACAGGTGTGTGTATCCATCGGTGTAGAAAAAAAAAAAAAAAAAAAAAGTCAGTGTATCCGTCCATCCCTCTCCCTCTGACTCTACCTCACCCTCTCTGTCTTCCCGTTCTTCCTCCTCCCGGCGTCGGCCGGGGGCGCCCAAGGCTTCCTCGGCAGCGGCGGCCGGCCACGAGCTCCTGGACCAGCACTCTCTCTGGGCGCGCACGCTGCCGGAGAACCCCACGCGCACGCGCGCGGGGCGCGCACAACCCCCCGCGCACCAGCCCCGCGCGAGACCACAGCGCCGCAGCCTTGCGCAGCCTTGGCCCCCCTCGCCGCCAAAGGACCGCGCGGCGCGTCCTGCTCCAAGGCAGCCCCCGGACCGCAACCCGTCGGGCGCGCACCCCTCCCCGTGCTTCTGGGCGCCGGGGTGGGGGGGGGGGCATCGGGCGCCGCCTCTCGTCGCCGGGGGGCCGCGGCGTCGCGCTCCAGCGCCTGCGCGCGCCAGCTGACGCCTGTGGCCGCCTCCTGGGCGGGCCCGGGGAGGAGCCAGGCGGGGTCCCAGCGGCAGGGGGGGCACCGAGCTCAGGGCCGCCTCGTCCAAGGGCACGGGGCGCCACAATCTAGGGCGCTCTGGAGCCCGACGAGGAAATGACGCGAAGATCTGTGAAAACTCACCGAGAACTGCACGAGCTGCAGCTGCTCGGGGCCTCATGGGGGTGCTCTTGAATCTCCCTTGAGGCGTCTTGGTGCCATCGTGGGCAGTCGTGGGCGGTCCCGACGTCATCTTGGGACACCTGGGGGGGAATATGGTAGCTCTGCGGGGTAGTCTGGAGCTGGCGTGTACCCTCGTCTGGCTTGCGTCGGCGTTGCCGGACGTGCCCAGACGGGCTGGGAACGGTAGCGCCGAACGTCCAGAATTACTCAGGAGTTAGAGGCCCCCATCCGTGCGGGGGATCCTGGTCATGTGATTGGGAGACGCAATATGAACGTTTGGAGCGTGAACCTCAATCAATGAGGTCTTGCACCCTGGACGTGTAATAGTTGGGGGCGCAGTCCAAGGCGTACATGCAATGTGGTGGGATATGTGTGGTACAAGCTACGTGGTGCAGGCTATGTGTGGCATGCTTTCTTGTGCTGACTATGTAGTGTAATGCACGCGCACTGAAATTGAAGAGCTTGAGGTCGACAAGTCGCTCGTAAGACACAAGAGGCAGTGAGCGCAGCTAGCTAACGGAATAAGTCAACAAATCCCAGATGGCGCAGCGCGGACCACTCTCGTGCAGATTCATGACTCGGAGCGGCGAGTGACGATGCTGGGAGGCATCTGAAAAATGCACTTGGAATCCAGTGGTACATAATATGTCTTTGACAAGTTATACTGCGATGCTTCAGAAAACTCCGACAAAAAACTATGGCTTTGACCTGATGTCGACATGCGCGCACGGAGGGCGCGTCTGGCCCGCGTGGTACCATCCGAGAGGGATTCTTACGAATCGCGTGTGTTTGATCAACACGTGCGCACCGCATTGTACTATTTGACAGGCAGAGAGTCGATACTGGCCTGGCTGGGATGGCATGGTCTCAGATGTAGCATGATGGAGCGTGCACAACACATGCGAAGAATCCACACGCGGATGGGTGCCACAAGTCTGGCCTCCGCATGCGACCTGAATCTAAGCTTCTTCGGGACTCAGGAAATCTACGCGGCGCAACACAAACATGTGTGAAGCCACCCATGTGGTGCAAAATGTGACGTGCAAGAGTTGGGTCGCAAGCCACGCGGTGCAATCAGTGCAGTGCAGGCCATGTTGTGCAATCGATGTGCGGCGTGCGCATCCGGAAGAACGCCAGAAAGCGCAGGAGGAGCCCACGAGGCGCACACCGGGCGAAAACCCGAAGACCACGGTCAACGCACGGCGCGCCCACGAGGCGCCCACGAGGCGCCCACGAGGCGCCCACGAGGCGCCCAGCGGAGCAAGAACGGAGAAGCCCTCGCCAGCGCACGGGGCGCCGACGAGGCGGCCACGGGCGCCCACCGGGCGAGAACCCCCAGAGACCCTCCTGATGGGTGCGTTCGTGGAAGCACTGCTCGGGGGAGGTGTTGCCGGACACATCCTTTCTCGCTCTGTCTCGCTGTACTCAATCCTCGTCCCGTTCCATTTCCCCTCCGTGGCAGCATCCGGCTTTCAGTTCGCATCCCCCATGTGTGGCACTGCTACTGACGGATATCAGCCGCCCACTCTCTCTCTCTCTCTCTCTATCTTTCCCTCCCTATCTCTCTCTCTCTCTCTCTCTCTCTCTCTCCCCATCTCCCAGCACGATTCCCTCCCATTTGATGGCTTGCTTCATTGCCTGTCCACTTCTCGCCCCTTCTGTCACCCCTCTCTCCGTCTCTCCTGTCGTCCCTCTCTTCCCTCGCCCCGCTCCTCTCTCCTCCCCCCTCTCCCTGCTCGCGCTCGCACATGTCCTCTCCTGCCCTCTCACCGCTCCTCTGCTCTCTCCTTCTCCCGTCCCTCCTCTTCCCCATGTCTCCTCTCACCCGTCGCCTCGCGCCTCTGCGAAACTGTCTTCTTTCACAATTGCCCCTCCCGCCGCCCCCGCGCTATCCCCTCCTTTCCCCGCCTCATTATTCCCTACCCGCCCCGCGCCCCCAGCTCCTATCGCCGCTCCTCCTCCCCTCTCCTCGCCTCCACGTCACTTCCGCACCCTTCTCCTGAAATTCAACGGGGATTGCATGGCAAAGGGCAGCGAAAAACATCCTATCTATGCTTGTGGCGACGCCAGTGGAGGACGGGATGCACATTCGCCGAAGTTGCGCAGAGTAGGTTTGGGCTCGTCATCATATCCAACGTTTCGGCCGTGAGTTTCGGACTTGAGGCTCAGGGACCTTTGAAGGGACGCAAGCAGACAGTGCATCGTGGCGAGCTGGCGGTACTGGAGTATGTCATTCGACGTACTAAGGGACGGCTGGTATATCTCACAGAAAACGTCGGGGTGGAGAAAGGATGGCAAGAACGCCTGTACTCCAACCCCTTGAGAGGGCAAAATGATTTAGACCTATGGAGTGCCTTAAGGAAACATATGCATGAGGCTGGAGACAGGCACCATGACAATGTCACAGCCCTCCTCATAAGCTCTCATGTGGCGAGGGAGACGGCCATTGCACGAGGATATGCACCACGGATGTGGTGCGGGAGTCAGAAAGCAGACGACTTGGAGGGAGAAGCAGCAGACCGACACAGAGTGCCAGCCGAGGACCACTATCGTGTTGCCACACATGAGAGGCGTGCAGAGCAAGCAGGGGGGAGCGGGACGAGGGAGGAACGGGAGGCAGGAGAGCGGGGGAGGGGAGGGGGGGACAAAAAGTCACCGACACGGCGGGTTCGTGTCGTGACGACCCCGACGCTGGTGTCTGACGCCGCGTGGATCGTTCAGTCTTGAACGATCGGCGGCATTTCGGTTGCCAAATCGTTCCATTTTGGCCGATTCTGGGCCGCTGGCAACGTTCCACCTTGAACGCCCGCATTGGGGCCGCCGCCGCGTCGGCATGACGCGCACCTACCGTGCCGCTAATCCCCAGACCCCTCCTGGGGCACGCACTGACCAAAGCTTCGGGGAGAAACCGGCCGTGGCGACGAGGCGGCATCATATCGTAGTATCTCTCCCTCCCCGGACGGCAGGAGGTGTCGGGGCCGGGCCGTGCGCGTCGGCGGAGGTGAGCGCACGGCTGCGCTGACCAACGAACAACACACACTTGGGGAGGAGGAAGGGGGAAGGGCAAGGCGATGACCGCGCTGCCCGTTATGGGTGCGAGCTGTCGGACCCCGAGGGGGACCTCCCAGCGGGGACCCCCGTCCGACAACACGCAGCCAGAGCCCCCCGCAGAACTCCACCCCAGGGACTTTCACGGGCGTGCAGGTATGGGTGCCGGCGGGCAGGTCGAGATGCGCGGAGCGGCCTGGGGCGCAGCAGCGGGCGGGGTGGCCAGGCACGCGCGCGTCGAAGCGGGGGCGCCCCCTGCCCCTGCCGGCGGCACGACGAGGGGGGGAGGGCGGGAAGGGGCGGGCCTTCCCGGAAGGCCCCGAAGGCCCCCCTGGGCCCTCTGGGCAGCTCCCGAAGCAGTGCCCGAGGGTCGGAGGGCGCCAACTGTGCACCTGCACCGAGCCTGGCCAGGCACCCCCTGGGCCCAGGGTCGGTGCATATGCGCCCTCCCGCCCTGGCGAGGAAGGCGCAGACACCGTCCCTGGGCCCAGGGTGGGCCTGGCCAGGATCGGTATCGGTGTATAGCTGGCGCCCGCCGAGGAGGCAAAGACGGCTTCTCAAGGGGCCATGGGGGCTTCTGGGAAAAGCCCCACCGCCTTCTGAGAAGACTCGTCCCCTTCTCCCTTCCCCCCCCCCCCCGGCGCGCCGCTGGTCCGCCAGTTTTCGGGCCGCGTGCAGCTGTAGCCACAGGAACCTCCCAGGACGCCCAGAAGCCACCGAAACGCCGACGCCGACGACGTCGACCACCGTCGCCGTCGTCGCCGGCGGCGGCGTCGTCGGCGGCGTCGTCGTCGGCATCGGGAGGCGCTGCGCCTTTTTCCCCCCCCCCCTGGCGGGGCGCCCAGGCGCGGCGGGCCACCACCTCTGTGGCGCGCGGAGGCCCGGGGCGGTGGCGCTGGGCGCCAAACCACCCCTCCCCGGTTTCCTGGTGGGGGAGAGGGGGGGGGATGGGGCAGCCCCCGTGCAGGAGGAGGGCCTCCTCCTCCTCCTCCTCCTCCTCCTCCTCCTCCTCCTCCTCCTCCTCCTCCTCCTCCTCCTCCTCCGCCGCCTCCGCCTCCTCCTCCTCCTTCTCCTCCTCCGCCTCCTCCTCCTCCTCCTCCTGCGAGGGGGGAGCGGGAGGGCCGCTCCACGAGAGGAAGGGGGAGGAGGAAGGGAGAGGTCGGCGGCGCGCACAGGGGGGGGGGCATGGGGGGGGAGGCCTCGTAGAAGCAGTGTGCTTTTGAGAGGCCTTCGGCCTCCCCTCGAGATGGCAGCGGGGAGGAGGGAGGAGAGATGAGGGGGCGGGATAGGGGGGATGGAGAAAGGAGGGAAGATCGAGGAGAGAGGGTGGAGGTAGAGTCGACACAGGAGGCTACGTGGTATGATTTGTATGTTCGGTTTCGTGAGTCCTTATGCGTCGAATCGGCGTTTCCTAGACGCGGCTTATCTACGGGGCCACGGAAAACGTCAGGCTTAACGGCTAGGGCCCTGAATCGGAAATGAGCCTCGTGCCTCGGCACCCTTCACAGCCAGCCTTTGCGCTGCACTGCTCACCTGTTTTACTTCGTTACCGTTTGCCGCCATCTTCACCATGGGGCAGCACGCCGCGAGACAAGAAATCATAGCCGACCATGCCCGACTATCATTGCCGCGGGGGGAATCACATATTGGGCCGCCCGATGTGGTGGGCGTTGCACGGGCCAGGTCAAGACGAAACTGGTGAGACCTCTTGAATAGAACACCCAGCCACCCCCCAATTCTTGTAGACACCACACTTGGGCCTCCAGAGGGGGGTCGACCACAGGATGTTGCGCGGGCTACTGTGACCTTTTGAATAAGGCGCCCATTTGGAGACACAGACGGTCCTCTGGCCAATTCATTCTACGTGAGCCGGTGTCGCAGCGCAGCGCAGCTCAGTCCAGCCCGGCACAGATCAGTCCAACTCAGCCGTCCAGGTCAGAAAAGCTGAGGCCCAGCCCGCTTCAGCTCAGTGGAGCTGAGTCCACCTTAGTTCGGCTCTGTCCAGCTCGGCCGAGTCCAGCCCGTCTCCATCCAGTTCAACCAAATTCAGCCCAGCGCGGGCCAACTCAAACCAGTCCAGTCAATCTCGGACCATCGTGTCCTGTGTGCGCCGCTGCCGTCCGCGTGGCGTCCGATGCCACGGCGTTCTCAGACATAAGCTGCCCCAAGCGCTCCGTGGCCGTTTCTGGGGGTGCCTCCGTGGATTGGGGGTTCAAATCGAAGCCCCGAGCATGTTGGTTGCGTGCACTGGTGCATGCGGACCGCGCGGCCGCACGCACGCGCGCAGTGCACGAGCGCGTGGCGACTCGCGACGCTCGCGCTGGCCGGCTGCCCGCAGGCGGGAACGTCGGTTGAGATGGTGCTGGGTCCCCACGTCTTCTGTGGCCCCGTGCCGACCCTCATACAACAACATTCACCTACTCAACAGACGCTCCTGCATGCAAATTCAGAGGCTACCCAACGCCTACATAGGTACACGCATAGATCTCTGTGAATATACATGTATGTATGTATTTCTGTATATAGCTGGCACCCCGCAATTGTGGATAAGAGTGAAGGGTGTTCCTCCAACGTACGTGCCAAAGTACCTCCACAACTCAGACCTTCAAGACCTTGCGGCGTCGCTGTTCTCCTCCTCGGGGCCGTGAACGGGATGTCTTCCCCTGCCGGCTGATTGTGCATGTCAACGTTGGTTCACCTCCGAATTGTGGCGCCTTGGCCACCCTCCAGTTTTCCAGCATACCAAATTGGGTGACGGGTCGGCCCGTGCAGCCACGGCGTCACATGTGCCGGCGTGGTGTCACTCATGCGGTCGCCCCCTCTCCCCAACCCCTGCCTGGGTGATGGTTCGATCCGTGCCGCCGCGGCGTCACGTGTGCCGCCGTGGTGTCACTCATGTGGCCGCTCCCGCTCCCCGCCCCTTACCCGAGCACTTCAAGGACTGTAAGCAAGCGCCGCAAGCTGGGGCACGTCAACACTCAATTACCGTCCCCACCCCAACTTGCCCGGCGTTCCCCCACTTCTTTTCGCTCCCTTTCCCTCTCCGCCTGGCCTGCTTTTTCCTCCTTGCTCCCCCCTCCCCTTCTGGGGGCTGGCGGGGATGGCTGGGGCGGGCTTGCTTCGACAAGCCAGCCTCGATCTCCAGCCCTCCTGCCAGGACGCACAAGACAGGATCTCATGAGATCCCCCTCTCCTCCAGGATCCGAGGACGGGCTTGCCAAACCGAAGGGCCAATCCCCCCTCCCTACTTTCTCGGGTCGGGTGAAAGGGGGGTATAGCAAAGGGGGGGGGGAGAATCAGCTCACGCAGCTGATTTTCCCGGCGCCTCCCGGCGCCGGAGGCGGCTATGTATCGAGGAATGGGCCCCTCGGTGAGGCCGAAACCAGCTGCATGCAGCAGATTTCGTAACCCCGCCTTTCCCAATCCCCCCCTTTCGTCCGGCCCGACTTTCCCCCGGGCAGCGTTCTTGCCCGCCCCCCCGCGGAAAATGCCAGTCTCGGGACACGTTGCCTGCAGCTCCTCTGGGCACTGTCACCGCGCACCCCGTCGCGAGCCTTACCTCGGGGCGCTCGGTCGCGGGGCTCTGGCTTTTGATCGGGGGGGTTGAAGGGGCCCTGAGACACACAAATTCGCCGGCCCAACGGGCCAGAGGCGTGTTAAGATCTCCGGTAACTACTTAACAATATTTCTAGTTCGCGCGCGCGGGGCGGCCCCTGGGGGGCCCCGGACGAAAAGTACCCCGGCCGATCCCCGGCTGACCCCGGGCGATCCCCAGGGGGGAGGCTATTTTTCGCCACCCCTCACGAGGATCGTGGCCTCCGAGGGGGGGGCTGCCAACGACTACCCCCCCTCCCGCCCCAAGGGGCCCCCAAGAGCTCCCCAAGAGGCCCCAGGGGAGCCCAATACGCCGCCAAGGAGCCCCAAGACGCTCCCAAGAAGCCTCCAAGAAGCCCCCAAGACAGCCTCAAGAGGCCCCAAATAGCGCTCCAGGGCCAGCGGAATGAGCGAAGCGATTCAATAAATACACACAAATAAAAGGATTCCCCATATGTTCCTACGTTTTCTATGTTTTTTTCTTCCCCCCACTTCCCATATTTTTCCAATTTCCCCTGGGAATCGACGATTAATTGTGTCTGTGTGTGCTTTCCCCTCCTGGGGGATGCCTCCTCATCCTCCTCAGGCTTGCTCTCGGCAGGGCGAGGCTGTCCCCGGGGCCCTTGATTTGCTCCTGGGGGGGCACGTTTCGTCCGCCCCAACGGGCGCAACAAACTGGCACCAGAGCGTGGGCGCGCGCACTCGTTTTCCCCCCCCCCCCCCCCCCCGTGGGATACCGAGTGCACAGGGCCTACTCAGTTCGGAGTCGAAACTGTGTATGCCTTGTTTGTTTTGCCCCCTCCTTTCAGGAATTCCCGCATAAGGACCAGGATTCATCACGGACGACCAGATGATCCCAGACATCGGCCTCCCCTCCCTCCCGCCTCTGACGAGGACCATCATAGGCCTCTGCCCCTCTGGTGATGACCATCATAGGCGCAACCCCTCGGCAGCTACGATCAGAAGGGCTGCCGAGGTCCCACTCCCATCAATACACCAATCCATGAAGCCGTCATTGGCGCTGGAGGGGGCCGAGGCTCTCCCTACGGTCACTCGGCCAACGAAGACAGCCGTAGGGAGGGGTGCCAACGTACCTCAACAACTCAGACCTTCAAGACCGTAAGGCGTCAATTGTCAACATTGGCTGTTTTCCTCCCTGTTCCAACGCTTCTCGCACGCCCCCGTCCTCCGGCACTACATATGTCTCTATCTCTCTAACTCTTCCCGTTCTCTGAGTTTCCATCGTGGCTGTCGTCATATATCAGATACGAGCACAGTAAATAGGGGCCGCTGGGGTCGCAGCAGCTGGCAAGGGGCCGTCGAGAGGCGCCTTGCGTTGAGCTATTGCGCGGACAGCGTTACAAAGGGAACGTCGTTGAGTAGGCGATGAATGTTGTCGTGTACGTAGGGGGCGGCTTGGGGGCACAGACGTGGGGACCCAACACCATCTCAACCGACGTTCCCGCCTGCGGGCAGCCGGCCAGCACGAACTTGAGTGTCGCGAATCGCCACGCGCTCGTGCACTGCGCTCGTGTGAGCGACAGCGGGGTCCGGAGGCACCAGCGCACGCAGATGACATGCTCGGGGCTTCGTTTTGAACCCGCACTCCACGGAGGCACCCCCAGAAACGGCCACGGAGCGCACTGGGCAGCTCATGTCTCGCCGCGGCATCGGACGCCATGCGGACGGCAGCGACGCACACAGCACACTCATAGAATCCACCAGGGCGTTCAAGCAAATCGTCTCGTCGGTCCTGACTCCGTGTGCCCGAGCCTCCGCGCGGCAACCCCAGAGCGCGGCCCACGCATCCATTTGCGCCCTGTTCTGGTTGGGGTGCCATCCTGTGGCCGAAAAGATTCCAGAAAGAACCGAGGGTGAGAGCGGAAAGGGAAACGGCGGTGCCCGCGTTGAGCGCATTGCTAGCGCGCTCGCCCAGCGTGGCCAACACAGCGCGCCCGCACAGCGCGCCCCCGCAGCGTGCCCGCACAGCGTCCCCACACAGGGTGCCCGCGAAGCGTGCCCGCACAGCGTGCCCGCACAGCGTGCCCGCACCCGAGCCAGGCCTCCGATGGGACGACGCGCACGCAGGGAACGAATAAGGCTGTGCCAGCACCCCCCTGACATGTGTGCGCTTCCTCCGAGGCGGGAATGTATCCATATCCACCGCCTGGAGGGTCAGTTTTTGGTGCCTGGGCAGGCGTTGGATATGGACATAATCGGGCCCCCAGGGGCATATCCATATCCACCGCCCGCTGGGGGGCACCAGGACGTCGGTCCCCAGGCGATGGATGTGGATAAATCCCCGCCTCGCACTTCCTGCTGGGATGCACGGGCCTTTCTGGTGTAACTACATGGGGCCAAGGGGAGAAGCGCATCACGAGCACATGTGCGCAAAGGAGTCCCTCTGATGAATGTGTCTGCCTGTGCTGGCACATGTGCGATACCCCACTGGCTGCGCCCTAACAATTCACAAAGCCATACCGTGACATGCCAAGCCCCTCGCTGAGGTTCTTCCGAAATCAAGAAGGGGGAAGGACGCCGAGAGGGCCCAAGATGAGCCCCAGTCGACCCCTCGCACCCGCCCGAATCTGTCCCTGGCCGCCCCCGGCTGCCCGAGTAAAGGCCAGCGTGGGCCCGCAGGCTCCTAGGCGGCACGGTGCCGTCCCCTCCCCCCGTCCCCCTTGGTCCTCTCCTTCCCTTCCCCTCCCTTCACTCCTTCCTTCGCGTGCCCTGGGCGGCCGAACGGCCCCCCCGCGGACCGCGAGCACCCCCCGCCAGGCCACTCGGGGTGACCATCGTCCGCGGCTCATACGTTGCCGCGTCCACTTTGTAACGTTGCCAACATGCAGCCGCCACACACATGTCGGCGGGCATGTTTTTTTTGCCCACAAAGTTAAGCGATGAGCTCCTCTGGTGCGTTGTCGTCGAATGCCTTGGGGCCTTGGAACGCACTCCAAAAGCAAATGGCTAACTTAAGATGGCGTGTGACGTCTTAAATCCTGGCCCATGCCTGTTGTGTTGGCGGGCATGTTCTGTGACCCCTCGGGGGCCCTCGCCTCTCTCTCTCGCCGCTGCACTTTGTGAGGACGGCGGACTCGTGCCCGGAGGTCACGCCGGCGACGCGCCAAGGGATGGCGGAGCGAGGGAGCGGCATCCGAGAGGGCATCGGGGGGCCCTTGGAAGGGATCGAGAGCTTCTGAGGCGGACGTCTTCTGACCATCGTGGAGCTACCTTGGGCCGTCTCGGTGCTCTCTCGGACTGTCATGGTGCTCTGTTTGTTGGCTCTGCCGGGGCCCCGCGGCGAGGCCACATATCAAGGGCTCTCAAACGGCTTCCGAGCAGGTGGGGTCGGAAGATCGCGCCGCACCGCCGATGCATCGGCGATGCGGATGGATGTGGCGCCCGATTTTCTCCGCGCGCGCCGCCTGTCAGGGGGCCTGGGCTCGCCTTGGAGACGGTGGTGCTCGAGGCCTGGAACAGAGGGGGCCCCGTGGCTTCGAGAACGTCGAGCCAGCAACGCCCAGAATGTACGAAGGGAGGCTGTGGTAAATGGGACGCTGAGGTAGGCGGAGGTGTTGGAGAAGGGGTAGGAGAAGGAGCAGGAAAAGGAGGACCTCGCTTGCTGTCGGTGTGCCCGCGCCCTCAGGCCGCCCTCACATGTAGTACTTGATCATGGAAGGGTCGAGCTGGCTGCCGTTCCGCAACCGCCGGCCGAAGCCGTAGATGTCCACCGTACGGCACAACTGAGGGGGAGGAGAGGGAGGAGAATGCGGAGGGGGAGGGGGAGGGGGAGGGGAGGGGAGGAGAAAGAGGAGGAGGGGGGGAAGGACGAAGGGGGAGGGAGGAGGTAAAGGAGGGGAGGGAGGAGGGAGAAGGAAGAAGAGGAAGGGTACTGCGACGACGACGACGACGACGATGACGACGAGGGCGACGACGAGAACGAGAACGAAGACGAGGACGAGGAGCAGCAGCAGCAGCAGCAGCAGGAAGAGAGGCATGGAAAGAAAGACGACGAGTCGTCACCGTGTTTTTGGCAAATCGGGGCGGATCAGAATGCTTGTCTGTTGCCTGGTCCAGTTTCTGTAACTTTCTAAAGCCGAGCCCCCTCCCTCGTCGCAATCTGGGTGCGAAAAGCACCCCCCTACAGGCTCGGGATAGATGTCTAACACCAGTCAACGGGCCAATGCCCGCCTGCAGCCAGTCACATGTTAGTGAGGGCGAAGCGATGTGGGTTTGCGCCAGACAGCTTACACCGGATGGCTTACACCACATAGCTTGCACCACGTAGGTTGCACCACGTAGCCTACACGTGAGGACGTATCAAGAGAAACCGCTCCCAAAACACGCCAAACAAGACAAATTGCGAGGACGCCTCAAGCGAAACCGCGCCGGAACTGGGACAAGCCAGGCACATCGCGAGGACGTCTCAAGCGAAACCGCGCCGAAACCAGGACAAGCCATGCAAATGACGAGGACGTCTCAGGCGAGACGGGCACCAAGCCAAGCCAACAAATGTGCAAAATCTGAAGATGTCCCAGGCGGGGCGCCCCGCCAAACCAGGCCAAACCAAGCCAAACCAGGTCAAATCAGGGGCCAAGCATTGCAAATTCCGAGGATGTCTTATGCGAAACGCCCCTTACCTGGCTTCATCCACTCCCCTTGCAAATCTGTGAAGTACCTGGGGGCGTACCCGACCCATCTGCAACACGTGATGATATCAATTGGCCCATCCACGACAACTGATGGTTCAGAAAAAAAAACATGACCCTTTTGGAAGCTTTACGGAAAGCCAATTCACTGCCCGCTTCATGGGGCCGCTACGAGGCAACGACGACAAGTTGGCGACGACGAGGATGAGTGGTGGACAGCAGAAAGAGAGAGCGATAGAGAGAGAGAGAGAGGGAGAGAGGAAGGGGGATGCGATGCGATGAAAAGCGGATCTTCGTCACATCACTCTGGCGATTCCATCGCTGTCGCCGATCAGAGGATCTGGAGCTCTGACGGGGAGCGTGCGACCTGAGCAGCGGAGGAGGGCGGGGACATTTTTGTTCCAAGCGGTGGCTGCCCTTGAAGAAGAAAAATCTGCATGAGCATGCACAGTGTCACAGTCGGAGATCCGCGCGGATTCCTGGATCGTCACTGGACCCCCCCGGCGCGCGGAGCGTGCCAGGGCGGTGACGGAGGTGACGCCAGGGGGGACGTCCAGCGCTGATCCAAGAAATCCGTGCGGACCTCCGGAAGATCAACTGCTTCAATATGACTTTTCCGGGGCTCTGGTGAGCGGGGCAAGTCGCCGCGGCTCCAGCCGCTCGTGCCCCGCTGCTGCCTGTGCCACTTGCCCTCCACCCTTCCCCTCAGCCCGCCAAGCCGTTTAGCCTTAAGTCGGGCCTGTCCCCCTACAGGGGGATTTTCGACAAAAAATAAGAAATACTAAAAACATATTCCACAATGGTCAAACATAATCCAAAGATAGTCCCCGGACTATTTGTTTTACTATTTTTTGATATTCTCCCTGTAGAGGGACAGGCCCGACTGAAGTTTAGCCCGCGCACAGGAAGCCCCTGAGCAATGATACTTGGACCATGTTTGTGCCGATGTGTCTTCTCCGAGGCCCCGCCCGCAACTTCTGCGCGTCGCCGCGGCGGGGGCGCGCCGCCGCGTGGGTGCAGCAGCGGAGCCGGGTCATCCAGAGATTCTGCACGAGTCAGCGCAGGAGGAAGCCGAGGAGGAGGAGAAGGGCGACGACGACAACGACGACGACGACGACAGGACGACAGGACGACAGGACGACGACAGGGCGACAGGACTTGGAGCAGGAGGGTGTTCATAGAGTCCGGCACGCGAGCAGCAGCATGCAGATGCCAGCATGCACCAGGCGATCGCAGCCATCTTCCGCCCGGGCGCTCCTGGAGCAAGGCCTTGCGCCGCGAAAGCTCGAGCAGCGGCACAAGAGCCGAGGCGTCGCAACTCTCTTGGCCCGACTCGCCCCACAATCGATCGACGAGGAGGGAGCACCGCCCCAGTCCGAGGGCGCAGGGGCGCGGCAGTCCTGCGACGGGGCGGGCCGCGGCCGACCCGGGCCGACGCCCCTCAGACCAGGAACGGGCTGTTCAAGACTGCGTAACCGCTCGCCACGCCGCCCTCGTCGACGCCCTCGGCCTTCGTTCTGGCGAGGTGGCCGGCGTGCTGGTTCATGTGCACAGTCGTGCCGTCGCCGACGAACACCGAGTAGAAGCCAAACTCCGTGAGGGCTGGCGAGATGAGGGCCGCCCCAGAGCGCGTGAGCACGGACTCCTGTGGGCGGGGGAAGATGCGCTGCATCAGGATGTACGCCCCCCGCTCTTCGGCAGAGAGCTCCTCGAGCTTCTTGGGGATGTCGTCGCCGTAGAAGTTGTTCCCTCCGCCCTCGCGCTGCGGCTTCATGACGTAGCCGGCGGGGGACCTGGTGGCCTCCGCCTGGGGCGGGGAGATCTGCGCAGTGGGGTGATCCTCCCCCTCGCTGCACAAAGCGAGGCGGAGAGGGGGAGGGGCTGCAGGAGCAGCCACAGTGTGGCCACTCCGCCACTTGCTCCTCGCGAGCAGGACGGCAGCTCGATGGACGGGCGGCGCAAGGCCCCGTGGCTTCGCACCCTCCCCTCGTCGCAGGCTCGCACGGCCCCTGGTGGGCCTCGACGGCCTGGGTGGAGAGGGACGAAGGGGCCCAAGAGCACACAAATAAATACACAGAAATTAAATGGTTCCCCATATCTTCCCATATCTTCTGGGTTTTTGTCTTCCCGCCCAATTCCCGTATTGTCCAATATTTTCATGGGGATCGACGATTAATTGTGTCTGTGTGTTCCCCTCCTGAAGGGAGGGGAACGGAGCGCGGAAGGGGAAGGTGAGCATCGTTCATAACCGATCCCTACCCTCGCTGGCGTGGCCTTGGCTCCATTGGATACCACGGCCCGGTGGGGATGGGGACAGGCTGAACGATACTGAGGCGGGGGAGCAGATCTGTGCAGGAGCGTCTCGCTCCACGGGGTTCCGAGCCCCGCCCCGCCACGATCTCCGCGTCGTCCTCGCCAGGGCCCAAGCCCCACAGCCCCGCGAAGCAGCCGCGCAGCGTGGCGCCCGCCTCGGCGCCCAGGAACCGCTCGACGGCACCGGGGCGCGCGAGCGCCTGCTGCACCTTCTTCGCCCCGACCAGCTGGTAGGCGGCCGAGGGGCACTTGATGGCCAGCGACCTCTCCGCGAGCAGCCTGCCCTGCCACTCGGCCTCTGTCGGGTAGTCGTCCGGCGTGTAGCCGGCCCGGAAGTACAGGACGGACACCTCCGTTTACGTTGCTCCCAGCGTACTTTAAGGACCACATCGCAGAAATAATTTCGAGCACCCAGAAAAGTATCGAAGCAGGGCCGAACGAGTATCGCCTCCCAGGGCCCGACACGTGAAAACCTCAGGTTTCGGTACTTTCTGGGTGCTCGAAATTCTTCCTGGTGGTCAAGGCTATAGTAGGTTGGAACATCATAAACCTCCGTGTCCGCGAGGAGCAGCTTCCCCGCGGCGTCCAGCGTGCCCTGGGCATGCAGGTCACCCAGCGTCTTGCGTAGCACGGGGACCCGGTGGTTCTCCCAGAGCGCATACTCCAGGAGGCGCTGGTCCGAAAAGTTCCTCTCGCCCGCCTGCACGACGAAGACCACCGACGCGTCCTCCGCGCCGTATAGCTCGTGCGCTTTCGCGATGGCCGCGGGGATGTGCTTGAGCGTCGCGTTCTCCGGGAGCTTGCCCTCGAAGCCCTCGTCCGCAGAGAGGCCGTAGAGCTCGCGCAGATCGCCCGCCGTGTCGCCCCGCATGCCGTACCTCTCGAGCAAGAACCGGTGCAGGTCTGTGGTCCGCGAAGACAGGGATCCGAACGAGGCCGCGACGGTGTTGAGCTCCACCTGTGGTCAGCGCCAGCAACACACCAGCACCAGACTGGGCCAGGCGTCGGCTGGACCCTAGACCGGTGCGCGCGCTCTGCGAACTGCGCTGGAAACGCGCGCGCACCGGTCCCAGGCCTCACCCAGCCAGGGCAGGCCTGGCGCTGGTGCACAGCCGGCTTCCCCCAGCCACCTGCAGGAAACGCACGTCGGCTGGCGCGGTCCCCTCGGGCTCGTGCATCATGTAGTCGGACCGGTGGATGCCCAGGCACAGCGCCTGCTTAGGCCCGCCGTCCGCCGCCGCAGCCTTGCAGACCTCCATCAGGCGCCTCTGATGGGCATGTTTTCCGCGACCACCACCATAAGTTGGAGGGGGGAAGGAGGTGGAGGATGAGAAGGAGGAGGAGGAGGAGGAGGAGGAGGAGGAGGAGGAGGAGGGGAAGACCCTCTCCCCCCTCCAACTTATGGTGGCGGTGGTGGAAACCAAGCCCATCAGCCTCGTGAACTCGTCAGCCCTCGCGGCGACCTCCAGCGTGGCGTAGAGCCACTCGGGCTCGCGCGCCACCGCGTCCACCAGCCGGTTCCACAGCGGGCTGAGCCCGACGGCGGCGTGGAAGGCGCGCCCCGGCACCTTCAGCGGCAGCAGGGCCACGGGGCACTGCGTGGCCCTGCTGACATCCTCACCCGGGTTCTTGTCCGCGTACACGAGGCTGTGGGTCGCCGCGTAATGCAGCGCGGTGGGCAGGAGGGCGTCTTTGAGCCGCCCGAGCGCCGAGGCCGCGGCCCGCGGCCTCTTCTCCGGCGGCTCCCCCA
>CAUYUJ010014182.1:94258-119258 GCA_963575745.1 Prorocentrum cordatum | reverse complement strand
CTCCTCCTCCCCCTCCTCCCCCTCCTCCTCCTCCTCCTCCAACTACTCCTTTCCTCCTCCTCCTCTCCTCCTCCTCCTCCTCCTCCTCCTCCTCTTCCTACCCCTCCTGCTCCTCCTCCTCCTCCTCTTCGTCTTCGTGTTGTTCGCAATAGTCTTATACGTATGATTATTGTTCGTATTATGTTTCTTATTATGATTAATAATATTTGCATGCGTTCGTATCATGCTTACTCTTCCTAGTATGATTAGTAGTATGGTTAGTATTGTTCGTAATAATGTTAGTAGTGTTATTGTTGTTCGTCTTCTTGTTCTTCTGTTTTATGATTATTATCAGTATCATTCTTCGTATGCGTATTAATAATACTAGTATGCTTGTTAGTCGTGTTGTTCTTATTGGTTTTCGTAGTAGCCATCGGATTGTGTGTATGGTGTTTGTTATTATTATCATTACTCTCCTCCTCCTCCTACTCCACCTCCTCCCCCTCCTCCTCCCCCTCCCCCTCCTCCTCCTCCTCCTCCTCCTCCTCCTCCTCCTCCCTCCCTCCTCCTCCTCCTCCTCTCCCTCCTTCTCCTCCCTCCTCCCCCCTCCCTCCTCCCTCCCTCCTCCCTCCCTCCCTCCTCCCTCCCCTCCATCCCTCCTCCCTCCTCCCTCCCTCCTCCCTCCTCCCTCCTCCCTCCTCCCTCCTCCCCCCCCCCCCCCCTCCCTCCTCCCTCCCCTCCTCCCCCCTCCCTCCCTCCCCCCCCCTTCTCCTCCTCGTCGTCGTCCTCCTCCTCCTCCTCCTCTTCCTCCTCCTCCTCCTTCTCCTCCTCCTCCTCTTCCTCCTCCTCCTCCTCCTCCTCCTCCTCCTCCTCCTCCTCCTCCTCCTCCTCCTCCGCCTCCCCCTCCTCCTCCTCCTTCTCTTCCTCCTCTTTTCCTCCTCTCTTCCCGATGCATCGGGGCCCTCGTCTGACCGATCCACATCTAGGCCTCAGACCAGCATCCGGTACTGACCGCCGAGACCTTGTCTCTTCCCTCAGGGGGGAGACCTGCCATGAGCTTCTTGAGGGCCGTTAACCCATTCCCCCCATGCGTTCTGCAAGGGGAGGAACGAGACCCCAATTGCTTCGAGGAATATGCCGCACATCGCATGCACGCGACAGCAGGGTTCCTCGGGTGCCACAAATGTGGCGCAGTGTCCACGGCCACCAGCTTAAGCGGCGCATCCCCTCTATCCTCGATAACTCTCGAGGCCTCGACAGCACGCACAGCAATCGATCCTGCGCACTCGCTTTGCGCAGGCTCCAAGACACGGCAAAGACAGCACCAGCGGCTTCCGTCGGGACCATGCCAACCATGCTCGCTAATCGTTCGCACGGGCCGAATCGGGCCAGACGCACGCGGCCGAATCGGTCTCGCCGAGTGCCGAGTCGCAACATAATCAAGACTACCCATCGCGGCCCCGACGGTGTTGATTCAGTGTGTTACACGTTTTATCAGCGCGTGAGACTTGGATCTGATCAGTCGGACTTCACTCGGAACTCTGAAACAGGCAGCAGCTCTCCTAGCCCACACGTCGGCCTGATGGTTGCCAAACCTGTCCGATCTGGAAATTCGACCCGCACCGACCGCTTCCGCGGGAAGATGCGCTTTTATCTTCCGCACCATCAGGCCACTCTCACCGAGACCTCCAACATCTCCCAGGAGAAAC
Organism: Prorocentrum cordatum; assembly: GCA_963575745.1. Taxonomy (NCBI): domain Eukaryota; class Dinophyceae; order Prorocentrales; family Prorocentraceae; genus Prorocentrum; species Prorocentrum cordatum. Next base: position 117,570 of record CAUYUJ010014182.1, on the reverse strand, counting down.
CAGAACATAAGCCAGAGGTGCGCCCAAGCACTGCCAAACGCAGTGGTGCGCGCAGGACCTCTGGCAGACACTCCATCATACACCAAAGCACTGTCTGTGATGGCCACAATCGGAGGGACGGCTACCTTCAACAACTACACCAGCGCGGTCAATTCCGCGCCTTCAAAGTCCCTGACGGGCCCGACACCGACTCCATTCACAACATCTAGGACCTCAAGAGGGTCAGACGTGATCGTAGCAATCGCCCATCCCGCGACCAACCCCTCCGCCCAGTCCCCCTCAAAGACCGATCCGTCAAGGTAGGCACACTGGGCTTGGATCATGCCAAGGCCCGAATGGTGGTGCCAGGCGATCTGCGGATTCGCAGGCGGCCTCCACCCTTCAGGCAACTTAGCACGGGCCCAGCGACATCTGTCCGGCAGAGTCTTGAGTCGTCCGCCCTATTCGTCAAAACACCAAACTCCACGGGCACAGGCGGACGCTCAGTGGCCACACAGGAAAAAATGCCGATGAAACAAGGTGCCCTCCGATCCGCACAACGAACACTTAGCACCCGCGGAGAAGCCAGCTTCGCACTTCCTCGCCATTGGCCGCTGACCAATGACGATGACCGATTGGAGGTAGCCCTCCCCCATCTTTCATCCCCCCCTCCACGATCCACCTCCATCCCTCCCACCCTCCCTCCTCCCTCCTCCTCCATCCCTCACCCCCCTCCATCACTCCCTAATTTGTTTCCTGCCCCGCTCAGGCGCGGCTGCGAACTCTCCAGCCACTGCAGCCAGCCCCACCAAGCCCCCGCGGCTGCCCAAACACCCCTTTTCCGCTCAGCTCTGCCGCGGGAAGGGGATCCAGCCTACGGTGACCCCGACAACGTCAGTCGCCGAGGCAGGAGGGGGACGGGGAAGAGGAGGGGGAGAGGCAGAAGGAAACGAGGGGAAAGAAGGAATAGGACGAGGAGGAAAGGAGGCGGCGGATGGGCCAGCACCTGGCCGATGCCGTACAATCGACGACGAGATCACGGGCCTGCCCTGGGCCCCACTGACACCACCGCCCACACAAATGTGAACGTAAAGCAGCGGAGGAGCAGCAGGAGGAGGAGGAGGAAGATTTTAACAAGGACGGCTACGAGGATCAGTTAAAAGGAGAGGCCAGGGACCCGTCTCGATGGTGGCCCCTGGACGCTTAGGGTGCTTCCCCTTCGCCAGAAGCTTCCAATTGTCCAGGGTGTGACGGGTGGGTCTCTCGCAGCTTTTGGACAGCCCTCGAATCTGTCCGTGGCTCGAGTAGCATTTACACTTACGACATACAGTGAGGAATGCCTCGTCACTGCACCCAAGAGAAACGCATTTATGATTGAGGTTCCGCAGGGATGTGGGGGGTGAGGCCATGCACCTGGGAGCATTCTCCAGGTGGTGGCACTGCCGTCCCTCTGCGGGCCCTATTACAATTAAGACAAAAAAATCGCGCAACCTCTGCCACTCGTGACCAGGAGGAGGGGGAAGAGCCCCAGGAGGGCCACGACGAGGGGGGCGGATCAGCTCGACCTCAGAGAGGTCAAGCTTAGGCCAGAGCGGCAACAGAGCGGCCGCTAGATCGCAAACTTGTATTGACACCTTAATTTGCCGCTGGAGCTCAGTCTCATCATTGTCCGACCAGGACGGGCGCATGTTAGCTCCAGCGCGAGCGGCGGCGGCGGCAGCGGAGTTACCGAGTCGCCGCCACCGCCCATCGAAATCTAAACCAGCTTCATGTGGGTCCAAGTGGGCTTTGGCTTTCCTGACGCCACTCACCCACTTGGACCCCTGGTGGTAAAACTGCATCATTCCTGCATTTGGCATAAAGTAGCTAAGCTGCTGTTTATGAGGCGGCTGGCTCTGCTTAGCCACATTAAGGCAATCGGAGTGTATAAAGCTAGGGCCGACCAGTTGAAGGGATGCCATAGCTAAACTCTGAAATGCACCAGCTTGGGGGGGGACCAAACGGGGGGCGGGGACGGGTCCGAACAGCCTGCCTTCGACCTCGCCTTCCGCCGGCAACTGCACAACTCCCCACCCCGCTCGTTGAAGCTCAGGAACAATATGTCTGCTACAGCTCCCATCAATGAAAACACTTCCTTGGAAATCAGCGTCCTCCCTGTTTTCATCGGCCCACTTCATGTCATGTGTTCCAGGCTTTGCTGGACGAGGGTGCTTGTCGCCTGGGTGCTCGAACAATCCTCGGCTGTACAGAAGCTGTTGGACAGGCCCCTCTGCTGCAAGAGGCTTGATCGATGTCAATCAGGCCAACGATATCCAACCGTTGTTCCTGACAGCTGTTACATCCCCACAGGAGATGGAACTCCGAGTCGTCGCATACCTGGCACAGCACACACTTAGTAGACGGAACTTGATACCCGCACTCTATCGCACGACTCGGAGTCCAGATCGCACCACAGACCAGCGATTTTACACATCCACGGCCGAGCGGGGTCGATGGCTTGGATCGGAGCTTCGCTCGCGGCACGTCGAAACATAATCGGGGGAAATCCATATTCGCCTTGCTGCTTGCATCGCGCTCTAGCGACCTAAGCACCGCACTAAACAGCAGGCCCTTGAGGAGCGCTGGGGATACATAGGTAAGAGCCACCTCCTCCTCGAATCGTTCCTCAACGTGACGAAATCTGTCATATCCCAAGAAATTCTCCTCAACGATAATTTCAGAGCCGACAGTGGGCCCTTTACCATCTTCCACTCAGTCACCTCCTCCCCCTGGTAACCAATCTCCCACGCCGTCCTCAGCTCCTGAACCGGTATACGATACGGGTAAGAGTGGGCATGAGCAGCCCAAATCTCCTTGGCGTATCGGAGGACCGGGGCCACTTCGCATCTCCAGGATGGGACATCCTCCAAAATCATAGGTGAGGTGAGCGAGCGTCCAGCCGCTTGCGGGCGCAGCACCTTGCCCGCTGACTGTCTGATTAAAAGAGCTTCTCTGTCAGAAATGCCATGCGCAGCAGCTCCGTACTCAATGCACGGTAGCGAACCAGTAACAAAAATGCGCTCAGCGTACCTGCCCAGGGTTTGTTTCATACCCCTCAATTTCCTGGTTTGCTTCCTGAACTGGTAAATTCTAATCTTGAACTTTGAGGCGCTGTTGCGGGCCCTGCGAGGTCTCCCTACCGCGTCGTCGATCCCAAGGTTCGTCGCGCTCTCGACAACAGGCCCTGCAAGCTCTCCGAGAACCCCCCTGAGTTCTTGCGCCACCTGCTTGTCGGAGCAGACAAAATTGGTTTTGTCTCTTGAAACGGAACAGCCTAACTCTGTGACGAACATCTGGTACAGGGCAGCAGAAGACTCTCTGATATTCCTAACCACCTCTTTCGCCTTGCCTACGCAGTTCAGCCCCGTGTCGTCGATATACTGATCTATATTCACAGAGGGAGGGAGTCTGGATATCAGATTATCGTGAAAGGCCTAGCATGTAGATCCTGACGACGGTGGTCGCAAAGCTACATCCTGCGATGACCCCAAGCAAAACATAATGGGGTCCAGATGCCATGGAAGAAATACAGAGGTATCTGGCACTGCGGTATGTGTTGACACACAACTGGGCGATCGCCATGGGGAAGACAAACTCCTTGCACTGGTACAGTAGCCTAATTAGCTGGAATGTCTCAAGGGAGAGAGAGAGAGAGAGAGAGAAAAAAAAAAAACAAAAAAAAGAGAGAGAGAGAGAGAGAGGGGGGCAGGGGGGGAGGAGGAGCGGGAAACGTAGAAGGATGGGATGAGGGAGGAGGAGGAGGAAGAGCAAGAGGAGGAGGAGGAGGAGGAGGCTCAGCCGGAGAAGGAGAGGGAGGAGCAGGAAGGAGGAGAAGGAGGAGGAGGAGGAGCAACAGAGGGGGGGAGGGCGAGAACGGGGATGTGAGGGTGGAGGGAAGGAGAGATGAGAGAGGGGAATGGAAAACTAAGAAGGAGGGGGGAGCAATCGGAGAGGCAGGAGGGAGAGAGAGCAAGAGAGGACGGGGATGGGAGGGCTGGGCGGGGCGGAGAGCGGCGAGGACGAACAAAAAAGGGAGGGAGTGGGCGGGGGGCCGCCGGCGCCGCGCCTGCCTCGCTCTTCCCCCAGAGCCCGCCAGGAAGGCACAGCGCAGCTGGGGGCCGAGCGGGCAGCATGGGCTCGGCTTGGCGACGAGAACTATGCACATACACCCCCGGTCAATATTAAGAAAACCATGCAATCAGAAATTTTGGGGCTGAACTGGGGAGCGGAAAAAAAAGTAGGGGCTAAATTCCGGGGCAGTTTCTTAGCCGGCCGGCGCTCTCAATGCCGTGGCGCGTCCGTTGGTTTTTGCCCACGTGCCATTGCGCGTGGCAGCGCAGGGCGCGCGGACGCACAACGGAGATGCAGACCTCTGGCTCGCCCAAGTGGCGCCGACCTCCGGCCCGCGTTGGTTTTTGCCGATGTGCGATTGCGATTGGCTGCGCCAGGGCGCGCCCCAAGACGCCAAGCGGCGGCGCCGACCTCTGGCCCGCGTCGGCTTTTGCTTATTTGCGATTGCGATTGGCCGCGCAGGGGCGCGCGCCAGGACGCCAGGCGGCGGCGCCGACCTTTGGCCCGCGTAATATTTGCGATTGCGCTTCGCCTTCCGAGAGCCCGCCCAAAGACGCCTGGCGGCCGCGCCACCCATGGCTCGTTGGCGCTGGTTTCTGATTATTTGCGATTGTGTTTCGCCTTTCCAGGGCCCGTAAGAAAGTGACAGCCCCTGGCGCGCTGAACATGGCCGCGGCACAAGAAATCCGCAGGGGCTGAAACGAAAAAACAACTTTCTTATTGAGCGCCGTGGGTGTACTTCGATCCTGGCCCGGATTCCTGGTCCCAGGATCAGTGCACATGCCTCCCTGGCCAAGCCAGGAGGGCGTATGCACCGCTCCCTGGCTCAGGATGGGCCTGGCCAGGCTCGGTGTGCGCGCATCGTACTCCCACTACCCGGGGGGCGGATAAGATGGCGCGGCAGAGCCGAGCGCCTGGCCCCGCAGCAGCAGCAAGAGCTCGCACGGAGCGCCCCGTGGCGGCCCAGGCGGCGAAGACGGCACAGCGGAACCGAGAGCGGCAGCGGAGCCGAGCGCCTGCCAGCGGCGGCGGCCAGAGCCGAGCGCCCAGCCTGGCAGCGGCAGAGCTGCCCGGCGCTGTCCCCTGCCGCCGCCGGCAGCTCTGAATGGCCCGGCTTCCTCTCCCCCCGTCGCGCCGGGGCTCCTCCTCCTCCTCCTCCTCCTCCTCCTCCTCCTCCTCCTCCTCCTCCTCCTCCTCCTCCTCCTCCTCCTCCTCCTCCTCCTCCTCCTCCCTCGGTGCATTGCGGCCTTAATTTGCATACAGCGTGTCCCCTGTTGCCATTCCGCTGGAGCAGTCGACCTCTGCCCAGCCGCCGACGCAAATAAGTGCGGGGCCCGACTCATGCGCTCCGCTCACTCCTAGATCCCTGACCTGCTGAGATCCGACGTTGCAAATCCCACATCACAAAAATACAACCGGAGCCCCGGACCCCATCTCTCTGCCATCCTTCGAGCCGGATCGCTCTGCGAGGGGCCCCACACGCGGCGGAAACGCCCGGCGTGAAAAAAAAGCAACGCCAGGCTCTCAGGGCCTGCCCTGGCGCACTGCGGGAGACGGCCGAGCTATCGGGGATAACTCTGGCCTGGGGCAACTCCGGTTTGGGCCCCCGACGCGCGAACCAGGAGTCGCCACTGACCACCCCCAGCCCCAGAAAATCTGGGTTTTACCCTCGCGCGCCGCGGGAGACGCACAGAGACCGCGCCCAGCGCCACGCCGAGACGCCTCTGCCCGCACGACTGGCGCACGGGGCCGAGCGGAGCCGCTGTGAAACGAGGCCGCCGCCGCTCAGAGCGGGGAAGAGCGCACGCGACCGTGCCGCACATGTGTCCAACGGCAGGCTGCCTCTTCCTCCTCCTCCTCCTCTTCCTCCTCCTCCTCCTCCTCCTCCTCCTCCTCCTCCTCCTCCTCCTCCTCCTCCTCCTCCTCCTCCCCCTCCTCCTCCTCCTCCTCCTCCTCCTCCTCCTCCTCCTCCTCCTCCACCTCCTCCTCCTCCTCCTCCTCCTCCTCCTGCAGCCTGTCTTCGGCGGCGCGCCCCCGCTGACCATGGCGTGCCACCAGTCGATGTCCTCTGGCAGGCGGTCTCTGCAGCGGCGGCAGGCTTGGTGGGGCAGCCCACTTTTACGTGTAGAGCCCAAAATTGAATTCTCGGAGGTCCGCGCGGATTTCGTCGATCGGCGCCGGACACCTCTCCCTGGCGTGCGGAGCGTGCCCATGCGTGCGGGGCGTGCCAGGGGCGGCGCCAGAGGCGCTGTCAGGGGGGCCTCAGCGCCGATCCAAGAAATCCGCGCGGACCTCTCCGAGAGATTATGTTTATGCAATGTTTGGCTATTCGGTTATCAGCAGGTTCGTGCCGTGACGACCTGCGCGCCGGTTGCTGACACTGCGTGGGTGGACGATCGGCGGCTTTTCCGCCCGTTAGGTCGTTCCACATTGGCCAATTTTGAGCCAATCGCGACGTTCAAATAGGTGGGATCGCCGCCACGTCGACACGACGCGAACCTGCCGTATCAGCTGTGTGGGAGGCTGGTGCAGGCATGCAAAAGATGCCTGCCCCCGATCTCTCTCTGGACCTCGGCCTCCCCTTGGAACTCGAAGGGGCAGAACTGATGGCGGAGACGTTCTTCTTTCGGGCGTGGAGACTGACGATGGGGCGCGCAATGCAGGAGCATGGAGTGATTTGCCTGAGAACCCTTAGATTCGGCCTTAACCCCACCAGCCCTCAGGGCGTGAGTGCTTTAGGGAACTTCCTCTTCCAACCCCCCTTCTTCCCCATCGGGGAGGCGCTTACCAGTATTCATTTGTTGATAAACACCCCCTCCCCCAGGCGACAAGCAGCCAACCCAGACCGACGAGACCCCCCCACACCTTCCTTCGTAAAAAAACAATACTACACGCATTTTGCCTCCGAATCTGGAGCATGCGCGGGAGCCCCGCGACCACTTTGCGTTGTTTGTTGAGAAGGACTGTGGGGGTGCCGGCATATTGTTTGCTGTGCGCAGACCGACCATCCATTCAAAAACAATACAACATACAATGTGCCTCCAAATCTGCACGCGCAGGCGCTCAGCGGCCACTCTGCATCGGTTTTTGACAGAGACGCGCCTTGCTGCCCGCGCTGCCAAGCCTGGGCCTACAGGGTGCCTGGCGCACCTGGAACTCATGGCGCACATGGCATGTGTAGCGTTCCTAGGCGGCATGCAGGGACTTGGGTGTCACTTCTGTGTTGGGAGGGCAGGTGAGAGTGAGCGAAACGGTTTGCGGGCCGAGGGGGTGTCTTGATCACTGCTTCTGATTAATATACACCCCCTCCCCCACCCGGCTGGCGTCCAACCAGGAACCATGCCGACACCATGAGGGCCCGCCCCCCACCATCCCTGACACAAGAAACAATACAAACGCACTCTGCCTCCACATTTGGAGCATGCGCGGCCAACCCGATGCGCCCCCCCAACATCCCTGTCATAAAAACAATGCAAAGTACACTTTGGGGCGAAGTCTTCAATCATGTTCGCGAGGCCAGCGAAGCGAACACTTTGTATTGCTTTCGACAAGGACGGCGGGTGGGGCAGCATATTCCCTGCCGTGCGCAGGGTGGTTACCATCCCTGACAAAAAAACATACAACATGCAGCTCGCGGCTAAATCTGGACCGTACGCGGCCATCCCGCGATCACTGTCAAATGGTTTTTGACAGGGACGGCGGGGGTGGTGGCGCGCGGCCTGCTGTGCGCAGGCCCACCAGACACAATGATGGGCATTGGTGTTCGACAAGGATGGCGGGGGCCGACATGTTCCCCGATGTGTGGTGTCACGTTCGCAGGCGCACCTGACGCACTCCGCGGGTGCCCCGAACATGGCGCACCTTCCCCCCAAACCATCCCTGTCATTAAAACAATGCAAAGTACAATTTGGGGCGAAATCTTCAATCATGTTCGCGAGGCCAGCGAACACGTTGTATTGCTTTTGACAAGGACGGCGGGGGGGCCAACATATTCCCTGCCGTGCGCAGGGCTACCATCCCTGACAAGAGCCATACACCATGCAGCTCGCGGCTCAATCTGGATCATACGCGGCCATCCCGCGATCACTGCCAGATGGTTTTTGACAGGGACGGCGGGGGTGGTGGCGCGCGCGGCCTTCTGTGCGCAAACCCACCAGACACAATGATGGGCATTGGTGTTCGACAAGGATGGCGGGGGCCGACATGTTCCCCGATGTGTGGTGTCACGTTCGCAGGCGCACCTGACGCACTCCGCGCATGCCCCGAACATGGCGCACCTTCCCCCCCAAACCATCCCTGTCATAAAAACAATGCAAAGTACACTTTGGGGCAAAGTCTTCAATCATGCTCGCGAGGCCAGCGAACACTTTGTTTTGCTTTTGACAAAGGCGGCGGGGGTGCCAACATATTCCCTGCCGTGCGCAGGGCTACCATCCCTGACAAAATCCATACAACATGCAGCTCGCGGCTAAATCTGGATTATACGGCCCAAAGACGGCCCCAAAGGTTCCCAAGGATGCCCAAATATGGCCCCAAGAGGTGCCCAGGAGGCCCCAAGAGGCCCCCAAGGGGCCCCCAGGAGGCCCCCAAGATGCTCTCGACAGCCTCCAGAGGGAGCCCCAAAACGCCGCAAGAGGCCCCCCAGGGGCACCCAAAACGCCCCAAGAGGCCTCGGCGAGGAGGCCAGCAAAATTAATTATACGAAGGCTTTGGCAACATGTTGACCTCGTGGGGGGGGCCCTGATTAAGGAGCCCACACCCTTGATCGATCTCCTCCAAGGTGGCCCTAAGGTGGCCCCAAGATGATCCATCGGCAGAGCCACTGGGGCAAACGTACGCCCCGGGGCTATCATGCATCAATCCATCTTTATCATCGTCGGAGGTTTGGGTAGCAGGCACCGCGTAGCCTCGATGGTACAGGGCGGTGCCTCTTAGCACCCATCGATATCTCTTTCTTTCGGTCTTGCTCACGAGCTCATCTTGGCGCGATGGAATTGACACTCAATGAGGAGTTCTCCTTTATCGCACCTGGAAGCACTAATGCCTTAGTCGTCTTACTCGTCTTTGGTTTAAACACAAGCGTTCTTATTAGGACTAGACTTCTTCCTCTTCGTACGAATTTTTTATTACTACGATTAGTATGTGTTCTTATGTGTTAAACTGAAGGGGTACTAGCGGACACAGGAGAGATTGGCGAAAATAGCCGGTCGATTTCGGTGGGCGGCTCTCGGTGGGCGGCTGTCGGTGGGCGCCCCCTCTCTCATTTGCGAAGGCTGATGTTTGTTCTGGGCCGTTGTGGGAACGTGTTGTGGCTCTCTTGAGTCGTGGAGGGGCCCTCTCAGGTCGTCGAGGGTACCTCCGGAGGCCCGCCTGGGTCATCTTGGGCCCCTCGTGTGCAGTCCTGGGGCAATATTGGAACCTCCTGGGCCATTTTCATCCGACGGATGCCCGAAATGGCGAAAATGCCACAAACTTTCCAACACACAAGGGCAATCAATGAGTTAGCCTTTTAGGGACCTCTTGCGACACTGCGGCCTGGCATGGTGCTTGCCAAACTTTGGGACCACCCACTGATTGGAGATTCTCTCCAGTGTAAGTACTACGATTAATAACAATCGTGCGATTCAAAATGTCATCACTCATATTGTCATTAGTGGCGCGATTAGTACCAGCACCATTGTTATCATCATTATTAATATCATTATAACTGTTGGTAGTCTTGGTAGTACAATGGGTAGGATTAGTACTGGTAAGGTTATGTCTACTGCTACGATTACTAGTACTATGCTTCTTATTATCATTAGTAGTCGTTTTAACATTATTCTTCGGTGTCAGTTCCGATCGTTGCTTCCTTGCGTCTCTGGCGATGTTCCATAGCGTCGGCTCTAGGCTGTCTTGAGTGACGCCAGAGCCGTTTCCGAAGCGAGCAGGGGTCGTTTGTATATCTGTGTACGTGTATATATATATATATACACACACTTATATATAGCATGTTGGGCAACTCCACGGGGCCAGGACGATGCTTTTTGAGAAGACCGAGGAAGGCAGACGTGAGCAGTCACACGCGACAGCAGGCTGCATGAGACTTCGACACTGCACCCACTCCCGCATGGTAAAGAATGGCCGCAGGCCGCAAATAAGAACTAGCAAAATCATGTTACTGTCTGGTCAAATTCACACACCACTGAGGCGAGCCAGGCGTCTTGACTGGATCGCGCGGGCGCTCTCGATCATCGGCGCCACTGCTGCCCGAGCGAAAACCGCTGGGTAGGCGGCAGCCAGTGCAGTGTAGCGCACGCCGCCTGGTGCGCGGCTGGCGAGGACAAGGCGGGGGCGGTTGGTTCTAGAGCAAACGCGTCCGGCAGGGCAGCAGCGATCGCACAGATGGTATCCTGGGCCGCCCCACCAAGCTGCAATTTTGGTGGGCTTCTTCCAAGGGGTGCCGCATTGGCACATGCGAGGGGCGGAAGAGGCGACTGAGGGGAGGCGAGACAAGGCCCTGAATCTCGGAGCCCCCCAAATCAATGACGTCTGGGGATTCTCCACGAAGACAGGGATCCCGAGAGATGCGCACACAGAAATGATACGGCACGAAAAATTAAAAAAAGACCTGCTCCCTATATCTAGCCTGGCTGCCTCAGGGGGGCTGAGGTAGGGCAAGCCCACGGGCGCAGATGCTGAGCGCAAAGGGCGCTGAAGCGCGCGAGCCCAGGTCGCACAAGGGGTGCCAAGCCAGGCCGCTACGACGGCCCTACTCTTGATCCACCCCATGATCTTCCTCTCAAAGGCGGCAGCTAAATGGTTCTCACACGGGCCGTCGGCTATGTCGAGACTGACGCACGCGACGCCCGCGCGTCGCAGGGCTCCCCCGATCTTACCCTGGCCAGCAAAGAGCTCGAGAAAGCAGCGACGGCGACGCCGCTGGGCGCCTCTCAAGGCTCGCGAGAACTTCTGCGATAAGTGGTTCTCGACGGCGGCTGGCGTAGCAAGTGGCGCCGGCTGGCTGGGCGATGCGCGGGGCCTCGAAACAGCCGCCGGAGGCTGCCCGGCACCTGCTCGGCCAAGGGCGACATCAGCAGCCCGCCCTGCAGCACGGCCGCGAAGTTCGCTTCCACGAGGCGCCCGAGCGTGCACACGTCGCCCTGGACCCGGGCCATCTCGGCCAGGAGCTTGGTCTCCTTCGCGTACCTCTTCATCGAGCTGGCGGCCTGCCAGCGACCCCGCCGCTGGGTCTCGGCACGGGGCGCGGCGGCGCGCGAGGATGTCCTCCGACGCCCCCCCGTGGCGGAGGCTGTAGAGGTGGGGCGCCGGCGCCTGCAGCCCCAGCTGGGTCGAGGCCGCGGCGAAGCGCCTCCTCAGCTGGTGGGCGCCGAAGGCCCACAGAGGGGCATCGTCCGGCACCGTCGACCTCAGCGCTGCCAGCGGCTGCTCCAGCCAGGGACCCATGTCGACGACCACCGACTCCTCGAAGAGGTTCGTCTTCCCTGGCGTCTGCGACTGCAGATCGCGGAGCAGGAGCCCCCACGACGCGCACTGCGGACCCGCCGCGGGGGAGGGCGCCACCAGGCTGCGGCCCCTGAGGCGAAAACACCCCACTGGCCTCAGGTAGCAGCAGAAGGGCAACCCACAGGGCCATGGCTGGATGCCCGGTGGACGCCAGCAGCCCCGCGATGGCCAGGGCCGCCGCCTTCGGCAGCGGGCGCCGCGTTTGCGGAGGAACGCGCCGCTTCCACGCCACCGCGCAGCGGCGGCACCGAGGCAGGAGACTCAGGAGACGCCGCGCCCCCGCCTGCAGCTCGGGGATGAAGTGCGCCACGGCTGCCCGTGTCCGACGCCTCCCCCGTCAGGAACATCAAGTTCATGAAGTCGGTCAGGTGCACGCCCAGTTGGGCCCACGTGGCCCAGTCGCGGAGCTCGGCCCGGCAGAAGTCCTGGAACCGCGCCGCCAGGCGCCGGTGCAACTCCCCCGTCTCTGGGCGGACCGCCACACTCTCCAGGGGGAAGAGGCCTGGCACCAGGCGGCAGCTCTGCACCAGGGACGTGGCCAGCTCCGCCCGCTGCAGCACCGGGGCGGCGGCCGCCCTCGGATCCGGGCTGCCCTGCCGCGCGAGGCCGCCGCCGGGCGGCACGTGGCGGGCCCCGTCAGCGGGGGCAGCCAGGTGGCCCTGCAGCGGGGCTGCCGCCGGGGCGCCGGCCCTCTCGCCCGAGAACCAGCCAAGGCGGCCGCGAGAGAGGACGTCGGAGGGGTTGAGCTCCGAGGGGATCCAGCGAACATGTATCCGACTGCCCGCGGCCAGCCCAAGAGCGGTGAGCTTGCGCAGCGGCCCCCGAAGATAGGCCGAACGGGCCCGCCCCTTGGCGGCCCCAAGGGCCAGGGGCAAGTTGGCAACCAAGACGAGGATCCTCTTGCCGATCGCGGACGAGTCCCTGAACACGCGACGCAAGGCCAGTAGCAAGGCCTCCCCCTCGAGCTCCAAGATGTCGTGACCCTGCGGCACGCTGACCGCCACGACGTTGCCCCACTTGTCGGCCTTCAGGAGCCCTGCGGGGACCTCATCGAAGTTCGCCCCCGAAAGCTCCAGGTAGCACGGCTCCAGGCTGCCCGAGAAGACCGCCGACACCGAAGGACGAGGTTGGGCGGGACCCTCCAGGGCCTCGGGATGTAAAGCTCGTTCTCGGGCGCGCTCAGCGCCCTCCACGCGATACCTCCAACGCTCACAGGTACGGCCAATCGAAGCGACTCGACCAGGATCCAGGCGACGATGAACGACCCCAAGACCAAAGTCACTGGCACCACTACAACACACCCGTGGATGCCACTCAGCAGCGACATCCAAGCGCAGCAGCTGGAGCACGGAACGCATGGCCCACAACTCTCGCCTGACTGAGTGCCAAAGAGTGACCGGTGTTGACCCCGCAAACTCTATGAAGGCATAAGCGGACTGCAGCAAGCTGAGGCCCTTTCTGCGGATGAGCGTGGTCCATGTGAAATGACCCACCAACACACGCATGATGGGCACCACTGCACTTCCCTCTCCTGAGCACCTCCTCGATGGCAAAACGAAGACGCCATGCATTTTTGTGGCGCACCGAAAGCTCCCGTCCGCGTCGAAGCGACAGCCCCAAAAATTATGCGTCCTGCGCGGCGGGTTGGAGCTCGTGCGCTGATAGTCCTGCGCCGACGAGGCGCTGAGATACATCGCGGAGCTTAGCATCTACACTCTTTGCTGACTTGCCCAAAGCGAAGAAGTTATCCACATATGCTGCATCTCCCAACGACGACGGACAGTTCAGACACAGGCCGGGCCTCCCGTCCTCCACCGCCCCCGCATCCTCGAAGCCCGCCTCTCTGATAGCCCAGCGGAGGCAGGCTTGGCATACGTGCATTGCCCAGTTGAACCCCATGGGCATCGCGCGCAGGCGCGGCAGCACGGCCTCACCTGGTCCCCCGGGGACCTCAGGCACTCCGACTGCCGCGAGGATACCGGCATCGATAGCAGGAAGCGAAAACAGATCAGACATGTCGGGTAGCACGGCCAGGTGGGAGAACGCGTTCTCCAAGTCCCCAGAGGCGATGTAGCAGGAGCCCCCGGGCACCTCGAGACTAGCGAAGGCACTAGGTTTCGGTAAACGAGTACCCGGCGGAGTCTTAAACGAACAGTTCACTACGCGCGCGTCGAAAATCAATACTTGTTGCCCCCCCTGTTTACGCACGAAAAGAGATGCCCATCGCTCCTTTCTGGCCCCGGGCTAGCTGAAAGGACAGCATGCCCCTGGAATGGGCCTGGAAAAGAAACTTCGCATACTCGCAAGGGTTGAACGAGAGAGAAGGGTCAACGTAGAGCCGCAGCCTCAGCCCGCGGTCTGAGCAGGCCCCCTCGCCAATCCTTAAAGGCAGACGCATCGGCGGGCGACAGCAGGTCTAAGACAGGCACTGGCTTACAGTCGCGAGAAGGCCACGAGATGCGCTCGAGAGAATAAGGGGCAACAGGACCACGGTCGGAGGCGTAGATTGTGGCCCCGGACAGGAGCTCGCTGAGGGCCCCCTGCTCAAAATCGGGCCCCCCCTGGGGGCGCTCAAGTCCCCGGCAAGACTCCAAGATGTGGCTTTGAACGCGCAGCTGGCCGGCATTTGGCGCAGATGGCGGCGCACAAGCACCGTGGAGATCATTCAAAACTGCAACTCCGTCGGCGGCCCAGGCATCGGCAGCCTTGCAGCGCCGGCGCCTCAACGCTCGGCGGCTGGGCCTGGCCACCCCGACGACACTTTGCTGGGTCTGGGGGAGAGGCAAAAGAAAAAGGCCCCGCCGCACCCGCCGCTGAGGATGGAAGCCAGGAGGGCGGCAGGGCAGCTGGGACGGGCCCTCGAAGGCAGGAGCGGAGAGGGGCCCGAAGCTCTCCGCCCCCGAAGCACTCATCTCATCTTGGGCCCTGGCTTAGGGCGGGGGCCATCCGCGCCCCCAGATCCTGAAGCCAGAGCCCTCTCTTCCCGGGCCTTGCGGCGCTCTTTGGCGATGGCAGATTCACGAGCGAGCTCAGCCGTGACCCAGCTCTAGGGATCGGGGCACATGCAAAGGTTGCCGCGCACTCTGCCCGACCCCATGAAGAAATGGCGATCGACGCCGGCCTGGTCTGGATTGGCTACGCGCTCTCTGTAGCGTTCCTCCTGCAATTGAAGGTCTCGGCAAATCACTTCCATGCTAGCGTGGCTCGGCGCGTTCAGTTGGTCATGCACAGCGGCGTGCTCTAGGGCTCGGCAACGCTTCTCGCGTTCGTCCACCCCCGGGTCTGAGTCGGTCAGGCCCGCCCCCTGACGCCAGCGGACATGACGACCCATGGAGGTGGGCGCGTTCTGGGAAATAAATCGGCAGCGCCAAAGGACCGCGCGCGGGCCCGAGGCGGGCCAATCGGGCCAAGGGTCTTCCCGCATTCTCAGCACTGCCTCTCTGACATCAAGATAGCAGGACCCCAGCTGGTCATAGACGACATCCAAGACGCGGGCGCCCCTCAGGGGAGCCATCGGGACGACCGCGGGCGGAGCGCCCGCGGCGGGGGCACCGGGTGGGCCGCCGGGGCCCCTCCCGCGGGGATCGACGGCCCCGACAGGGGCCGGCGCGCCCAGGGGGGGCCCCAGCAGGGGCCCAGGCGCCGCCAGCGGCGCAGGCCCCCCAAGGGCCGCAGGTCCAGGAGCCAGGGCGGCCGCGAGGCCCGCCAGACCGCCTGGCGCGAGGGCGCCACCTGCCGGTGCCGGAGCGGGGGGGCCAACGCCACCCCCTGGCACCGCTGGGGCGACTCCTGGCGCCAGTCCGCCTGGGGGGTCCGCCGCCGCGGGACCGGCCGGAGCTAAAGCGGCTAGGGCAGGCGCTGCTCCAGCGGCTCTACCCACGTTCACCGCGAAGACAGGCGAGGGCGCGATGTTCAGCATGGCGGCAGCTGCCGCCCTTTCCGCGGCGACGATCTGGTGCAGGAGCGGCAGGGCGCGAAAGCCGTAGACCTCTGGCCACCGATGGCTGGGGAACCCCGCCCGAGACGCCGTTGGCCAGGGGTTCCAGGCGTCGACGTCACCTCCCGGCAACAGGTCCTCCTCGTAGCAGTCCCCGTCCAGCGTGACTCCAGCGAACGCGTGGTTCGGCAGGAGGAGCAGCACCAGGCGCTCATGCCACAGTGGGGCCCCGCGGGCCTGGTACCTGACAGCGACGAAGTCGCCCTCGGAGACGCCAGCGTTCGAGAGGACATGGCCGCCGTCCGCAGCTCCGAGAGCCGCGAGGGCCGCCATCAGGCACGGCCAGCACCAGCCGCCGCAGCCGCCGCCGCGACGCGCCTCACGCGCACGGCTGCCGCCCGGGCGCGGGCCTCCTGCTCGAA
The DNA here is from genome assembly GCA_963575745.1 of Prorocentrum cordatum. Lineage (NCBI taxonomy): Eukaryota > Dinophyceae > Prorocentrales > Prorocentraceae > Prorocentrum > Prorocentrum cordatum. The sequence goes on along the minus strand of CAUYUJ010014182.1, from coordinate 101,616 downwards.
GTCCGCCTCGGTCGCCGGGGCTGGGAGGCACGGCGGACCCACCAGCGCCAGCGGCTCGGCGAGCGGGGGCTTGGGCGCGCCGCCAGCGCTGGGGGCCCCCCCCTGCCGGTGTCTCTCTGACTCTTCAGTTGGCCCCCTCCTCCCCTCAGCACCCGCGCGCCGCGCAGCACTCGGCTCTGGCGCGGCAAGCTTGCCATGTCTCACTCATTCTTTCTCATTCTGTCTTCCCCACCCGTGCCCTCAGGCAGCGCAGTGCTTCCCGACCAGCACCGAGCAGCGGCCCGGCACCAGCAGTACGATTATGAACATCTTTGATTCGCAGTGCATCTACATCGTCATCGTCATCGTCGTTGTCTTTGCCTTCATTGCCATCGCCGTCTACTTCGTCCATCCTTCTCGCCCCCTTCCTCACCTTGTTCGGGGAATCCGGGGGCCCCGTGTGCGAGTCCGTTTTGCTCACGGGACTCGGCCAGGGCAGTGGCGCGACGGGCCGTGAGCCCACTGTGCACAGTGAGCTGTCGGGGGGGCCTGCTGCTGCCTGCTGCTGCCCGTTCCCTCCTGCCCCTCCCTCGTGCCCTCTTCCTCCCCCCCCTGTTCCTGCCCCCCCCTCCCTCGCCTTCCCCTCTCCCTCCTCCGGGACGGGGGGCGAGAGGTCTCTCCGAAGCGGCGGGTTCGGCACCCGCGCTTGGCTCCTTTGAACGTTCGCGACCCTTCATCTTCGATGGCTGCTCGTTCTGGCGTCGCTGGCCAGGGAAGTGCGGATCCAGCGGAAGCGAAATGCATCCCCCAGACCTGTCGATCCCAAGATTCACCTTCGATGGCCAGTTGCGCCGGGCCTCGGGGAGTTCGTTCCGGGAGCCTGTCATCGTGCATGCGGCCAGCGATGCACGGAAGATTTGTGAACCAGAGTTTGGTCTTTGCCGACTCGGGCGGGCATGTCTGGGAGCGCGGATCCAGCGGATTGCCCTCCCTGGAGATCTCGATCCCAAGTTTCATCTTCGATGGACAGTCGTGCTGGGCATCGGGGAGTTCGTTCCAAGTGTCTGTCATCGTGCATGCGGCCAGCGATGCACGGAAAATGTGTGCACCAGGGTTCGGTCTTTGCCGACTCGGGCGGTGTTGTCTGGGAGTGCGGATCCAGCGGTTGCCCTTCCTTGAGATCTCGATCCCAAGTTTCATCTTCGATGGGCTGTCGTGCAGGGCCTCGCGGAGCTCGTTCCAGGTGTCTGTCACCGCGCATGCGGCCGGCAATGCACGGAAGATTTGTGAACCACGGTTCGGTCTTTGCCGACTCTCGGGCGGACACGGTTTCTGGGAGTCTCGGGCGGACACGTTTTCTGGGAGTGCGGATCCAGCGGTATGAATTTCCCGGAGCTTTCGATCCCTAAATGGATCTTCCCATGTTGCCGGCGGCCTGGCGCGCGGGCCTCGGTTACTTATCGTTCGGTTCGCTGCAATCCTGGCTCCAGGATTGCAGGATCTGCCGGTAGATCCTGGGAGAGGCCATGCGCCCGGCGGCTCCCGCCGATTTCCAGCAGCGCGCAGCTGCGGCGTCGGCGGCGCTCCGTCTCGCGAGACGGCCGAGGGTTGCAAGCCTTCGAACTCCGCCACTTGCTTCCCAGTCGGCGGGCAGCTGGTGCGCGCCAGTCCCCCCTCTGGAGTTTAGCCCCGTCCAGGGCCAGCCGTTCGCGGTGTCCTGGGGGTGTTTGCATCTTGGCGTTCGTTCTGCGTTCGCTGCTGCGGAGTGGAACTCTTTGGAAGAGATCCGGGGTGCTGACCCCGGCGAGTTCGAGCGACGTATTGTTGCATCTCCATCGTTGGTCAAGTTGAAACCCCCGCGCAGGGACCAACGCGCTCTCGCTCGGAGCCCGTCGTGGGCACCGAACTGCCGGCAGCAGCCGGCCCGCGAGGAATCCTGCGGCGCATCCTCCCACGAGCCCGGCGGACAGGCAGCCCGCCGCCAGCGCCGCGCCGGTGAGCACGGCGTGCGTCGCCGACGGCACCGGCGGGCAGTTGCAGTTCCCGCAGGCGAGAGCAGGGCAGCCTGGGATCTCTGGGCAGACCAACTCTGGACAGGGAGGAGAAGCGGGGCAGACCGCAGCGAGTTGGACGGTGTAATAGTGGAGCCCAACGACAATCGAATCCCTCAGCCCCTCGTATGCGTCTGGCGAGATGAGAACTTGAGCCGACACAAGTGCGGCCCCTCCATGCTGCTACACATGCTTTCCTATGTAAAATGATCCATATCAAAATGAAGGAGCCGAACGGTCATTCATTGTCCTTGGGTGCGTGGCTGGAGTGGGGATCCGTGGTGAGGATTCTGCTTGTTGCGTTGTTGTTGGTTGTTTGTTTGTTTGTTTGCTTGTTTGTTTGTGGTCGTCGTCCCACCCGCGACCCACCCCGCGACCCACCCCGCGAACCACCCCGCGACGCACCCCGCGACCCACCCAGCGACCCACCCCGCGACCCACCAACGACCCACCCCGCGACCCACCCGCGACCAACCCCGCGACCCACCCGCGACACACCCGCGACACACCCCGCGACCCACCCACCCCCACCCCGCGACCTACCCGCGAACCACCCGCGACCAACCCCGCGACCCACCCGCGACCCACCCGCGACCCACCCGCGACCCACCCCGCGGCCCACCCGCAACCCACCCCGCGACCCATTTGCGACCCACCCCGCGACCCACCCGCGACCGACCCACGTTGGTCTAACGAAAAAATTGGCGCCTGCGGCGGGCTCGTTGTATAATGTGTGAAACTGGCGCCTGCGGCGGGCTTTTCCAGAGTCTCGCAAACTGCCGACGTCCCCACCGCCGCCGCACTATTGTCCGCATCTGCGGGGTGCTATATCTATATAATATACATATAGATAGAGAAAGAGAGAGAGAGAGAGAGAAAGAGAGAAACAAATGCACTGGAGCTTGCATCTCGTCGGCCGAGACGTCGATGCCAGTGGCTTCGATCGCCTCGACATCGACGTCAGGATTCCTCGTTAGGTCTGTCCCATACGCATGGATTGTCGGCTGAAGTACTGCATGAGAGCCTTCACCAGACGAGGCTGGTCGCCATGTCAGAGGATATGGTTTTTGAACGACTTGGCTGCGTCTCCCCTCCTCAGGTCGGGTGGGGCAGGCTCCTTTTTCCTTGCGCCGCCCTCGCAATCGTCTTGCACGAATCTGACTCTGACGGCAAGGGTGGACCTGGGATATCCTCTGGTGTCCAAATGTGTCACCCCTCGGGGTGGGGAAACTCCAAAAAAAAGTTATTTGATTCCGTGTCGTCATGCTATTGCTTCCGTGTCTGGACGTTGCGACTGTCATTTCGTTCTCCATGACGCTCATTCTCACGATCGGATTCTGTCATACTTTCGGCTGGGAACTAATGATTTGCTAGATAACCCTTAGTTTCTGACATTCGAACATTGTCCAAATTCCGATATCATGGCTCGGGGGGTCCCTTCTCAAGGATATTGTTGACGGGTGTGCCCTTCAAGAAGTCTTGCGGCATGGGTACAGTGTTCCGTTAGGTGAACGCAATGGTGGGTTATGATACGCGCGCGCTGCGAGAGAGGCGTGCGTACCTTTTGCCAGGACGCTGTTCGCGTCCCAGTCCTCCCGAAAGATACATGGGCCAATCGCGCGGAAACGCACGCGTGGGCTCGCGACAGAAACGAATCAGGGAGCTGATGAGGGCTAGTCAGTGTTGGCGGCGCGGAAAGGAGGGGGGAAGAGGAAGGGCTGGGAAGGCAGGGGGTTGCTGTGTAGGACCTGTTAAGATGGCTCCTCTGAAGGAGGGAGGGCACGCCCCTGCATCTTCAGCAGGGCACCACCCTTCGGTAGGGGGGGAGGGGGGCACAACTGGGGCACGAGGTCAGTCGGGGCTCAGCGGGGCTGGTGGCAAATCCAGAGATCCAGCACATTTAGAAAATCAAGACAAAGGTTGTCTGCTACGTTCGGCCTCTATAGGGCATCGCCGAGCCCTGGGACCGTCCAAGGACGACCCAGGATGAAAAATCGGTCCCGGGGAGTGGGTCGAGACCTCTGGGGGCCAGGTATTGACAAGATCGAGACATCGGATCTCTGGGGACGGAACCCCAGGAGGGGTGCAGCTCGGAACGCGGGGCTGGGCGGGGCTGGTCAGGGCCGCGCGGGGCGGCAACGAGCTCCTCGAGGCAGCGCGCCAGCACAGAGCCTGGCTGGAGGGCGGCAGCGAGATCCAGGGGAGCCGCAGACCTCCGACGTCGTGGTCTGTTTTCCGCGGCGTCCGCCCCCAGCACTCCCGTCCCCGTCGCGGGATCGTTTCCAGATGGCCCGGGGGACGCGAGGCGGGCCTCCAGAGGCCCAGGGCTGACAGACCGACCGCCGTGCTCGGCTGGGTGCTGCCAGAGGTGTCCGTGGCCCAGGGTGCAATGTCTTGAAACCGTGCCTCTGGGCGCTGGGCGCCCTGAAATTCGCGCGGCCAGGGAAGAAGAAATGCCGCCCCACCCTCGGGAGCTCGCGTTGCCTGCGAATGGAAGACTTTGCAGTGGCACGGAGAGCTGCCAATGAACACCTCCAGCTGCTCCCCAACACCGCGTGCTTCTTGAATGAGAATGAGCGCCCGGCTGGCCTCCAGGAGCACCCACCCCTCACGAGGCCCAGCGGGCCCCACTGGGGCCCTCAAGTGGCGGGACGCCTCCGGCCAGGACCACTTCCAGCAACACCCAGCCGACGCCATGACGTGTTCACAACGTCCAACGTCCAACGTCCAACGTCCACCCCTGGAGGTCTCGACCCACTTCCCTTGACGAACAAACGACACACACCCATACCCATAAGGGGGAACGTTTGGAGGAGAACTGGCTATGGGTATGGGTGCGGGTTGTCGGATCCTGGGGGGCGCTTCCTTTCGAGCGGGGACCCCCATCCAACAACACGCACCCATGGCCCGCTCCGTCCCACCTATGGGTATGCGTGCGTAGCATTCCTTCGTCATCCCTGGACTGGGCTTTTCAGTCTGAGCCGGGGGGTCCCGAGCGTGCGCGCCCCGCGCTCGGTGAAGGCCGAGCGCCTCCGCGGAGCCGGCGGGGCCGGCGGGTCCTTGGGCTTGAAGAGCACGGCCAGCAGGGAGGAGCCCTCGGCGCCGAGGTCGGCGAGCTGCGCGCAGGGCTCGTCCTCGGCGGGCGTCGGCGGGCCGACCCTGCGATCCGGCGGCGCGAGAGCAGAGGAAGCGCCGCACGAAATCGGCCACTCGGACGGCGCCGCGTGAGGAGGCACACGCGTGGTCCACGGTGCGGCGGCGGCAGCGATGGTCTCCCCGAGCTCCCTGGAGGTATCCAGAAGTCCTCGGAGGTCTCCAGCGGTCCTCGTGGGCCTCCAGAGGTCACCCTCCCCCCCCCCCCCGCACGCCCCAGGAAGGACCGAGACGCCCAAGCGTCTCGATCCTCGATCGCTCCCCCGCGTCTGCGCCACTTCTCGAGCCGGATCGATGTGTGAGGGCCCCGGGCCCGAAGACCGGCGAAGACGCCCAGCTCGAGCAATGGATCGGGGCAACCTCCTGGACAACGTCCTGGAGGGATCTGGCGAGAGGGTTCGACCCGATTCTGGCTGGAAGACGTGTTTTCCGATGCGCTTTCGAATCAAGCGGTGGTAGGCTATCTGCGTGAGACCTGGACCCTGCTCCTGGCATTGACGATCAAGTGCCGCATGCATCCGCTCAGCGCCGAGGACGTCCTCACGCAGTGCACCACTCGGGTAGAGCGGCACGGGAACCACGAATTACTTTGCGGCGGTCGAGTGCTTCTGCCTCGACGGCCCCGAAGACGGCCCAAGGCCTGTGGTCGTCAGGGGAGGCCCGGCCGCTCCTGCCAGCGGTCGCCCGGTAGGCGCGCCTCGCGCCGCGCGGGATCGCGAGGCGCGGCGATCTTCGAGAGGTGTTCCGCCACGTTCGGCCCCTAGAGGCCCTCGCCGAGAGCCGGGAGCGTCCAAAAACGACGCAGGACGAAAAGCCGGTGCCTGGGCAGTGGGTCGAGACTTCTGGGGGCCCCAAGCTGAAAAATCAAGCCAGCGGATGCTTGGGGCCAGAGAGAGAGAGAGAGAGAGAGGAACCGCCCCAAACGGCCCCTGGAGGAATGCACTGTGAGCATCCAGCTGGGCTCGCTCGCGAACGAGTACATTTCTTTCCGAGGCCATAACGGGCCTTATGGGGGGGAGGGGGGGGGGACGGGAGAGGGCATAACGTAGCGCCCCCCTCCCCACACTGTGGTGCCGGACGCACTTCGGCAATGCCGGGGACGCACTGAGGGGGGAGCGTTACGTTATGGGGGGGAGGGGGAGGAGGGCAGGGGGCGTAACATGCGTTGTGGCCCAGAGGGTTTAAGAACACTCTCAACCTCACCCCCCGATCCCAGATGAGAAGGGCAGCTCAGAGGTCCAGGCGGCGGGGCGCGCAGCGCGGGTCGCCTCCGCGCCCGCGAGGGTGACCCGGCACGCGGCGCGATCGCCAGGTCTCCGGCTCGGACCGTCGCCTATGCTTGGCCTCGGCCTCCACCCTTAGAGAACAACCCACTGAAGCTTTTTGTCGTCCCCTATGGCGCCCAATAGCGCGCCCAATCCCGCGTAAAGTGGACATAGTGCATCTCCCCCATCGCGCTGTTGGGCGCTATTGGGCGCTATTGGTCGCTGTTGGTCCCTACTGAGCGCGATTTGAGCGCTATGTGGCGCCATTCGGCACTATTCGGCGCTAGTCCGCGCTATTGAGCGCTCTCGGCGCCATGCGATAATTTACTATCCAACCACCTGTACAGGGGCAGCTCTGGGGCAGCCGATCCGAGAAACCCGCGCGGACCTCCTCGGTTTCATGTTTATGTCATTGTTCGTTCCCCTAGTTTTAAATCGGGCGTGTCCCCCTACAGGGGGATTTCTGTCGGAAACTAAAAAAGAATCGAAAAATATTCGAAAATGCTCAAAAATCGCTTTTCTGCCCTCCAAAAAATCGTCCCCTGAGTATGTTTTTACTACTTTCGAAGATCCCCCCTGTAGAGGGACAGGCCCGACTCAACCCTAGTTTCCACGCCGCGAGCACCCCCAGAGGGGGGCCCGACGAGTGCAGACGCGCAGAGACGCCCTCGATCCCGGCGGCTTCGCGGGCGGCCCCCCCTGGCGAGGAACGGCGCGGCGACGCCGCCCGGCGCAGCGGGGGCGCCTGCGCGGCGGGCTCCTGGGGCTCGGCGAACCAGCTCGCCTCCGGGTAGAAGAAACGGTGCGTCGTCCTCGAGCCTGCAGCACGCGCCCCAGCCTCGGTTCCCTCGTCCACCGCCCCGCCCTTCCCACTCCTCCTCTTCCTCCTCCTCCTCCTCCTCCTCCTCCT
>CAUYUJ010014182.1:67182-94158 GCA_963575745.1 Prorocentrum cordatum | reverse complement strand
CTTCCTCCTCCTCCTCCTCCTCCTCCACAACCTCCAACTCCTCCTCCACCCCCTCCTCCTCCCCCTCCTCCTCCTCCTCCACCCCCTCCTCCTCCTCCTCCTCCTCCTCCTCCTCCTCCTCCTCCTCCTCCTCCTCGCCTGGACGAGACCAAGGGCACGCCCATCAGCGGACCGATCGGAATGCGCTGGGGGCACTTCCAGCCGCAGGGCACCAACAAGAAGATCGCCGACAGGCGCGATGGGGCTTCGCACGCTTGGGCGGCGGCTGCGAGGTGGGCCAGGCATATTGGCAACATGAGCTACTACCACGACCACCTCTGCGAGGTGCTGAAGGACCCCGCGAAAAGGTATGGACGTCATCGGCAGCAGCAGGAGGGAAACGTAACGAATTTCCCCCCCCCCGACAGGCCATCTGCGACGACCTCAGCTGGCGGCGCCAAGCCGGCCCATGCTGGGCCGGCCCCCCCTCTGGCTCGGGGGGGCACAGGCAGCCCGTCTGAGGAGCAGCTGTGCGCCAAGATGGGCAAGTCGCTGTACGTTCTAATTGGCCGTACTCCCTCTGCTGGACCAGCGTGCGCGGGAGCTGTTCCAGGCTGGCCTGTTGCGGATGGCCGAGCCCGTTCTCAATGAAGAGGTGGAGTACGTCACCAGTAGGGCCCAGGAGCTGCGGGCCAAGGCCGCAGCTGCTCAGGAACGCTCCTGGCGGCACTGGGTCGAGAAGGCATTGGCAGGTGGCGCTGGGCTTGCACACCGGTTTCTTAGACCTCGAGAGCTCCAGGAAGTTCTTCAGAGTTTGGAGGGTGGTCAGCCCTACAAGTACGCGGACGACTGCATGCAGCAGTGGGGGCAGATATGGAGCACGCACAACGGCCGCCAGCTCGACCCGCCCTCGGACGTGCAAAGGGACCCCCTCCCAGAGCTGACAGCAGCAGACATCCGACATGCCGTCGGCACCTTCCCGTGGAAAACAGGAGTGGGCCAGGTTCTGGTAGCACCGAGGCTCCTCGAGCAGGCGTCGGACGAGGCGCTGCATGCGGTGGCCCTCCTCTTCATGCGTTGCGAAGCCTTGACGGTCTGGCCGCAGGACCGCCTCCTGACCACCTTGGTACGGCTCCCCAAGAGCGACGGGGGGCACCGCCTGATCGCCCTCATGAATACGCTGGTGCGCGTCTGGGGGAAGGCGCGGCGCCGCGTCTCGGAGGCGTGGGAGCAGAGTCACCCCTCGGAATTCTTCTGGGGCTCAGGGGCCGGGAGGTCTTCCTCGGCGTCAGCCTTCGAGACCAATATGGAGGCGGAGATCGCGGACTTGTTGGGGGAGCACGCAGTCACGGTGCTTTTTGACCTCCTCAAGTTCTATGAGCTGGTGCGGCACGGTGTCCTGTTGGATTGCTGCCAGGCCCTTGGCTACCCCATGCGCATGGCGTGGATGCTGGTGGGGTCGTACCAGCAGCCGCGGACGATCCGCGCCTACGGCTCGCTCTCCGCCATGGTCACGGCCTTCCAGGGCATGCTAGCTGGGTGTTCCCACGCCACGACGCTGGCCAGGGTTTTGCTTACGAAAGGGCTGAATGTGTCGATAGCAAGGAGCCCTTTGGTGCGGCCACGCGCGCTGATCGACGACGTCTCCTTCCAGTGGGTGGGGACTGACCTGAGCACCCTCGGCCAGCTCTGGACCACGGTGCGCACCTTCTGCTTGGAGCTGCAGCCGCTCGGCTGTCCCGCGAAGTGCGGGTTCGTCGCCACGACAAGGGAGGCGAAGCGGAAGTTCTCGGAGTACGCAAAGGTCATCCGCTTCCGCGGGAAAGCCCACATGTGGAACCTTGGCCACGAGCACCACGGCAGGGCGGTCAAAAAGCTGGTCCATAGGCGTCGCATGGTGCACATGAGCGGCAAGTGGAGCAAGATTGACCAGCTCCGCAAGGCCGTGGGGTCCAGGAAGGCGGTCATCCTCTGGAAGACTGGGGTCCTGCCAGCGGCCGCACATGGCACGAGCGTGGCCGGGTGCGAAGACCAGTCGCTCCGGCAGCTCCGTGCGACAGCGGGCCGCTTCGCGGGCTACAAGGGCCACGGGTCCTTGACGACCTACCTGATGACGATGCCAGCCAGGACCTTCGACCCGATCTTCGAGGTCACGATGGCGGTGGTCGGGAATTTCGCAGATTGGGTCTGGCAAGCGAGGGGCTCTCCCGCGAGGCTCTGCAAGGCCTTCCTCGCCATGCAGTCCAAGTTCGAGGATGCCAAGAAGGTCACGTGGGCCCGTTGCCGCGGGCCCCTGGCGGCAGTATGGCTTAGCTTGCGCCGGATAGACTGGCAGCTGTGTGACCCGATGCACTTCCAGGACGACCGCGGCCAGGTCGTGCACCTGCTGCGCCAGGCGCCTTCGGATGTCCTGACGCTCCTGGAGCAGGGCATCATGAGATGGCAGGAGCGCCACATGCTGGCGCACTGGGGGAGGGCGCTGGCCCTGGGCCACCAGGACGTGGGCCGCTGCCCAAGGCGGAGCGGGGCCCTGAGGGCACTCCAAGCCAACGCGCTCTGGCCTCCTCAGCGCTCTTTCCTTGCGGGGAGGTGCGAGAAACCGGACTGCGTACTGTGCGGCGCGCCCGAGGGCTCCAACGGCCACTTGTACTTCGAGTGCGAGGCGGTGCAGCGGCAGCAGGACGATGAGGAGGAGGAGCCTTTCCCCGAGGAGCTGCTGGTCACACGAGAGAGGCTGCGGGGGCAGGCAGTGGACACGGGCGATGGGCCCAGCTACGAGCACCTTGAGTTCGCCCTGCCGCTCGCCCCTCCGCTGTCCGACCAGGTCCCCGAGGAGCTCCCGGAGTTCGGGTGGGGGCTGGAGGGACAAGCTTGGGGGCAGCAGCTCTTTGTCGATGGGTCTGGCCGCCACTCATCGTTCGTGGAGGTGCGTAGGTGCGGATGGTCAGTCGTGCAGATCTCGGACGAGCTGCTGCCGATGAAGGCGCGCTGGGGCGGCCTCCTGGGGCTCGTGCAGACGGTGCCGAGGTCGGAGCGGTACGCCGGCATGCGAGCCATTCAGCTTGGGCGGCCGCCAGTGCACGTGCTGTCAGACCACATGTCTTTCGTGCAGGAGGTCCACGAGTGGCAGGGTAGGCACACCAGGCCGCGAGCTCCGCACGCGATGGTTTGGCGGCAAATCGTGGCGACGGTGGAGGGGCGCGGCGTGCCCATGCCGACTGCACAGTGGGTGCGTGCCCACCGCGAGCTGGAGGACGCCGTGCTGGCCGACGGCACGGCTTTCCGCTACGTCGGCAATTTCTGGGCCGACGTCTTCGCCAAGATGGGCTCGGCAAGCATCATGGTGTCGGAGGTGCACGTGCGGGCGTGCGAGATCCAGCTGCGGGACGTTCGGGAGGCCATGCGCTACGTGGCCTGGGCGGCTGAGCGCGCAGTGCGGCTTTCAGTTGGCGGGTCAGCTGCGGTCCCGCAGCAGGTAGCCAAGGTGGCCCAGGTGGGCATGAAGGTACCAGAGTTGAGTATCGTGGCCCACGACCTCAAGCAGTGAAGCAATTGCGGCGCGGGCTGCATCCCAACACGCGGGTCGCGCTGGAGACCGGGAGGCCCTGGCGTGGAGCCACCAACGTGATGACCGCGGGCTCCCTGCTGCTGGACAGCATGCGGGGCCACCAGGCCAGAACGGCTTCGGCCTCCACGTCGGCTGCATAGTTTTCGTTGCGATGCCAGGTGGCGTTGGCAATGGGGCCCAGCGTGCTCCGGAAGCGCTCCGCCGGAGCACGTTCGGGCACGTGATGGCTCGGGGTTCGCCCTGAGCGCGCTGCCGGAGAGCATCGTCGTCGCCGCGGGCTTCTTCATGGTGCTCTACGGCGTGTTCGTGGGTCAGGCCTTTGGTCTGACCCGCCCAGAAGTGCTGGTAGAGCGGTGGCTCCCAGTTCCAGCAGGGTCCAAGGGTGTGACGTGAGGGATCCGTGGCTTGACAGGTCCCTGGTCGTCTGAGGGACCAGCCCCGCCGTGCTCGGCGGCATTGGCGAGTGGGCGCACAGGCACTCTGGCGCCCTCTTCTGCTGTATCTCTCTCTCTCTCTCTTTCTCTCTCTCTCTCTCTCTCTCTCTCTCTCTCTCTCTCTCCTCCGCTCTCTCCTGCCTCCTCCTCCTCCTCCTCCTCCTCCTCCTCCTCCTCTCCTCCGCCTCCTCCTCCTCTCCTCCTCTCCTCCTCCGCCTCCTCCGCCTCCTCCTCCTCCGCCTCCTCCTCCTCCTCCTCCTCCTTCCGCCTCCGCCTCCGCCTCCGACTCCGCCTCGCTCCGCCTCCGCCTCCGCCCTCCTCCTCCTCCTCCTCCGCCTCCTCCTCCTCCTCCTCCTCTCCCTCCTCCTCCTCCTCCTCCTCTCCTCCCCTCCTCCTCTCCTCCTCCTCCTCCTTCCTCCTCCTCCTCCTCCTCCTCCCTCCTCCTCCCCTTCCTCCTCCTCCTCCTCCTCCTCCCTCCGCCTCCGCCTCCGCCTCCGCCTCCGCTCCGCCTCCGCTCCTCCTTCCTCCTCCCTCCTCATCCTCCCTCCTCCTCCTCCTCCTCCTCCTCCTTCCTCCTCCTCCTCCTCCTCCTCCTCCTCCTCCTCCTCCCTCCTGCTCCTCCTCCTCCTCCTCCTCCTCCTCCTCCTCCTCACTCCTCCTCCTCCTCCTCCTCTCCTCCTCCTCCTCCTCCTCCCCCCGCGGTTCCGCGCCTACGTCGGCGCCGAAGCCCAGCGTGGGCGCCTCTCGCGCGCGCCCGTGGCTCCCTCCAGGCTCCACTACTTCCCCTGAGATCCTGGCGCCTCGTTTTTGTTGAGCCTGGCTTTTTCGCCTTTTCTCAAACCCTGGGACCCTCACAGTTCGATCTGCTTCGACAAAATGACGCAGAAAGATGAGGTCGAGAGTTCCAGGCGTGATGTTATGAGATGCTGCATTGTTTCGCTACGTCGGATCTCAGGGTCTGCCGTCCCTCGGCTCGCACCGGAGCGGTCAGCCTGGATCTGCCTGGGCCCCACCAAGATCTGCCCAGATCTGCTAGGAATGATTTGCATCTGCTGTAAACTGTCCGGCTTGCCCCCCCCACAAGTCGATTGGCGAAAAGTCGTCAAGCCCTTGGGGGCTTGGGCCGTCGCTGCCCTGCGGTGGGCCCGCTCACTGCGGCAGTCGCATGCCGCGCAACGTTCTGGCGCACTCGTGCCGCAGGGTCCGCGGGCCGACCGTGGTCGGCCAGGCCGCGGCGGCCCCCAGCGGGTCCTGGCCAGGTGCGCCCGCGCACACGCCCGCACACGCACCTGGGCACGCGCACCACACTCCGAGCGCGGGCGCGAGCGCAGAAGCGCACGCGTGTGCGCGCGGGCGCGCGAGCGGACGGCGTTCCAGCACAGTCCCACCAGCGAGAGTCCGCGAGGGTTTAGAGCGTCCAAGATGGCCCAAGACAGCTCCAAGAGCGCCTCAGAGAGCCCAAGATGACCTCCACGATGGCTCAAGATAGCGCAGGATGCCTCAAGATGGCTCCCAAGATGCTCCAACAGGCCCCAATAATACTCCAAGTCGGCACCAGGTGGCCACGGAGCCTCCCCAGGAGACCTCCAAGAGGCTAAAACCCTTCCAAAGTTTAAAAATCATCCATGAGGTGTACCTTCTCGCCTTTTTGCTGCCGATGGCCTTCCGAAGCCTCAGGACAACCCCGAGAGAAGCCCAAGAGAGCTCCAAGACGGCCCCGAGAGCGCCCAAGAGCGCCCCAAGAGCGCCCCAAGAGGCGATGTTGGAAGCTCTCGAGGGGCGGGACTACTTGGAGCTCCCCCCTTCTTTGATCGATGTCATCCAAGATGGTTCCAAGAGCGTCCGCAAGGCTCCCAAGAGCGCCCCAGGAGGGCCCCAAGAGGCGCCAAGGAGACCCTAAGAGGCGCCCAAGAGCCATCCAAGAGCTCCCAAGAGACCCCCAAGAGGCTCCAAGAGGCTCCCCGAGGTACGCAAGAGGCCCCCGGGACCGCCCTGAGGCCCCCAAGAGACGGCCCAAGACGGCCCCAACTCGTCTGGGCGTCGTTTCTGGATGGGTTGGTAGGGTTGTTTTTTTGGTCGGCGGCGCCCAGGCGAATGTCAGGAAGCGGGTCAACAACGAACGGGGCGCGAACGAAGCTAATTGGCCGCAGTGGCATATGCACATGCGAGGAACAAAATGACCCAAATTGGACGCCAAAGGCTCCCAGCAAGTGGGGACGCAGAGGCGCGGCGACCGCCGGCGGAACGGGGGGGTAGTCGCCCTTTCGGCGCCAAGCTCCAACCGAACCACAAACGGGGGCAAGAGAGAAGGGGGAGGGCGAACAACGGAAGGGGGGAGGGGGAGAGAGCAAAGCGAGCGACAAACACAAGCACACAGCAGCACCACGAGTAACGATGGTGCGGCGAAAGAGACCTGACTCATCAAGGCTCACTGAAGCTGAGGTGTAGCTGATCCGCGTCGAAGCGCCATCCAGTGGGGCCACTGGTGCGCGCTCACGAGGCTGAGCCACCTCCAGCCAAAGCCAGTGCGTGCACATCGTATCCGACTCTCGCAGTTCGGGGGCCAGACGATGCAATGCACTGACGGGGGTTGGTTGCAGACTGCTCTGCAGGGGGAACGACCACGAACTGCAGAAGGCTGAACCACTCATGCAGGGCCACTCCCTTGACGAAGCCAAACATCGGGTGTCACCGAATGCATGGCTGACGGCCGCACCCGCTCCACATCTCCAGCCCGTAGCCAGTGCGCGCACATCGTCTCCGACTCACGCAGTTCGGGGGCACAACGATGCAAAGTACTGACGAGGGCGGGTGGCCGGGGCTGCTCTGAAGAGGCGACCACAATGCAGAAGTCTGAACCACTCATGCAGGGCCGCACACTTGCAAAGGTGTGGCTGATCCGCCTCAGCGCGCCATCCAGTAGAGGACCACCGGTGTGCGCTCACGAGGCTGAGCCGCCTCCAGCCGGTAGCCAGCGCCTGCGCATCGTATCCGACTCACGCAGTTCGGGGGCGAAACGATGCAAAATACTGACGAGGGCTGGTAGCCGGGGCTGTACTCTCCCAGTTGAGCGGGGGGGGCGCAGCCGAAAGCCGCAGAGACATTGTGAATGAAGGAAGAGGAGGAGGAGGAGGAGGAGGAGGAGGAGGAGGAGGAGGAGGAGGAGGAGGAGGAGGAGGAGGAGGAGGAGGAGGAGACGGAGGAGTCTGCGTCCGATGCAATCTTCACAGTTGATCGGTGGGGGGCGCAGCCGAAAGCCGCAGAGACATTGTGAATGAAGGAAGATCGGGGGCGCAGCCGAAAGCCGCAGTCACCGATCCAGATACCTCGCCCACGGACGCCACAAGGTTCCCTACGGGAGCCCCGTTCTCGGCCACTGGGGGCTGGGTGGAACCTGCTGCTGGAGCTTCGCATTCACGGCCTGACCCCTTGCTTCTGCGTCCAATGCAATCTGCGCAGTTGATCGGTGGGGGGCGCAGCCGAAAGCCGCAGAGACATTGTGAATGAAGGAAGATGGGGGGCGCAGCCGAAAGCCGCAATCACCGATCCAGATACCTCGTCCACGGACGCCTCAAGGTCCCCTACGGGAGCCCCATACTCGGCCACTGGGGGCTGGATGGAACCTGCGGCTGGAGCTCCGCACTCACGGCCTGGCCCCTTTGCGGGGGGAGGAGGGGGGCGAGAACGGAACTGGGATCAGAACGGGGGCCCCGGCAGTGCGCCGGCACACGTGGACCACGCTGGAGAGGGCGGCGCCACCGCCACCGCTGACCAACAGAAACGGGATGCAAGAGTACCGGAGCCACAGAGGGCGGACCCGGGACCAGCGGCGGCCTCCCAGGGAGCCCAGCGCCAGGATGCAAGCCACAGGAGAGCCCGCGGGACACTCAGTCCGTTCCCACGGCAGCCGCTGAGCCCACACTTCAGCACAATACCTCTTGTCCAACTCCACGGCCTCCGGCGGGGGGGGGGCGCAGCCGAAAGCCGCTGAACACAGGCACACGGCAGGGCAACGGTTGGTGGGGAACACAGGTACACGGCGGGGGGCGGAAGCTGCAGGGACATCCCGGCAGTGCGCCAGCCCAGGCGGACCACGCTGGAGAGGGCGGCGCCGCCGCCACCGCTGACCAACAGAAACGGGATGCAAGAATACCAGAGCCACAGAGGGCGGACCCTGGACCAGCGGCGGCCCCCCAGGGAGCCCGGCGCCAGGATGCAAGCCACAGGAGAACCCGCGGGACACGCCATCCTTCACACTGCAGTCGCTGAGTCCACACTTCTGCACTGTACCTCTTGTCCAACGGTCCATAGTTGTCCCCCAAGGCCTCCTGCAGGTGGGGGGCGCAGCCAAAAGCCGCTGAACCAGGTACTCGGTGGGGGGTGGAAAGCTGCAGGGATGGCATATTCCATGGCGATGCACGCTACGTCCGACAACAGCACGTCAGGCCAGACCAAGAGAGAGAAAGTATGAGACCCCCAATCGCGCTGATGAGTACGGTGTACACCTCGTAGTCTACAGAGAAGGTGGATTTCATAGTAGAATTCCAGACTGCCCACGGTATCGCCACAAGCGCAGCACGCAGACAGAAGAGAAAAATACCGAGGTCGACGGTATAGCCACACACGCAGCACGTAGACAACAGCCGAGATGAAGAAGTAGAAATTCTGAACGAAACAGAAGTCGAGACACGACGCATGATGCGCCGGGCAGCAACGGGCCTACTGCCAGAGACCATCCCCCACGCACCTGCCCCCCACGAATGCGATGCCGTTTACAAAGTGTAAGCCAGCAGAGTGCGTCTGCAAGAGCCCCATCTACGATTGGACATCCAAGTGACATGGTAGCAGCTGCACGCCGAGAACATCTGCGCCTGAAGGGGGGCGCAGCTAACCGCCGCGAGCCACACTCTCAGCAGGGCAGCGACGGGCCTGCTGCCAGTGACCGCCCACACGCACCCGATCCCAGCGTGAGCGATGCCACGAGGGGGGTAGCAAGGCTACTGTAGGGAGACGGCCCACCACTGTTTCTTGCGTTTCTTGGGGGCCTGGTTGTTCGGGTGGCCCTTGGCCGCGTGGTGATCACTGCTCACACCTCCGCTCCGACCCAGGTGCAGCTGCCACGGCCGAGTCCAGTCGACGTCGAGGCCCAGCGCGTCGCTGAAGACCCGTGCGTCGCACTTGTGGCTGCGGTGGGATTCCAGGAAGAAGTGGCAGGTTTGCGGGTCTTGCCGAAGCGGGTCGAGCGCGCCCTTGCTGCCGGGCACAGACTGCCGCTTGGCGAAAGCGTGCCGCGTGCCAGTGAACATTGGCCCCAGTGCGCCTTGGAGTCGTCGCGTCGCCTCGCTGGGTGTCTCCCCGGGGAGGTCCCACTGGATGTTGTTGATTCCTGTTTTGTGCAGCTGTTGTCCCGTGTCGGGGTCCTTGGGCTCTGGCCATTGACGCGGGTCGGGCCTCTGGCGCCGCCATGTCCACGGTACCGGCCTCATTGTCCTGGCTGGGGGGCTCGCTAGCTGCTCACAACAGCTCCGGCTGCGCGCCTTGCAGGGTTTCGCGGGGAGATGCAAGCCGCATGGTTGGCCGCCAGGCTGAAGTCGGATCGCGCCCGGCGGCCAGGTCAGACGCGGCCTTGTGGCAAGTGGGGAAGGGCCCCTTTCACTGGGGTTCGCCTTCGGGCTTGTGCCCGCCGTCGCTCCCAGGTGCGCCCCCTTTGGACAGCGCAGGACTCTCTCCGGTCTCTGGGGTGCCGCTGGTTGTGCCAGGCGCGCGCGCGCTCGGCGGCGCGGCCTCCATAGCCGGGGCGCGAGCTGCTTTGCCAGCGGCGCCCTGGGCGCCCGGCGAGGGCGCCTGGGGTTCGTCGTCCGCAAGGAGCTCACTGACAGGGGAAGGGGGGCGAATAGGCGCGAAGAGGTTTCTCCCGACGAGCCAGCGAATGGCTTCGCTGCCCTGCGTCTGGATGGTTGATCCGCGGTCTCTCTGCTGGGTGCGTGGCGCGCCCAGAGGACAGCTGACGGACTGATTGCTCTGAGGGGGGTACTCCGCGGCTTCCGCAACCTCCGCCGTCTCCGCCGTGACTTCCCACTCCTTTCCTCTGCCCTGCTGGCACTGGTGAGCTGTACACTGGTCACTCCAAGCAGCCGCCTCTCGATTCCCCACTGGAACGTCCTCGTCAGACAACGATCAATCCCCCTCTGGGACGTCATCATCTGTCAGCGAAGCGGGGGGTGGCATGTTGCTGCTGCTGCTGCTGCTGCTGCTGCTGCTGCTATGTTCCGAGATGTCGCTGGGAGTATCGAGATCTCTCGCGTCAGCGCCAGGCCCCACGATCTGCGCCCAGGCAGCAACAGGAGCCTTCAGGAGCGCAACGAGCCCGCGCGGGATGTCCGCGAATTCCAAGTCGTCCGCAGGCGACTTGGGCAGCTTGCCGGCGATGTCAGGCGTGAAGTAGCCCATGGTCGCCAGCATGCCCACGCGGCCGTTCTTCAGCTCTGCCTGCCACTGGTGAGCGAGATTATCCGCGCTGCCGTCCGCTGCGCAGCCAGCAGGGCCCCAAAGGCCCGAAGGGTCCTGAACGCCCAGCTCGGTCTCGAACTTGAAGGCACGCAGCGGGGGCCCAGCGCACAGCGCCCCATCGCCCTGGGCGGGGCCAATCCAGCAGCCCTGGAGGAACATGCCGAGGATCGCCAACCTGGCAAGGCGGCCGTTCGCAACGTCCGCCGCGGGGTCGCTGGACGTCAACACCGCGAAGGCGAGGTCGCGCGCAGCAGCCGCGGTGTCCGCGGACTGGTCCTCGAGGACAGCGGCCGCAGCGAACGCCTGCTCTTCTCGCACGCGCTGGTCAGGGTGCCCTAAGTGATGACGTTGGGCTTCAGCTTCGCTGCCACCATCTCGCTCAGCAGCGCCATTGCCTGCTGGCACTGCCAGAGCCTGCTCTTCTCGCACTCGCTGATCAGGGCGCTGCAGGGGGCGATGCTGGGCTCCAGCTGCCCGCCCACCATCTCGCTCAGCAGCGCCTTTGTTTGCTGTCGCTGTCAACGCCCGTTCTTCTCGCACGCGCTGTTCAGGGCGCTGTGGGCGCTGATGTTGGGCTCCAGCTGCGCGACCGCCATCTCGCTCAGCACCGCCATTGCCAGCTGTCACTGCCAACGCCCGCCCTTCTCGCACCAGCTGTTCCGGATGTGGTAGGTGATGATGTCGGGCTTCAGCTGCAAGACCACCATCTCGCTCAGCAGCGCCACAGTCGGCAATCACTGCCAACGACTGCTCTTCTCGCATGCGCTGTTCACAGTGACGTACGTGATGATGTTGGGCTCCAGCCTCACGGCCACAATCTCGTCCAGCAGCGCCACATCCTGCTGCCACTGCTGACGCCTGCTCTTCACGCACGCGCTCTTCACAGTGCCGTAGGCGATGATGTTGGGCTCCAGCTTCGCTGCCACAATCTCGCCCAGCAGCGCCACAACCTGCTGCCACTGCTGCCGCCTGCTCTTCTCGCACGCGTTCTTCACAGCGCCGTTGGCGAAGATCGTGGGCTCCAGCTTCGCGACCACAATCTCGCCCAGCAGCGGCACTGCCTGCTGCCACTGCCGACGCCTGCTCTTCTCGCACGCGCTGTTCACCGTTCCAGAGTTGATGAACGCGGGCTTGAGCTTCACGACCAGGGCCTCGACCAGCAGCGCCACATCCTGCTGCCACTGCTGACGCCTGCTCTTCACGCACGCGCTCTTCACAGTGCCGTAGGCGATGATGTTGGGCTCCAGCTTCGCTGCCACAATCACGCCCAGCAGCGCCACAAACTGCTGCCACTGCTGCCGCCTGCTCTTCTCGCACGCGTTCTTCACAGCGCCGTTGGCGAAGATGGTGGGCTCCAGCTTCGCGACCACAATCTCGCCCAGCAGCGGTACTGCCTGCTGCCACTGCCGACGCCTGCTCATCTCGCACGCGCTGTTCGCAATGCCGTACGTGATGATGTTGGGCTCCAGCTTCACGACCAGGGTCTCGCCCATCAGCGCCACGGCCAGCTGTCCCTGCCCAGGCCTGCCCTTCTCGCACCAGCTGTTCAGGATGACGTGGGTGATGATGTTGGGCGCCAGCTTCACGATCAGCGGTCGCCGCCAGCGGCCCGCCAGAGGCGGCCGCGGCGGCGGCGGCGGCAGCGTCGGCCGCGGCGGGCGCATCGGCGGGCGCGGCGGCGCCCGCGGCCGCGGCGGCCACAGCGGCGGCCGCCGCACCCGCGGCGGCCGCGGCCGCCGCGGCCGGTCCCAGCGCGCAGCAGCGCGCGCCACAGCGCCGGCGGCCGCGGCGGCCTCGCCGCGGCCGGCCGCCGCGACGGCCGCGGCGGCAGCGGCGGCGGGGCCGCGGCGGCGGCGGGCCGCGGCCACGCCGAGGCGACGGGCCAAGCAGGCCGCGGCGGCGGCAGGCCGGCCAGGCCGGCCGCGGCGGCGGCGCAGCCGGCGGCGGCGCGCCGCTGCCGCCGCCGCCGCGCCGAGCGCGACTCCATGGTCGAGCGAGCGGGGGCGCGGAGGGGGGCGACCCCCTCGCACGCCCCCGCGGGCGGGGAAGCCGAGGACCGAGGGGCGGAGGCCCGGCCAGCCGCTGAGGCCCGCTTGAGCCAGAGCGGCCTTGAGCCAGGCTTGAGCCAGGCTACGGAACTGGTAGGGTTACGAGAAGCGACTAGAATGTGTCGTGTACGGCTTCTTGGCCAGAACGCATAACAGCATCCAACAAGGGGCTACAAAACGATAGTTTCCGAACGGGGCACGCGTGGATGACACCTGCAACATGATGCGGGGGGGGCCTAAGCTCAAACACATCGAAGGCAAGCGAGCGTGGACAAGAGCATCGAACGCAAGCATGCCCCAGCCAAGCGCGGTGGGAATCAGAGGGCCAGCATGCATGGCCAAAAGCTCCCATGTGCGCAAGAATAAGGCCTGCATATGCATGCTATACAACGACGGGCGCGGGGACGAGGACGACGAGCAAAACGACGAGGACGACGGCTTGACAACCGCTGCCCCTGGGGGACGGCCTCCCCCGGGCCGGCGGGGCAGATCCCAGACCCAGAGGAGACGCAGGCGAAGAGCTGGCAGCCATCCGCGGCGCGGGGCAGCCGGCCGCGGCCCAGCGAAGCGGCGGCGGCAGACAGGGGCGCGCCCGCCGCGCAGCTCCCCCCTCGGGAGGGGGCGATCGACGGCATCGTGCCTCAGGATGTGCGCCCGCCGCGCAGGTCGTCCGAGGGAATGGTTAGCGGTTCTCGAAATAGCGCACGTGTCGGCGATCTGCCGTGACGCTACGCCGCCCCAGCCCGCCTGCGCGAGCCTGTGCGACGGGGCGGGAGCGGAGGGTGAGCCTCCTCGGCCCCTTCCCCTCCCGCGCCCCACTGCCCCTGGAGGGGCGGGGGGAAGGGGACAGAGGGAGCGGGCAAGCTAGGTGCGCTAGCGTCGGACCTGACGTCCTACCCCTCTCTCCCATCTCTTACCATGGCGTAGACCTCCTGTGGATTCGCACTGTTGGATGTCGAGTAGGACAATGATGCCAAGAGGGTACGCGATCGACGGAAAAGCACGGCGTAGAAGAGCACGGCAGAGCATAGCATGTCATAGCATGGCGTGGCATTGCGTAGTGAAGCATTGCATCACAAAGCGTACCAACGCAAAGCATGGCATCGCACATTGGTGCACAACACATCATCGCATTGCATACCGCGGCGTGGCACCAGATGGCTTGGAAGGTAAGTAACCCGTCTACGGGAGGACAGGGTCTGTCCGGAATGCCGGCTCCATGTCCTGCGCAACCGTGCCTGCCCGATGTGGGCGCTTTCGAATGCCAAGTACCGTCTGGAGGCGTGGGAACGAGGCTAGCGCTGCAGCGGAAGCACGATTTTGAATGACCGAAGCGCGGAAATGAGGGCGGCGCTGCAGCGGGAGCACCATTTTGGAAGAACCAGAAACAACCGGATTGCAACAACATAGAGGAAAGAACGAAACATGGAATCCTGCGTGCGCAACAAAAACCACACGCGGAGAGGACGGGACACTCTCCAGACAGAGTCATTGGAAAGAGGAGAGCAGTATACATATTGTGTAATTGCAACGGGGAGGGTCGGTTTGAGGGGCAAGGAGGGACGTTAAGGGGGCGAGATGGGAAAGGAAAAAGGCGCAGAGGGGGAGAAGGACGAGTGGGGACGACGGGGAAGGGGAGGGGGGAAGCGGAGGAGGAAGAAGAGGAGGAGGCGGCGGCGGAGGAGGAGAGAGGAGGACGACGACGAGAGACAAGCAGGACGATTTTTTTCAACATCAACCCAGAGGAGGTGAGCCGACAGACAAGCAGGACGAGCAGAAGGAAGGGGAGGAGGAGGGGGAGGACGGGGGAAGGGAGGGGGGAGGGGAGGAGGTGGAGAAGAGGCACGAGGAGGAAGAGGGGAAGGGGGCGGGAGCACGCAAATGGAGGGAGGGCGAGGCTCAGGACGGAAAGGGGGGATGGCGACATGATTATGATGCTGCTGCTGCTGCTGCTGCTGCTGATCATCATCATCATCATCATCATCATCATCATCATCATCATCATCATCATCATCATCATCATCATCATCATCATCATCATCATCATCAACATCATCATCATCATCAGCATCATCATCATCATCATCATCATCATCAGCATCATCATCATCAACATCAACATCATCAGCATCATCAGCATCATGGTGATGATGATGACGATGATGGTGATGCTGGTGATGATGATGATGGTGGTAATGGTGGTGCTGCTGACGAAAGTGCTGACGATGATGATGATCATGATGATGTTGATGAGGAGGAGGATGATAGTGATGACGATGGTGGTGATGGTGGTGATGAAGGTGATGTTGGTAGTGCTAATGGTGATGGTGATGATGACGGTGATTGTGATGATGATGATGCTGATGATGATGATGGTAATGATGGTGATGCTGATGATGCTGATGATGATGACGATGATCACGATGATGATGATGATGATGATGATGGTGATGAGGATGATGATGATGATGATGATGATGATGATGATGATGATGATGATGATGATGGTGATCCGAATGGGACCTGCCTTCCACGCGCGCAAGCCTGCGCGGCTCTGAACGAAGCTGCCCATGGCTGCCAGAAAGGCGGCGGTGAGCAGGAGCGCCACGGCCCACAGGACGGACCAGATGGCGACGAGTTCGCACTGGTGGCCCAGCAACTCATTTACCCAGCAGGTGGCGATGCACATGGAAGGTCTTCACGCTCGCAGGGTGGGGCAGGAAGGTATGGGGAGAGAGGGGGAGGCCTTCACGCTCGCAGGATGGGGGAAGGAGAAGTGAAGGAGGAGGAGGAGGAGGAGGCGGGGAGATCAATAACCGAGCACGCCCTGCGATTTGTTCGCGGTGGTTGAATAATGGATGGGACGATGGGGGAGGGATGCGGAGAGGGAGGTAGTGGAGCAGTGGAGGGAAGAGAACGGATGGAAGGATCGAGAGGCGAGGGAGGGAGAGAGAGAGAGAGAGAGAGAGATGGAGGAAGGGAGGGGGGTAGAGAAGCGTGAGGGGAGAGAGAGGAAGGGAAGGCAGAGGGGGGAAAGAAAGACAAAAGGAGGGACGGAGAAAGAGGGGGGGGAGGAGGGAGGGGAGGAGGGAGGGGAGGGAATGAGGGCGAAAAGGACAGGGACAGGGGAAGGGAGGGTGAGGGGAGAGGGAGGGAGGAGGTGACCCCATGGGGGATCGGACGCATGCAACGGGCGGGGTGGCCAGGGCGCGCATGCAGCGTGCGTGAGCACCCAAGCGGGGCCTACTTCTCCTCCTCGTCATCGTCCTCGTCCTCCTCCTCCTCCTCCTCCTCCTCCTCCTCCTCCTCCTCCTCCTCACCACCACCACCACCACCACAACCACCATCACCACCATCATCGTCACCATTACCATCATCATCATCATCATCATCATCATCATCATCATCATCATCATCATCATCATCATCATCATCATCATCATCAGCATCAGCATCAGCATCAGCATCATCATCATCAGCATCATCGGGATCATCATCATCAGCATCAGCAGCATCATCATCATCACCATCACCACCATCGTCAACATCATCAACATCATCATCATCATCATCATCAGCATCATCATCGTCATCATCATCATCATCATCATCATCATCATCATCGTCGCAATCACCATCATCAACAGCAGCATCATCACCATCCGCAGAATCGTCATCCTGCTCATCATCGTCAGCAGCATCATCAGCAGCATCATCAGCAGCAGCACCAGCATCGTCATCGGCATCATCATCACAACCACAATCATCATCATCAGCATCATCCTCAGCATCAGAATCAGCATCAACATCATCATCAGCAGTATCATCATCAACAGTATCAGCATCATCATCATCATCAGCATCAGCATCATCATCATTAAAAGCAGCATCATCAATAGCATCAGCATCAGCATCATCATCATAATAATCAACACGATCATCAACATCGTCATTGTACTCATCATCAGCAGCGTCATCAGCATAATCATCAGCATCATCCTCAGCAGCATCAGCATCAGCATCGTCAGCAGCAGCATCATCATCACCACCATCATCAGCACCAACATCATCATCCTAATCAGCAGCAGCAGCAGCAGCATCAACATCAACACCAGCACCACCATCATTATCAACAGAATCCGAATTCTGAGCAGCAGCATCATCATCAGCAGCAGCACCATCACCATCAGCATATCATCATCGGTAGCGTCAGCATCGTCATCATCAGCACCATCATCATAATCACCATCATCATCGTCAGCATCAGCATCTTCATCAGCATCATCAGCATCAGCCTCATCACTAGTATCCGCATCCTCCTCTTCATCAGCAGCAATTCAACAAGCATCATCATCCTCATCATCATCAGCACCATCATCATCATCATCAGCAGCAGCAGCATAAGCGTCATCAACACCATCATCAGCAGCATCAGCATCAGCATCATCATCCTCATCCCCATATCCATCAGTATCGTCGTTGTCGTCTTCCTCATCGGCATCAGCGCCATTACCCTGGGCATCAACCTCATCATCGTCATCATTAGCATCATCATCAGCATCATCAGCAGCATCATCATCAGCATCATCAGCACCATCGTCAGCAGCAGCAGCAACAGCAGCCTCGTCATCAGCTGCAGCAGTAGTGTCCGCATCATCGCCACCATTATTAGTGCCATCAGCATCAGCATCATCATTAACAGCATCATCAGCATCATCAGCATCAGCAGCAGCAGCAGCAACAGCATCACCATCACCATCATCACTATCATAACCATCACCATCACCATCACCATCACCATCACCATCACCATCACCATCACCATCACCATCCTCATCATCAGAAGCACCATCATCAGCATCATCAGCATCACCATCATCGGCATCACCATCATCGTCATCATCATCACTATCATCAGCATCATCAGCAGCATCATCACCATCATCATCAGCAGCATTATCATCGCAGCCCCTCCTCCCCCTCGAAGGAAGACGGGGAGGATGATGAGGAGGAGGAAGAGGAGGAGGAGGAGGAGGAGGAGCACGAGGAGGAGGAGCACAAGGAGGAGGAGGAGGTGGAGGAGGAGGAGGAGCCTTTCGCCCCGCGAAACTGATCGGCAGCGTCACACGGGGGGAAAGGGCAAAGGAGGGCTCACCGCGCAACGCGGGGCAAACACCGCGCCGCTCCCCGCCCTGCCGCGGGCCCGACTGGCCGCAGCACCCTTTTTCCGGGAGGAGCGGGAGGAGGACCAGAGCAAACCCACGCTTTTTTGTTTGTTTCTTGTCAAGCCGCACTGTGTCCGTGTTACAAGCCATGCTCTCTTCACCTCTCGCGGGTTCCGCGCAAGGTGCCGCGGAGCGCACATCGCGAGGATCCCAGCGGGCAGCAGCAGTCGACGAGACGCTGCATCAACGATGCAGCAACGAGGCTGCAACACAGGCACTCCGCAGAAGTTAGGACGCACGAGGAGGACGCAAAAGGGCCCCCTGGAAGGCCATATGTCGAAAATCCCTGCGGGCGGTGCGCGGCCGGCGAGGAGCGGCCAAGGAATGGGCCAGAGGGGAAGGGTGCAGGGGTAGCCTTGGAACGTTGCTCATCCAGACGATGCGGAAAGACCGTCCATAGGGGAACGGAAAGTGACATAAACATAAAAACTCGGAGGTCCGCGCGGATTTCTCGGATCGGCGCTGAGGCTCCCCCGGCGGCGCCTCCGGCGCCGCCCCTGGCGCGCTCCGCGCGCCAGGGAGGGGGGTCCAGCGCCGATCCGAGAAATCCGCGCGGACCTCCGAGTTTTTATGTTTATGCCACTTTTTGTTCCCCTAGTACACCCTCCCGCCCCTATCCCCCACCTGATTAAGTCCCAACATGAGCCTGCCATGTAGGCGGGTGCCCAGCCTCAAACAAGGAGCAGCCCCGCACTCTTCCAGCGGAAAAAAACAGGAACGCGAAAAGAGTGTCCCGCGATATCGCTTTCTGAAGACAAGCCGCCCCCGTATGCAGAACTGGTGCACACGTGTCCGCCGTTGGTCATGAGTTCGAGGGAATCTCTAGCGAGAACCCCATGTTGAAAAGGAACCGCCCTCCATCCGTGTAGGGTTACATGTGTTCAAGCTCCTGGCCTTCAAATTCAAGTGAGTCTCTAACGAGAGCCCCATTTTGAGAAGGGGCCGTCGTCCATCCCAGTATTTGTTGCAATCAAAAACTCGAAAGTGCACGGCGCCAAAGCGAGAAGCCCATTTTGAAAAGACCCCCCCACACCCTCCCTCCTTGTAGCTGTTGCAAGCTTAATGAACAAGTGTGCGCAGCAATAAAGCGAGAGCACCATGTTGAAAGCGATACCCTCCCCCTCAATCTCTGTCCGTTCTGCAAATGTTTGAAACGAATGTGCGAGGCGCTACACGTGTGCCTTTTGAAAGCGACCCCCCCCTCTCCTTGTCGCTGCTGCAAGTTTGAACAACAAGTGTGCGCGGCAATAAAGCGAGAGCTCCATTTTGAAAACGAACCCCAACCCTCCATCCCTGTCAGCGCTACCAAAGATTAAAGCCAATGCGGGCGTCGCAAGGAGAGAGTCTCACGTTGAAAACATGCGCCGCTCCATCCGCGTAACTGTCGCAAGTTTCAAGCTTCAGGGCCAGGCTATGTGAGGGAGTCTCAGGCCGCCCGACCCATCTACCAAGGACACGGGATGGCGGATCGTGGGATCGAAGGATCGAGGGCCAGGCTTCTCTAACGTTTTTGCCCCTCAGGGAGCGCATGCGACGCCTCTTGAGGCGCCCGCGCCCTCCGTGCACCGCCACGACATGTCCACGCCGTCCACGCCCCCGTCGTCGAGGAGACTTTCCCGCCCGCAGGGCCGGGAGGATGCCCACACCCCTCCACTCCTCGAAGCACCGGGGCACGACCCCAAGAGACGAGGGGGAGGAGGAGAAGTCATGGGGGGCAAAAGCACAGTCAAGCTGCCTCGAGGCCCAAGGCCTCTGCCAAGGCCACGAAACAAGGCCAACGACCGGACCTAGGCGGCTTCAGAAACAAGCTCTCCCACGTTAGAGTACCCTGTGGGCCAAGGGCGTGCTACTGATCCCTCTTCACGGGAAGCGCCCTGATTAGCCTGGGCAAGGCCTCTGGGAATCAGACGAAAAGGAAAAAGACGGGGAACAGGAGGCGCAGGAGGAGGGAGAGGAGAAGGGAGAGAGGGAGGGAGAGGAACAGGAGGAAGAATTCGAAGGACGACGACAACGACGACCCGCCAGGGCCCCGTGAGACACATCCAACACCCCCTGAGACATCTACCGCCCCCTGCTCCATCCCCCCCTCCTCCACCTTTTCATCCTTCTCCGCGTCCTGCGGGAAACACTGTCTCTGCATGCGCTCCCGCATGGCGCCCAGAGGTTCACGCCAACCGCGCGAAGAGCATGACGCCTCCGTCACGCAGCAACATCCATATGTTTCGGTAGGCCCTGTTAGCTCGCGCGCGAGTCGCTCGCATCATAAGCAAAGTAAAAAAAGATATCGCAAATCAGATCCACAACCCCAATCAAGAGGGGTAAAGGCCGATGCTGCACTATACAGCGCTGAACCGACCAGGCCGAAGTAGCGACCCCAAAACACTGCCACAGCACATCACCAGCTAGGACGGCACTGCCCGCGACGTCTGGCCAACATCAAACGCAGGAGGGAGGAAGGAGAAGAGGAAGAGGAAGAAAGGCAATGGGGTAGCGAGAGAGGGGAGAGATAGCTAAACGCAAGTCCGCAGAGAAAAAAACAACCATAACCAAAAAGGATAGCAACTGCGTGCGTAGACCGCACCTTCCGAGCACTGCTACGGATGGCACCTGCACAGAAACCCGCACGAGCCTGAGAAGAGAGCGCGCGGGCAGCAGCGGAGAGCAGCAGGTGAGGCGCAGGGTGCAGGCTCACTGAGGGGGGGTATATGAAAGGCCCACGAAAGCAAGACGCTGCATGGGTCGCGGCCAACCACAGAAAACAGTTGGAGATGCCCAAGTCTTGGGGACTACCGTGTGATTTGAAAAAGCAAATTGGCCGTATGAGGGCTCTCTGGGGCTTCTGTGGCATCCAGGGGCTAGCCTGGGGCCATCCTGGAGTGTCTTGGGCCCTCCTTGAAGTCTTGGTCCTCCCTTGGGGCGGACAGTTCGGCCATCTTGCAGCCTCTTGGAGACCGCTGGGACAGCCCAGGGCACGCCTGGGGGCGAACCTGGAAATGTACAGAGGGAGGCTGCGCCTTGAAGCCCGAGCACTGGGATCTCCTAAAAATGCATATATATATATATATGTGTGTGTGTGTGTGTGTACACACGTGTGATCCCCTGCACCCCTGCCAGCGCACCCCGCTTTACCTTCGACTCCCAGTCATCGCTCTTCCCACTCCCACTCCGTGATCGCCCAAGTCGTCTGCTTCATCCACGTCTTCTACATCGCGCATGATCACCTCTCCTCATCCTGTTTCTCGTGTCCCCGCTCCGGGAGACACGACAGCGGCAGTGGACATGACAGTGAGGAAAGAGAGAAAACAGGATGTGCCTCTGTCTGCAGCACTGAAAAAAAACAGATCCCCAACTAGTTCACGTGGAGAGGTAGTTCTCTCTACGTCTCTCCTCCTCACCTCTGCTCCCTGGGGAGACGAGGGAAGAGGGAGGGCCATGATCTGGCAGGGGGTACGAGAGAAGAGATGGTCAGCACCGATGACTTTCTATCGCTCTCTCTCTCTCTTTCTCGCTAGTTCGTGTGACGCGGTGGATGCCCTGAACAATGACGGGGTTGGAGTGCAAGGCAGCAGGAGAGCCCTCGGTCTCAAGAAGGCTTGGCAAGCGGCCTTAGTTGATTCCAGCGTGCACCCGCGTGCTGGGCAAATCTTGGGCAGCAACGCGTGGCTCATCATCTTGAGGCTTCGGCGCCCTGGAGCTCTGCCGAGTGGCAGGGGCTCCCGTGGACCGACGGGGCCCGCGGCCACGGGGGGAAGTTCGGCTCGAGCTGGTGGTGCCTGGGCTGTCCGTGGGGCCGCGGTCGCTGGGATGTCGGGAAGGTGCGGGCCGCTGGCAGCCGCCTGGGTTTTTTCCCTCCCCGCGGGGGGCCCGGCCCCCGGGAACAGGGCCCGCTTCGGCCTCGGGCCCGCTTCCGACCGAGGGGAGCCGGAACGCCCGCCGGGGTCGGCACGGGCCGGAGCCGAAAAAGCGGCCTCTTCCCTGGGAGGGGGGGGGGCTGAGGCCCAGGGTGGCCCGGCCTGGGTGGCCCAGGGGGGGGCCCAGGGGGGGGGGGCGGAGGCCCAGGGTGGCCTGGGTGGCCCAGGGGGGGGCGGAGGCCTGGGGGGGCCTGCCTGCCGAAGTGTCGCCGGGCTCGGCGCCGCCGCCTCGGTGCGCCGAGGCGGTGCTGCGCCGCTGCCCGCGCGGGAGGGTCGCGCCTGGGCCCGGCCGGGTGCCCGCCCGCGGCAGGGTGAGGCGGCCTCGCGGGCGGGCAGCACGAGCGTTCGCAGCGTGCGCCGTGCCTGCGGCGGCTCGCGCGGTGCAGGCAGGCGGCTGCAGGCAGGAGCGCTGCGCGAGGAGCGAAGCCCCGGGTGGGAGCTGGAAGAAGCTGGGTGCACGAGGAGGGCCTAGAGGAGCAGCCACGGAGGGGCCTAGGGCACAGCGAGCCCGGTCTGGATCCGAAGCTGCCCCTGTTTCAGAGTCTTGATGGTGAGGGGATCGCAGAGAGTGGGAGGGAGGGGGGCACACAGGGGTGGCGGGAGGGAGGCAGGGAGGGAGATAGAGAACGTCACATCCCGTCCTATCTACATTTACATCTGCACGTCCATCTGGAGGTACATCTAGGGGGAAGAGAGGGCCACCTCTTTCATCCCATATCCCTCTCCTCTCCCCTCCGCGTCTATGCATCCAGGGGGGAATGACTTCTCTCCTCCCAAATCCCTCTGTTCTCACCCCTCTTCCAAGGGGATGAAGAGTATGAGACATGAGCAAGTGTGAAGGCAGCTTTGGAGAGTTTCTTTCTCCTTCCTTCAAACGGTAAGTCTAAGCGTGACTCTCCTCTGCAGCACTGAGGTGCAGATACTCCCGCCCGAACCCGATGTGTGTCGAACCCTATGTATGTGGACCCATTCCCGCCCAGGCCCGGACTTCGCGCATATACTAGATTCATAAGCTGTCGGTGGCGTCAGCGTCCTAGTCCTGGTCATGCTCACTTCCAATAAATGCATGATTGCCGCGCAGTCGCGATCGTGTCAAGTATCTTTGGTCAACAATTGAGCTCTGGGAGTGCGTCTACAACAGATTGCCCTCGGGCTTCATCGCCCGACTGCCACTGCTGGCCTCTGCCGGCGTCTCGCTCGGAGCGGCCCCTGTCATCCCCGCCACGCCACACGACCATCACAGTTTGAGAGGGAGCGCACACGGCCCAGGGCAATCAAGGCAAAATCATAATTCATCGAAGATCAATCGGACCCCATAATACAATCGGACCCCATAATACAATCGGACCCTGCCTGAATCGAACGAGTATCGCATGACCTCAAAAAAGTTTGGGCGAGAATGTCCTTACAATGTATCTACTGAACTGTCATGACAACCAGCGACCCCACGCAGAACGAAGCTGATTAGAAACAAAACCGCCACCGATAGTCGCTAGAGCTGGGGCCGGCACGCAGTTAATGCGAATCACCACGTCGTGGGCGTCGATGTCGGACCCCAAGCCCTGGCCCAGCAGGTTGCCGGAACTCCCCACCACCGCGCACGTTGGGCACCGAGAAGAGGGAGGGCGGGTGCGGTTGATGGGAGGAGAGAAGCAGGAGCTGCCACTATTGCAAGGCGAAGGATGCGCCACGCTGCTCAGCCAGCTAGACATGGCCGCGAGGGTCGGAAAAGATGTCACACATCCGATGCCTGGGCGAAACCGAAAGGAGAAGGGTGTTCTGGGGTTTCCTCCAGAAGAGAGGGAAAGTCGGACAAAGCTTGTTGACTGAACTCCCCCGCCGACCCTATTCACTCTCTGACTCTCCTGACACACACCCCTCCACCTTCTCCTCCTCTTCCTATTCCTCCTCCTATTTCTACTCCTCCTCGCCATCATCGTCATCCTCATCCTCATCCTCATCCTCATCATCATCATCATCATCATCATCATCATCATCATCATCATCATCATCATCATCATCATCATCATCATCATCACCATCATCATAATCATCATCATCATCATCATCATCATCAGCAGCAGCAGCAGCATCATTATCATCATCATCAGATTCAGCAGCAGCAGCATCATCATCCTTTCCCTCATCCACCTAATCATCAGAGGCAGCATCATCATCAACCACCACCATCGTCATCACAATCATCCTCCTCCTCCTCATCATCATCATCATCATCATCAGAAAAAGAAATAACAGCATCATCATCAGCAGCATCAGCATCGCCATCATCAGCATCATCGGTATCATCAGCATCATCATCATCATCAGCAGCATCATCATCAGATTCAGCATCACCATCATCAGCAGCAGCATCATCGTCGTCATCAGCATAATCATCATTAGCAGCAGCAACATCATCATCAACATCAGCATATCGTCGTCGTCGTCCGTCATCAGCGTCGAATTGTTCCCACCAGCATGAACACCATCATCATCATCAACAACAACATCATCATCATCATCATCATCAGCATCATCATCATCATCATCATCAACATCAGCATCACCATAATAATCATCATAATTGTCACCAGCGTCAACATGATCAACATCATCATCAGCCTCACCATCATCACCGTCAGAAGCAGCATCAGCAGCATCAGCATCGTCATGGTCATCGTCATCGTTATCATCATCGTCATCAACATTGCCTGAAGATCACATCATCTGACCATTACCATAACCATCATAATACGTATCATGTTCATCGCCCTCGCCATACACAATATACTCCTGTTCCTCTTGCTCTTGCTGGGCCTCCTCCCCCAACTTCTGTTCCTGCTCCTGTTCCTGCTCCTGCTCCTGCTCCTGCGCCTGCTCCTCTTCCTCCTCGTTCTCCTCCTCCTCCTCCTCCTCAGCCTCCTCCTCCTCCTCCTCCTCCTCCTCCTCCTCCTCCGCCTCCTCCTCATACTCCAAGCTTCCAGGAGCTCCGAGTTCGTCGATTCAAATGGTATCAGACCCTCGCCCGAGCACCCCACGATGGATCCCAGTTTCCTGCAGCTACGTACCAGTTGCTTGGATCAGGAGTAGCGCATTCAGAGACCAGAGAACGGTTGGGTGGGGTTGTCGTCGACGCCGTGGGTGAAATAGCTACAAGAGGACCTCGAGCTTCTGGGTGGGCAAGGGTGTGCCGACACCTGGTAGAACCAGCTAGACACTACCTTGGACGTGCTCAGGGGCCCCACCACCATCGAGTTTTGCGCGACCGGCGTCGGGTTCCCGGGGAGCCTAGGACATGGAGAAAGTGTTCCACTCCCGCCTGGCCTAGGAGGACCACCAGCTGCTAGCGACCCCTCCAAGAGCGCCATGAGCTTCCCGGATGCGCCTCAGAACATGGAGGCCAATCCGTGGGCATGGCCTTTTTGGGACCCCTGAGCGCCCCTGCACGTGTGCAAGCGCCAGTTTCTCGGGGTGCATGCCACATATATGCAACGCGCACGACATCCGTTCCTCGGTGTCATTGGCTGTGATCACGGACAAGTGTCCCTGGTGCCGTTCGCATTTCAAAACCAAAGGCCTTGCGAGATTCTACGCGTAAAGCGTGTTGAAGGGACGGGCAAGCGCAAAGTTGATCGAGGAAGACGAAATTACCTGGCCGTCGAGCCCAGTCCAAATCTACTTGCACTGTCGTTTTCTGGCCCCAGACCGTCACGTCTTCTACAAACACGATACTACACACTTGCCGCATCCACAGTACATCGATCTCGGAGCTCTTCCCCCCTGAATGCAACGCCTGCCGAAGCCAGAGGAGGCAGGGCAACTTCAACCCAAGATTGCACTGAAGGGATTGACTTGGTCAAGCGGCAGTGGAGGCGACGGCATTCTCAGAGACGAGATCCGTGCGGTGCAGCGCCTGACTCATTCTCTCGATTACCCGACTCGCAAAATTGTTTCGGCGGTATTCGACACTTTGTCTTTGGGGCAAGACCAAGAGCATCCCAGAGCGGATACTGACAGCAGGCCAGACATACAGCACGGCAGTGCGGCGCAAGAAGAAGAAGAAGAAGAAGAACCGCTGCCTCGGACCCCCCGTGCATCCACGGTCCGCTGGCGCTGTTGGAGGCGGCCATGGCGCTGGTCGACCTGAACTCAAGGTGCGTCAGGCTACTCCAGAACTTCTACTCAGTGTGCGAGAATGGGCACCACCAGGCAGCCGAGACCTTCAACGTGTGCCGCGCCAAGATCAGCCACAAAGGGGAAAGGCGAGGCGGGCGGCAAGGACGAGGAGGAGGAGGAGGTGGAGGAGGAGGAGGAGGTGGAGGAGGAGGAGGAGGAGGAGGAGGAGGAGGGGAGGAGGAGGAGGAGGAGGGAGGAGGGGAGGATGGAGGAGGAGGAGGAGGAGGATGGAGGAGGAGGAGGGCGCTGAAGCGATCATCAACGCGCTGAAGCGCTAGGGGGCGAGCTGCAGGCGGGGCCCGCGTCGCGGTCCGACCTGGCAAGGGTCGCGCGGGTCCACGCAGAATTGGCAGTCAGGGCAGGGGCAGGGGCCGAGGCAGAGACACCAGGAGAGGAGAGGATTCTAGAAGCTCCCATACTTGTCCTCCTCCTCCTCCACCTCCTCCTCCTCCTCCTCTCTCTCCTCCTCCTCCTCCTCCTCCCCCTCCTCCCCCCTCCTCCTCCTCTACTCTCTCCTCCTCCTCCTCCTCCTTCCTCCTCCTCCTCCTCCCTCCTCCTCCTCCTCCTCCTCCTCCTCCTCCTCCTCCTACTCCTCCTCCCTCCTCCTCCTCCTCTCCCCCCTCCTCCTCCCTCCTCCTCCTCTCCTCCTCCTCCTCCTCCTCCTCCTCCTCCTCTCCTCCTCCCCCTCCTCCTCCTCCTTTCCTCCTCTCTCCTTCTTTCCTCCTCCTCCCTCCTCCTCCTCCTCCTCCCCTCCCCTCCTCCTCCTCCTCCTCCTCCTCCTCCTCCTCCTCCTCCTCCCCCCCATTCCTCCCCTCCTCTCCTCCTCCTCCTCCTCCACCACCTTCCTCCTCCTCCTCCTCCTCTTCCTCGTCCTCCTCCTCCTCCTCCTCTTCCTCCTCCTCCTCCTAACCCGCACGATGAAGATCCAGAAACATATACAGGCGCGTGCAAGAGTCAGCTCATTCAGGGCAAACTCGAGCGGCCCAACTCCGAAGTAGAATGCGACCCGCCCCCCGTGCGCCACCCCAGGAGGCAGCGGGGGGCCCGCCACCCAGGTATGCCCTGCCCCCATGAGCTGGTACGGCCAGCACTGCTCTTGCCTGCCATGCTCAGGGCAGGCCATGA
>CAUYUJ010014182.1:7500-62082 GCA_963575745.1 Prorocentrum cordatum | reverse complement strand
TCCTCCTCCTCCTCCTCCTCCTCCTCCCCTTCCTTCCTTCCTTCCTTCCTTCCTTCCTTCCTTCCTTCCTTGTTTCCTTGCTTCCTCCGAGCGCTTCGGGCGGTCCCACGCCCGCGGACCGGGCGCCCCCCCCGCCGGGCCACCCGGTCAGGGGCCTACACTCACGCCTGCGGTTTATACTACACCGCCTGCGTGAGGAAGCCTCCCCATGGCCGGGGGCCGGAGCGCGGGCTGCCCAACTCGCGGGCGGCCTGGCGCCCGGACGCCCCGGGGAGGGCGGTCACCCACGACCGCCCCTGGGGAGACGCCGTCGGGGCAACCTTGGCTGCCGTGGTCGGCGGCCCGCTAAGGCGACGCCGCCGGTTCCGGCCTCGTGTTGTTCTCTGATGGAACATCGCGCAGCCCTGCCGGGCGGGCGAGGGGGGCGCTGGCGGCGGCCGAGGTAGGTGGCCGAGGCGCCCCCCGTGGCCTGCTGGGGCAGCTCCACGGCCACGTCGCACGCGCCTGCGCCCAGGCCTCCCTGCGCGGTCACGGCTGCCAGGGCCGGCCCCACTGCTCAGGTGGGCCAGCGTCCTCCACGACGGCGCCCAGCTCCCGCGCCTCACGCGCAGCCTCCGCCGCCGCCGCCGGGTCCGCCCCGCCAAGAAGCCAGCTGGCCAGCGCGGCCGGCGACGTTGGCGCCCCTCTGGCAGCTGCCGCTCTGCGCCAGGCCGCCGCGCCCAGGCAGTGCATGACGAGGTGCGTGGTCGACTCCAGGTTGGCGCCGCACAGGCGGCACACTGGGATCTGGTCCACGCTGTCTGCCCTGAGCGCCCCCTGGATGGCCAGCCGGGCCCAGGCGCGGACGTCAGCGGGAGGGCAGCCTGCAGTAAGGAGGTCAGGGAGCCCCCACCGCCAGTGGGCGGTGCGCTCCAGGCTGGCCCGCTGGTCCTGCCACCATCTCTGCTCGCTGGCGGTGATCGCTCGTCGGGCATGGGCCCGCTGGAGGAGGGCCCACCGCTTCCGCCGGGCCGTGCGCGGGGCCGGTGCTGCTGCGCGCGGCCGCCGAATCCCCAACTCCTGGGTCGTCGTTTCCGTGGCGGCGGTCCACGTCCCAGGGGCATGCGCCGCCACCTCCATGACCGTCGCGGCGCACGAGTACCTGCGATCTGCGAGCACCCGGGCCCATAGCATCCTCCTCCTCCTCCTCCTCCTCCTCCTCTCCTCCTCCTCCTCCTCCTCCTCCTCCCCCTCCTCCTCCTCCTCCTCCCCTCATCCCCGCCTCCTCCCTCCTCCTCCTCCTCCTCCTCACGCCTCCTCAAAGCCGTCCCGCCCGCTCATCGTCCTCCCTGTCTGCTCCTGCTGCTGCTCCTGCTCCTGCGCCTGCAGCTGTTCCTTCGCCGGCGAAGACAGTTCTTGCTCTTGTTGCAGGCTCCTCCTCTCCCTCCTCTTCCGCCTCCGCCTCATCCTCCTCCTTCTCCGCCTAATCCTCATCCACCTCCTCGTCCTCCTCCGCCTCCTCCTCCTGCCGCCTCCTCCTCCCTCCTCCTCCTCCTCCCCTCCTACCTCCTCCTCCTCCTCCTCCTCCTCCTCCGCCTCCCCCTCCTCCTCCTCCTCCTCTCCTCCTCCTCCTCCTCCTCCTCCTCCTCCTCCCCTCCTCCTTCGCTCCTTCACCTTCTCCTTCTCCTTCCGCCTTCTCTCTTCTCCTTCTCCTTCTCCTTATCCTTCTCCTCCTCCTCCTCCCTCCTCCTCCACCTCCTCTTCTCCTTCCCCTCCTCCTCCTCTCCTCCCTCCTCCCTCCTCCATCCTTCTTCTATTGGGTTCCCTTTCTTCCTCCTCCTCCAACTCCTCCTCTTTCCCCCCTCCTCTTCCTCCTATCATCCGCATCATCTCATCATCATCTCATCATCATCATCATCATCATCATCAGCAGCAGCAGCAGCCAGCAGGCACATCATCATCATCATCATCTTCATCATCATTCATCATATCTGCATCGATCAGCTCATCATCATCATCATCGTCGTCGTTGTTCGCCTCCGTCGCCGTTGTCCGTCGTCGATCGTCGTCGTCGTCGCGGTCGTCGTCGTCGTCGTCGTCGCGTCGTCGTCGTCGTCGTCGTCGTCGTCGTCCTCCTCCTCCCCTCCTCCTCCTCCCTCCTCCTCCTCCTCCGCCCTCTCCCTCCTCATCATCATCATCATCATCATCATCATCATCATCATCATCATCATCATCATCATCATCATCATCATCATCATCCTCATCCTCATCCTCATCCTCATCCTCATCCTCATCCTCCTCCTCCTCCGCCTCCTCCTCCTTACCATCATCATCGACATCATCCTCATCATCATCATCAGCAGCAGCATCATCACCACCACCACCATCACCACCATCATCATCATCATCAGCAGCAGCATCATCATCATTATCAGCATCATCATCATCCTCCTCCTCATCATCGTCACCCCTATCATCATCATCATCCTCATCATCATCATCATCATCATCATCATCATCATAATCATCTTCGCCATCATCAGCAGCATCATCATCAACATCATCATTAGTCGCAGCATAATCAGCATCATCATCAGCATCATCAGCATCGTCAGCATCATCATCAGCAGCATCCTCACCTGCAGCATCATCAGCTGCATCAGCATCAGCATCATCATCAGCATCAGCAACAGCATCATCGTAGTCATTATCCGCATCATCATCAACAGCAGCATCATAATCAGCAGCTGTAGCATCGTCATCATCATCAGCAGCAGTAGCATCATCACCATCATCAAGCATCATCATCATCATCAGCCGCATCAGCATCATCATTATCATCAGCAGCAGCATCAGCATCATCATCAAGACCACCATCATCATCCTCATAATCATGAGCAGCAGCATCAGCATCAGCACCACCCTCATCATCAGCATCATTATCAGCATACTCATCATCATCAGCAGCAGCAGCATCACCATCAGCATCATCATCATCAACATCATCATCGGCAGCATCATCATCATCCTGCCTCCCTGCCGCCCTGCCTCCCTGCCTCCCTCCCTCCCTCCCTACCTCCCTCGTGCCCTCCCTCCTCCCCACCTACCTACCAACCTACCGACCTACCGACCTACCTACCTACCCACCCACCCACCCACCCAACGACCGACCGACCGAGCGACAGCATACATACATGCATACACATACACATACATACATACATACATGAATGCATGCATACATACATGCATGCATACATACATACACATACATACACATACATACGCATACATACACATACTTACATTACATTACATTACATTACATCACATTACATTACATTACATTACATTACACCACATTACATTACATTACATTACATTACATTGCATTGCAATGCATTACACTACATTACATTACAGCACATTGCATTACCGTACGTTACATTACACTACATTACATTACATTACAATACAATACATTACAGTACAGCACATCACATTACATCACATCCCATCAAAGTACATTACAGTACATTACATTACATTACATTACATTACATTACATTACATTACATTACATTACATTACATTACAGTACATACACACAGACATACAGACAGACAGGCATACATACATAAACATACATATCTGCATACATGCATGTATGCATAAATGCATACATACATACACATACATAGACGTACGTACACACACATTACATTACATTACAGTATAATGCATTACATTACATTATATTACATTACATCACATTACACTACATTACATTACATTACATTGCATTGCATTGCATTAGATTACAT
The DNA here is from genome assembly GCA_963575745.1 of Prorocentrum cordatum. NCBI lineage: Eukaryota > Dinophyceae > Prorocentrales > Prorocentraceae > Prorocentrum > Prorocentrum cordatum. The sequence continues at coordinate 58,279 of CAUYUJ010014182.1, read as the reverse complement.
TACATTACATTAGATTGCACTACAATGCATTACATTACATTAGAATATATACATACAGACAGACAGACATACTTACATACATACATGCATGCATACATGCATACATACATATATTCATGCATACCTACATACATTCATACATACATGCATGCATGCATACATACATAAATATACATACATACATACATACATACATACATACATACATACATACCCCGAGATGGGCGGCTGCGTGAGCTGACGGGCTCCAAGCCAGTGCCCTGGCTCAGCGGCCTGTCCGCTTCGCTTCGTGTTGGGCCTTTGGGCCCTGTGCCTCGCAAGACTGGGGGTGCATGTCTCGGCCATACGGTGGCACTCATCCTACTTGGGTTAAGGAAGAAGAGCCCCGAGATGGCCCACGAGGGCCCAAGGAGGCCCCTAGAAAGGTCCACAAGGCCAGAAAAGAGCCACAAGACAGCCCCAGTGTTCCCGAAGTGGTTTCCCCGACAGTTGGGGCAACGCGCAGTCCGCTATCGTAGCCGCACTTTAGCTCCACAGTTCACGACACGGGCATTTTCAAAAACGCAGGGTCGGCGGTGACTCGCCGAGGGCGTGTTCGATAAACGGTCCCCCAGCGAGAGATGACGACCCTCGACCCTCTCGACGTAGATGCATACACTCGGACCCGCGCGCAGCGGCGAAGGATGATTTTTTGTCCGACCCGACGGCGAGATGCGCTCGTTCCACCGACGGTCGACCCCCTGAGGCATCCCCGCGGGCTTGCTGGTCCGGCCCAGACTCACAGCATCGGCGCGCTGCACACTTCACCATTTGACTGGAGATCCACGGACCACCAGCGAGCGTGCTCAGCGCAACCTCCTGGCCTCGCGCTCCGTCTCCAGCAACGCCAGGATGTCGCCCTCGCGGACCGGGCCTTTCACGTTGCGGATGAGGGAGCGGCCGGCCAGCTCCGGCGTGGTCTCGGTCATGAACATGACGCGGACCTCGGTGAAGCAAAAGGATACCGATACCGCTGCTCCCCGGACCTCTCACGGGGTGCGTTCTGAGCAGAATTTCGAGGCGAATCCAGCCGTGGCGACGAGGCATCCCAGGAGGCCTGAAAGGCGAAAACGAGGCAAGGGTGGCGGTATCGGTCCTTGTTCCTCCTCTGAGGCCTGGATCACACCGCCGCGAGAGCCCGTGCGGCCCAATATCTTCTCCACCTTCGCGAGCTTCGGGGCGTTGGAGTCCATTTCCTCTGCAGTGCGGGCTTCAAGGGCGCGTCGAGGGTCAGCGCAGCTGTTGGCCGGGATGCCTCGAGCCACCGTGTGCGGAGGGAGCAGCAGCAGCTGCTGCTGCCACGGAAGCAGGAGGAGGAAGAGGCCGCGGAGAGCAACACGGGCGGGTCGAGGCACCGCCCGCGGGCCTGGGCCGCCAGGGGCAATCAGCACGGTCTAGTCCCTCTCGTGTCACTCACGACGACCATGATTTGATCTCCAACCCGAAGCCTCACTGACGGGTCGAACCGTCGCCAGCTCGTGGGTGTCCTTGAAGGTTAGAGCGTGGATCGAAACAACGCCTCGATTTGTCGCGCGCGCGCGGGCGCGGCCCTTGCCCATCAATGGGGGGCATCCGAGACGGCGGCGTGGAAGAGGAGGGTCAGATCATGGCCTGAGGCATATGCGCGGACGAGGGGGGGAGGCCAGGGGACGTGTTGAGAGAAGAAGAAGGGGCCATGGCATCCAAAGGACCTCATGACCGCGGCCATGATATTCCCCCCCAGTCGTGGCCCCCGCTTGGGCGACCCCCAATCAAGGGAGCTCGTCTGCATCTACTGGGCGTGGTCCAAAAAAAATATGAGCTGGCGGAAAACGACCACAGGCCGCTATTCGGGCGGCCGGCGGCCCAGAGTTTGGTTTCAACGAGCTCCTCTGCTTGAAATTCTTCAAATCCATGGGGAAAGGCTACGGCAGGCTCCTTGTCGTGACGACCCCGACGTTCGTTTCTGACACCTCGTGGGTCGTTCAAACCTTGAGCCATGGCAGCTTTCCCATGACGCAAGTCATCTGACATCGGAGCGCCCGAACTGGGGACGCCCCCGCGTCGACACTACGGGAACTTGTCGTACCCCTCCCCCTCGGTCCCAACTTCGGTTGGCCGCTGGGTGCAACGGCTTCCCGTCTTCGTTCCCAGACCGAAGACGCCGATGTGCAGACCACCTCACAGGAAACAGCATGGAGTCAGCACTACTCTTCGACCTCTCAGGCGGCCCCACCAGGGGCGAGGCTTTCGCCCGGCAATCACCACCTGTTCCCAAGACGCTCTCAAAATGAGGGCCCAAGAAGCCCGCAAGATGCGCGCGAGAGACTCCCCATAGGCCAAGAAGGAGTCCCAAAGGGCCCAGTAGACCCGCTAGCCGGCCCAGCAGGCCCCATTGGGGCACGCGAGTTGGCCGAGAAGAAAGCCTCCCAGGGGATCGCAAGACGGCCACAGGGGCCACTTAGAAGCCAGAAGGCCCCCAATTAGCCAGCAAGAGGCTCCCCAGAGGCGACTCAAGTCCACACCAGATCAGCTCCCTGGATGAGCTCCCCTGTCTGCACAACAAGCCCTCATGACGAGCCACGTTACGGTCAGCAGCATTTAGACAGTGTGTCACGGCGGCGGCCCTGGCGACACGTCACGCCTTGCAAGCGGATAGCGCGTCGCTCCGCTCCACGGGGCGGGAGGCTGGGAAAGGCTCGGACATTGACGCTCGGAGACTGGGACGTGGATAGCATGTCGCTCCGAACCGTGGTGGGCCAAAACCGACGAAGCAACACGCTATCAAAAAGATCCTGACTGTATGCCTGATCTCACCAGAGAAGGCCAGGCCGCACAAGAGCCGACCAGACCAGACCAGACCGCTCAGGAACAGACCAGGCCACGCAGAAACAGAGTGGGGCAGGACAGAAGACGTCACCCGCGTGTCCGCAAATCTCTCGCCCGACGAATGCGGAAACATGGGCGGCGCAATGGGGGACGCCGAGGAGGAGCTTGCGCAGGAAAGGGGGGGGAGGAACAGGGAAGCGGAGGCCAGAGTGTCAGAGGAGGGTGAGGACCATGGAAAGGTCCCAAAACCAGTCCCCGGACAGCTCCCGGGGTATCCTGGCCAGTTCCCCTTACCGGATCAGCTGCTGGCGGCCCCGGTGCCCTAAGAAGGTTGCAACCAGGTGCCGAAATCAAATGGAATTACACAGCAAAGACGGCGCGAGTCGAAACACCCCCGTCGTTCACCCCGCGCGTCCCTTCCCAGCGGTGCCCGAAAGCAGCGGCTCCACGCGCGCGCGGGCCCGCCTACTGCAGGCATGCCCGTGCACAGCTTCGGGCCCTCCTCCTCGGCTAGGGTGGCCAGCGCGGGCGCGGCGGAGAGAGGCAAGGGATGAGGCAAGGCGCCGCCTCAGAAGTGCCCACGACAAGGGCACGCCTGGCCAGTCGGGGTTCGGGAGCCCACCTGTACACTGACACTCGCACGGACCCTCTCGCGCTCGCGCAAACGCTCGAGCGCTCGCGAGCTGCACACCAAAGGGAAGATCGCTAACTACACTAGACACATGCGATCCAGATATCCTGCCGTGACAAATATTGGGGCACACTCCCCGTCTATGCCTGAGGGCCCCAAGGTGTCCCAGAGCTTCTGTGGATCCCAAGGGCCATCGGTGGACAAGAAACTTCTGTGGTCGACCTCACGCGAGAGTGACCTTTGGTAAGAGTGACCTTTGGTGCGCGGACTTTGGGAGGTCGCGGGGGGACCAACCCACAAGCGCGCAAGACGCTGCTACCGCACCGCGTTCGGCGATCGGGGTGCCTCCTCCTCCTCCTCCTCCTCCTCCTCCTCCTCCTCCTCCTCTCTTCCTCCTCCTCCTCCTCTCCTCCTCCTCTCCTCCTCCTCCTCCTCCTCCTCCTCCTCCTCCTCCTCCTCCTCCTCCTCCTCCTCCTCCTCCTCTTCCTCCTCCTCCTCCTCCTCCTCCTCCTCCTCCTCCTCCTCCTCATCATCATCATCATCATCATCAGCATCATCATCATCATCATCATCATCATCATCATCATCATCATCATCATCATCATCATCATCATCATCATCATCATCATCATCATCATCATCATCATCATCATCATCATCATCCTGTGGGCCCGCACCGCAGGCGCCTCCACGGCGGCAGGGGGACGATGCCCTCTGCGCCAAGTGACGGCCGGGCTGGGGGGCGGCTGCCTCCTCGCCCCGAGGCAGGAGGGAGGCGCTAACATTAAGTCGAACGTGTCCCCCTACAGTGTTATTGTCGACGAGAAATAAAAAATACTAAAAAAAAAAATACAAGATGGAAAACATACTCACAAAAAATAGTCCCCAGGCTATGTTTTGACTATTTTTGAGTATGCCCCCTGTAGAGGGACAGGCCCGACTTAACGCTGGCACGCAGACGCCCCACTCGGTCGGACCCTCGGGCCCTTCTTGGGGCCCTCGCGAAGGCAACCCCACGGCGACAGGGGGACGATGCCTCTGCGCCAAGTGGCGGCCGGGCTTGAGGACGGCTGCCTCCTCGCCCCGAGGCAGGAGGCAGGCGCTGGCACGCAGACGCTGGGCGTGTTTTCCACCGCCACCACCACAAGCTGGAGAAGGGAAGGAGGAGGACGAGGACGAGGACGACGAAGAGGAGGAGGAGGAGGAGGAGGAGGAGGAGGAGACGGAGGAGGACCCTCTCCCCCTCCAGCTCATGGTGGTGGTGGTGGTGGAAGACGAGCCCGTCAGCAAACGCCCCAATCCGTCGGACCCTCGGGCCTGTCTCGGGGCCCTCGAGGCGCAGACCCCGGGGGGTCTCAGTGGGGCCCCCCAGCAGTGGGCTCTGCCGGGGCTCCCGTGTGGCCTCGGAGGGCCGTCCCAGCGTGCCTTCGGGGCGAGGAGGAGGAGGAGGAGGAGGAGGAGGAGGACCTCGCCGCGTGGCTTCGGAGGGCCGTCCCGGCGTCCTGGAACTGAGCATTTTCTTAGGGGGGGGAGGGCGCAGGGTGAGATCCACATTTATGTCGGGCGTGTCCCCCCCCCCCCCAAAAAAAAAAAAAAATGCCCCAAAAAGGTCAACAAAAAACACAAAAAAAATGTCCCCTGACTATTTTTGGAATATTGTTGTACGAGTTCGAGGGTATTTTTTATTTCTCGTCGAAAATCTCCCTGTTGGTGGACAGGCCCGACTTAAATCCACATGGGCTCTGGCACCTCGAAAGTCAGTCCGGCTCGTGATTCACCTCGTGGGGAGTCGAGCCTCGAAAACCCATCGAAACGGCATTTCAGATTTCACCCTTTGCCCTCCACCCAGAGAAAATGCTCGGTGGAAGGCCTTGGGGCAGCGGAGAGGAGGGAGGCCGGGGGCACGGAGCGGGGCGGCGTGCCGAGGAGAAACGGGCCGGAGAGGGAGGAAGGTCGAGCACGACCGGCGAGGGCGCAGGTGGGAGGCAGCCACGGGAGGAGGCGGAGCGATGGCGGGGCGGGGTGCGAGGAGACGAGTGGGCGGGAGCAGAGGGAGGGCACGGGAGGGGGGGGGGGCGGAGGCGGGAGGAGGCGGGCGACCTGGCTGGGCAGCGCTGGCCGACGCGGGGCAGAGCGACCCGTGCGAAGTAGCGCTCCCGCAGGGGGCGCCAGAACCAGCGCCGTCCTGCTCTTCCCTCCCTCCCTCCACACCCCTTCTCCAGCTCCCTCCTGCCGCTGTTTCCACCAGGGCGAAGGGCAGCACAGACCGCCACCAGGCCTCCGCTGGCCTGACTGTTTGGGGCATGGCCTCTCGCCCTGACCGGGGGGCGAGGAGCCAAGTGACGCGTCAAGGTTATCTGGCCCATGGGCCTGTGGAGGTCTGGTTCTGGTTGGTACGTTCCCTCTCCCGACTCACGGGGGGCGGAGGGGGCACTCAGGAAGGCACAGCTGCTGCATCATTCTTACCAGCGGGCGAGGGGTCGCTGGACAAGGGCTTGAGGGGCTCGTGACTGGCCGCTGCCCACCTGCGCGAGCAGGTCGTGAGGCGGCCCGAGGCTCAAGCTGAAGCGAAACTTCCCACTCGCTGTGAAACCGAGTCCTGCGGATGTCATGGTGTTCGTGTTCACTTGCACCAACGCGCTTCGGATACGACCTGGCATGGTCCTCGACGGGGCGTAGCCCACTTCGCACGACTCGCTCCACACGAGAGCCTGAGGCCGCTGGTGACGCTTTGAAAGACAATCACCGTCTGAGCGGGCCTCCCTTCCTCTCTCTCTCTCTCTCTCTTCCTCCCACCGCGGCCGCTTCTGCTCATCATCCATTCGTCGAGGCGCAATTCGCCACGGTGCAGCTCGCCGTTGCTGCGACCGCGACGAGTGTCTCGACGCTGCAAGCACGAAGTTGAAACAACTGTTCGTGTGTGGGGAAGGAGAGAGAGAGAGAGAGAAGGAGAGAAAGGGAAGGAGACAGAGAGAGAGAACACACAGAAACAAATCAAACTGACGTCACCACGAAACCGCTGGCGCCGCAGCGCGAGACGGAAGGTCGCCCGCCCGACCTTGGGGCGCAGCACGAACCCGCCTGGTCGGCGCGAGCCCCTTCTCACCTCCACGTCCGTCTCATCCGCTCCCTCTTCATCCCAACTTCACATCCACAATCACATCCTCATCCTCTTCTGCCTCATCATCCGCATCGTCATCATCAGCAACATCATCACCGCCATCATCATGGTCGTCACCGTCGTCGTGGTCATCATCAACATCGTACTCATCATCATCATCATCATCATCATCATCAGCATCATCATCATCATCATCATCATCATCATCAGCAGCAGCAGCAGCAGCATTAGCATCATCATCAGCAGCAGCAACAGCATCATGGTCATCATCATCATCATCATCATCATCATCATCATCATCATCATCACCATCATCATCAGCAGCAGTGTCATCATCGTCATCATGAGTCTAATCATCATCATCAGCAGCAGCATCATCATTATCATCATCAGCCGCATCAGCAACAACAGCAGTAGCAGCAGCAACAGCATCAGCATCAGCATCATGATCATCATAATCAGCATCATCAGCATCATCGTCATCATCGTCATCATCATCACAACACCTCACCACAACCACCATCATCGTCAGCATAACCGTTGTTTCCCACTACTCCTCCGGAACAACGACCGACGCTCGAGCTAAGACAAAAATCCTGGTGAAACACAAGCGCACGAGTACTTCGTCGGACCTCTCTGTAGATCCGCAGGGAGGCTACAGAGCGAGCCTTGAGTCAAGAGACGTCACGGAGAGACTACCACTCGCGACCCCCTCGCCAGCGAACCTCACAGGAAAAACACGACTAACAAGAACGAGATAAACACTTAGCACGTGCATCTTTTTCCGCGAGAGCAGATGCTAGCTAAGGGCAGCAACCCTGGCAGCCGAGGCCGCCAGAACAACGACGGCGTCGGGGGTAGGGTTTGACCAATATGCTAGACTCGATGCCTCACGGATGATGTCCAAGATGTTCTTCATAAAGCTTTTATGGAAGAAACTAGATCGAGCGGCCAACACACCTGCGCGCTACTCCATCACAGGGCAGGTGGGCAGCCCAGAACAAGGTAAGCACGCTTGCGCCAAGGCGTCCCCCAGGCACAGTAGTCGGTAGCGCACTACTGCCTTACACCTGGATCTCTGGCCAGGCAAACGAAAGAGGGCACCGCTCACAGAAGACTGGCACGGGGGTTCTCGACAACCACACTCGAAGGACACTCTTAAAGTGATCGGCAGAGGGCGAACAGACTGGGCGCAACCTTGCAGAGCTGATGAGCTACATTGGCAGTGCACTGATCCGAGAGGGACAAGCTAGGGAGCCCCAGGTATGACCCACGGGAACGGATGGACGAGGAAAGGCAGGGCAAACGAAAGAGGGAAGAGCAAGGGGGACGATCTGGACAGCAACAGTAATAGCTGCACGGATCAGCCCACGAATCCTGTGGATCAGGGCTTCCTTCAAAAAAGATCACGACGGGGGCCATGAGGCACATCAACCTCAACGATCGGCATTTTCTCAACCAGCTGAACAGCGCCAAGCCTCGGCTAAATTGCCCGATCCACGGATCAGCTCGCTGAAAATCGCTGGTCCGAGCTAGAGGCACATCGCACAGCGTCGTCAAGGTCGGTGAGCCGATGTGGCGGGCCGTGAAGTGGCCCAGACGCTGAGCCTCGTCTTGGACCTTCTGAAACAGGGTTAGGAGACGACCGCTCTCTCCCAGACGAAGGCCGCGGTGCGCGGCCCGCCAAGCCCCGCTCCTTGATGTCGGCAAGGGGGCGGGCGCGAGTGGCAAGCGCGTGGCTGGCGCCCCCGAGCCGAACTTGGCGCGCCGCCCAGGGGGCCCAGCACGTCGAGGCCCACAGCGCCCACGGCAAACCCGAGGAGGGCAGCCTTGGTCGCGCAGCCCAGGCCGAGCAGCGGCAGCGCGCCGGCGCGGCCGGCGCGCAGGCGAGACATCAGGGCGCCCACCCATCCGAACACTAGGGGGCCACATGCGAACCCTAGCCCTACCCCCCCCCTCAGAAACCGTGGGGGGTAAGGGTAGGGTTCGCATGTGGCCCCCTAAACACGGGGAAGTCGAGGCTCAGCGACTCGCGGAACTCGCAGGCCGAGGGCGGGTTCGCGTTTTCCGCGGCGTCCAGCGGCAGCAGGCAGCGGGCCAGCCGGGGGGGCATACCGCGCGGCGGCAGGGCCGCCTCAACGACGCGGAGGCGCAGCATCTCGGACGGCCGAGCGCGAACCGCGTTCGGGACGCCCTCGAAAGGCCACACGGGCACCGCCACCCTGAGCGCCTGGACGGACAGATAGCTCGGCTGGGCCCCCAGGAACCACAAGTGGACAGCCTAGACGAACTGCTTGTAGCGGGCCTCCTGCGGGGCCCGAAACGCCCAGCGCTCGGGGGCCGACAGACGGAGCTCGCACGCCACTGAAGCTGACCCGTAGTCCCGCCGCTGCCGAGCAGCTGCCCGGTCCGCCTGCAGGCCGGGCACGGTCTGACGGAGCGGTCTGACGGAGCCAGCTGGTTACGCTTCGTGGTCCATGTCGCAGGTGGATGGGACTGCCGGCGCCAGGCAGGCCCCTCCGTCGGCGGGGCTGCCCTTGGCGCCAAAAACGATGCCGAGCGGCCAAGCGAAAGCTCGGACGCGCCGACCACCCCGCGGCCCGTGGCCGCCCCGCTCCAGCGGAGCACGGCGAGGGAGAGGCAAGTGGGCTGGCGTTGGGTCGGACTCACGATGCCGAGTCGACGCGCCTCAGTCTCAAGCCGCGGTCTGCGGGATTGTCATCTGAAGGGCCCAGCCCCAACGACTTGTCATGCTAGCAACTAGGTTGAGGACCGAGGCCCGCCGACAAATGCGCATCAAGTTAGAAGAGGAGCGGGCCTTCCTGAGAGCTAGAATGCCAGCCATCGCCTCTTCCAGATACAATTCACGCTTCCCGAAGTTGGCGAGGGAGCTGCTCTTGTGGAGCTGGACCAGAACCACGACGCGGCGAACCACGACGCGGCCCTCCAGGATGACCCGAGCCTCTGACCAGGCCCAACGCCTGACCAGCATACGGCGCCAGTCACCGTTCCAGATATCCGAGCCGACGTCGTGGACGAGCCCCGCAGGTCTTTCAGCGAGGCGGGGAAGCCCTCTAGGGCCGCGAGGTATGAGCGGAGCAGTACCGCGGGCAGCGGACCCACTTAGACTTGAAAGAGACAACGAATGATCTCGCGGTCCGCACCTCTCTCTGAACTGACCTAGCTTCTGGGCCTCAGACCTGGGCACCCGCTGCTGCGCGATACAATCACCGCAAGACGAAGCGTCGACAGCGATCACGCCCTCCGACCACTCCGCCCCGAGATCCCGAGTCACCGAGAGGAGCAGCTCGCGGCGAGCACAAGGCCAGAGACGGCGGCGACGAGGTCCAGCGCCAGTCGCAGGAAACAACGAGCGGAAAGCACGACAGGCCAGTCCCGGCGCACGAGAGCGCGCGCGACGTGGCGCGACGTGACGATTCCCAGGGTGCCCCCACCAGCGCACCCTTCGTGCACGACGTGCACGGTGGCTAGCCTGACCTTCCAGGCAATCCGAGCGGTGGACGCCCGCCGCGGCAGCCTCGTCGGAGAAGGCCCAGCCCAATGCTGCCGCCCCAGGACCCGCCTCGACCGGATGGGCGGGAAACTCCTCCTCCTCCTCCTCCTCCTCCTCCTCCTCCTCCTCCTCCTCCTCCTCCTCCTCCTCCTCCTCCTCCTCCTCCTCCTCAGCGCGGCCTTTTGTTTCCGAGAAGCCCCTCGGCCTTGCCCCAGGCGGCAAAGTTATCAAGGGCTCCCAACTTCGCGTTCTCGCGCTCCGCGAAGCGCGAGAGCGCGAATAGATTCGCGCAATCGCGCGGCCCCCCCCCCAACGGGAGAAAAAAGGAGGACGTGGAGGAGGGGAGGGGGAAAGAGGACCGCGAAGCGCGAAGCGCGAGTAACTTCGCGCCCTCGTGGGAGCCCGTAGTTATCGACGCACGCGGCGCGGGCGACAAGGCGCGGGCTGGGTGGGGGGAGGCGGTCCACGAAGGCGTTCTCCTCTTGAGAAACCTGGCACACCCAGGGCTTGCTGGCAGGCCCACAACGAGAGAGAGAGAGAGAGCTTCCAGCCCATCGGGGTAACCTGCAGGACGGGGCGCATCTACTGACTACGGCGGACAGTTCGGCCCCGGGCCGAAGTCGCTCCTACCAGGTCGGAACGAAACGCGTGGTAGAACGAAGCGGCTTCTCAGGATCTCGGGCAGCTGAATGCCATGGGAGGCGTTGGTGATGTCGACCGCTCTGACCTGGACGGGCGAGGCGTCCTCGACCTCGAGGGTTGAGAACGCGGCCCCGCTGGTGAGCGAGACCAGGTCGCTGTCCGAAAGATGGCCAGATGGAATGCGACGTCTCACGCTCAACATATCGTGACCTGACTTCTTTTGTCTACAAAGACAAAGCCACACGACACCTCTCCAGACAACTGCCACTCCAACAGGTCGCACTCCACCACGCGGCGCTGGAGGGCCGCGTGCAAGACGGGGGCCGCTCCGGGGCAGGGCCCGAGTAGGCACGCGCAGATCCGCGAGTCCTGGACTTCACCTTGCCAGTGGATTCTGGGAATCGCAGCTGAACTAACCGCTCAGCAGTCTCTCTGCCCTGGTCTCCTGCGAGGTGTTCGTGGGATCGCGACGCGCGGCCCTCGGACGGCAGGTCGACCAGGTGAACAGTGCGCATGCTGAGGGGAGCGATCACGGCGCCTTCGCCGTAGATGCCCTTGGCCCGAAAAAGCGCCGAGGGCTCCCGGGCCGCTCATGTCGTCCAGCGGCGGCCCCACAGCGACGACAGCACGGCGAGCCAGATTGATGCTCCCCTGCTGACCTGCAGTAGGGGCCGAAGAATTTCGTGGGCAAGTGGAGCCAAGTTACGTGTCGTTTATCGCGCCAGCTGTCTCATCGCAGATCAAAGCCACGCGACGGTTTCGGTGAAGCCGGCCACGGGTGGACCTGCAAAGGTGCAGAGCTGGGCCACCTGGCTCTCGCGACACAGCAGGAGGAGGCCGAGTGAGTGGCAGAAGATTGCATTGACGAGCCCCCTCTAGAAAACTGTGGCTGCGAGAAGGCTGCCCCTCAGAGGCCAGACCGGGAGGTCTCCCCAGAAATTGATGTGCACCGCGGGGCTGGCCGGGGACCCCCAGCCGTGGGAGGGCCCTCATCACCCCTGCGTCTGATCAGTCCTGTCAGCCTGCTCGAGGGGACCCCTTCGCTCCTCGTGCGCCCCGCCGACCTGCTCAAGGTTGGCGGCGTCCGCCCCGACATCGCCCGCGACAGGGACGACATGGCCCTCGGCCGGCATCGCGACCGGGCCGAGAATGTCCTGCACAGGCGTCTGCCGCGAGACCCCGATGAGCGCGGAGACCATCGCGTTCGCGAGGTCTGCCTCCACAGGGGCGGCCAGCGAGACTCTGCCTCCGAGCTGTCGCTCGACCTCCGCACAGTGGAGCTCCTCCCGCCTGCGCACGGCGGCCATCACGCCGCTGCGAAGGGCAGCGGCGCGCGCTGCAGGCGCCGTGGCAGGCTGGCCCCCGTACCCAGCCGACGCGGCCGGCAGCGCCAGGACAAAGGGGCGCGCGGCGGCCAGCTCCAGAGCGCTGGGCAGAGCGCGAACCACACAGCGGGAACGCTCAGCTGGGGCGACCCGCGCGAGCGTCTCGAGGAGCATCCGCACGAGCGGCTCGGCCTCGCGCCCGGGCGCCAGCGGCGGGGGCAGGGGCCCCAGGTGCGCGCTCCCCCGCATTGGACTCGGCAGCGCCCCGCAGCTCGCCGGAGCGGGCAGTCAGGGTGTCCACGTCGGCCTGGACCGGGTACGAGCGCTGGTGACCGTTGAGAGGCACGACCTCGACATCCACGTCCTCCTCCGAGCTGGAGTCTGGCTGGAACGGGCCCAGGCTCGGCCGTCGGCACTGTGTGGTGCGAAGAGCCCCTCAAACTCCAGGGTCGCTGGGGTTGCCAGGGGGTCGCTCTCCGGGAAGGGCAGGCCAACGTCTTCGAGCATCGAGGGGTCCAAGGGCTGGTCCGCGCCGCTGCGGACGCGCTTCGTGACCGTCATGCTCATGTCCTCTGCGTGCTCGTAGCTCCCGCGGGTGCGACCATCGCGCGTGATCTCGGAGCGCACGCCCATCACGCGCTCCGACGCCTCGTTGCCCTTCTGTCCTCTGAAGTTTTCCCGCTCAGTGCCTGGACCGATGCCCCGCAATCTCATAGGTTCGAGCCTGGGCGTGCGACGTGGTCACAACTTTCACACGGTAAACGGTGCTTGAGCTCCACCAGGGCCGCAGCAGGGGTTCAGAGCGAACCGAAGGGGCCACTCGATCGTCAGGGCGGTCACTATCACAAGACACTTCTGCCCGCACCGAGCTCGGGGTCGGGTGGTCGATGGTATCCACAGGACGGTGCACCACCACGCCGGCCCCTCTTGTAAGAACGCTGGTGAGAGCCAGGATTCTCGAGCAGCCACTGCAGCACAGAGGAGCCCGGCCCATCCTCGAAGAAGAGCCCCTCGGCGTTCTGGAGAGTCCGAGCGTCGTCACCCGTCGGACGCCCCCTCGCCATCGCAGACTGGTGGTGCACGAAGGGCACAGATCACCGGAGCGAGGGATGCGGTCGGGCAACGACTCGGTGTGCGGTAGGATATCTGCTCCAAACCAATCAGCCACACGGTCCACATGAGAGGGCCATGCTGCGCCTTGAGTCAGGAGAGGCCACAGAAAGACTACCGCTCGCGATCCCTTCAGCTGCCAATACCCCAGGAAAAAACTCGACTGACAAAAACGTGAAAAACATACAGCAAGCTCATCATCATCCTCATCATCATCATCATCATCATCATCCTCATCCTCATCATCATCATCATCATCATCATCATCATCACCATCATCATCATCATCATCATCATCATCATCATCATCATCATCATCATCATCATCATCATCATCATCATCATCATCATCATCATCATCAGCATCATCATCATCATCATCATCATCATCATCATCATCATCATCATCATCATCATCATCATCATCATCATCATCATCATCATCATCATCAGCATCATCATCATCATCATCATCATCATCATCATCATCATCAATCAGCATCAGCATCAGCATCAGCATCAGCATCAGCATCAGCATCAGCAGCAGCAGCATCATCATCATCATCATCATCATCATCATTACCACCATCATCATCATCGGCAGCATTATCATCATCATCAGCAGCAGCATCATCATCGTCATTATCACATCATCATCAGCAGCAGCATCATCAGCATCATCAACATCATCAGCAACAGCATCATCATAATCATCATCAGCATCACCATCATCATCGTCATCGTCATCAATATCATCATCACCACCAACGTCAGAATCATAATCATGATGTCCTTCATCTCACCCCCCTTCCCCTCCAACCCTCTCACGTGCCGTCTGCCGACCACGCCGCCATCCCGGCAGCGCCCCCCCCCCTGGCGGGCGCTCCTCCATGCGCCCTGGCCGCAGGAAAGGGGCCGGTGCCTACCGGAGCTGGACCCCCCGCGCCGCCGCCCCCCGCCCCCGCCCACAGTGCTCTGTGCGGGGGCTGCCTTGTGAAGACCGTGTGCTGCAAACGCAGGTCTTGTAAGCATTCTTTTTGCCGCCATCTGTGGGAGCACGCTGACCTTGAATTGCCACGGTCTGGCGCCAGCATTTCTCTCAGGCGGTCGTGCGAGATGGGGGTCAGGCTTCCAAGAAGGCCTGGGGGGCCGGAGGCCTTTGATGAGGCGGCATCGAAGGAGGGAGGGCTTCAAGGAAGCCCCCCGCCTTCCCAGACCCTGGCGTCATGATGTCTCCATACAGTAGTAGAAGCACGACCACAAGAAACCTTCCACAAGAAACCCAACCCTGAACCCCAGGATGTCCATTGGTGTTTGGTGTGGGAAAGTCACGCCTTCCATAGCAAAACCATCGAAACCTAAGAAACCCAGGTCACCCTGGAGGCAAGCAGGGTGTTTCTTGGCATGGGTTTCCACTGTAACGTCGGCCCCCAGTGGTCTCGACCCACTCCCCCAGGATCGGGTCGTCCTGCGCCATTTCCCGACGGCCCCGAGGCCCGGCAAGGGCACTCAGAGGCCGAAAGTAATGAAAAACCTTGTGTCCTGATGTTTTCATCTCCCGAGGGGGTCTGGGTTCTCAGAGTTAGAAACCCCGAGGTCCTGGCGTTGCAATCTTTTCACAACGGGCGTTTTCACACGGCTTCGGGCCCCGGGACCCTCACGGATCGATCCGGCTCGAAAAATGACGCAGAAAGGTGGGGTCTATGGCTCTGGGCATGATTTGTTGACGATGTTGCCATTTTTCGCTACGTCGGATCTCAAGGATTCAGCTTGGCCACCACCTTCGCTCCAGGCCCCCCTCTGTGCGCAACCACCGTCGGCCATCCGGGGCTGTAGGGGGCCCGGTCTGTGGAGAAGCAGGGCGCCGGAGGCCTTGGGGGGAAGGGGAAGGGATCCAGTAGGGGATCAACTACAGGATTGATTTACCCCAGCATTGACCTGTTCGTCGAAGCTAGAAAAATATGTGAATTTCTGCAGGCCCGTCAAAGTGCATGCATGTTTACATTGGGTAGACGGAACCAAAATTCTGAGGTAAATGAATTATGTAGTCGATCCCCCAAGCACTCGAAGGGTAGTAGGAGGCGCACGCGTAGCCCGAGGCGCACCGACCCATCCGAAGAGAGGCTGGCGCTCGATTTTTTGCAAGGGGGAAAAGCCTCGCCGCGATCGAGCAGTGGACCACGGGAAGAGTGAGGGGCAACGATAGGGGGGGGACTGGCATAGGGGGGATGCATCGACCTGGCATCGGCGATACATCGCCGATAGATCGGCGATAGGCCCCCGATAGCGGAACCGCACCTTCCTGGACGGGTTGAGGCTGTCGGGCCCCTCTCGGCGATCAATGGGCGATTGGGGGGTCGATGCATCCCCCCTATGCCTTTCCCCCCCTATCGCTGCCCCCGAGAGGCTCGAGCGACTCTGAACGAGCGGCGTGCCGGTGCTAAACGGCCAGGGGTGGGAGCACGGCTTTGCCACGAGAATCCCTGACGTGCACGCACCACTCATCGACCAGGAGGAGGCGGCGGGAGGGGAGCCAGTCAGGCAACCCCAACGTCACGGGCGCGCTTCGACTCGCTTCGACCACTGCGGACACCTCACTGAACGGCGCCTCCACAAAGACCGCGCCGCGCCGGGGTTCGTCGTGCGCGGGCGTGCCTCGGCAATCGCTTGCTCTGGCCCTCTGCTCGCTCGCAGAGCTGCTCGGGCGAGAAGGGAGGTTCCGCCTTGCGGCTCGGCCCTCCCCGCCTGCTCATCGGCACCGGCACCGTGGCCGCTGTGCGCGGGGGCACACGCTCGACGGCGGCGGCGCCCGTGGCCGGCGAAGTCGGGGGGCGCGAGGGCGAGGGCCTCTCTGGGGCCGCAGAGATGGCCAGGATCGGCGCGCTTCCCCGAAGCGCCGACCACGGCTTTCTGGTGGAAGTCGTACGACGTTGTCGCCAGCGCCCATGCACTTTTCAGGAACTCCGCAGAACGCTGTTCGGATGGGTATTAGCCTGCGGGCATGCCAACGAATTCTGGGAGCCACCTGCCCCCCTCACTCCCACCCTCCTCTCTCCCCACGCTGCTTCTCCCAGCCCATCGATTACAAGACTGGGCACCACTTCCTTGTGAAGAACAAGCTAATTTTGAAATGTCCAGCCCGCTGCGCGGTCGGCTGCGCACTGAGCGGCAGCTACCAATCGCATGCATCGACGCAGCGAGAGGAATCATAATCAGCGTTGCCTGATCAGCAGCAGGGCTTCCTACTGAGAAGGCCGACTGACCGCACTGAGCAGTAGCCGTCATCGCCCGCATCGACGCAGCGAGCGGAATCGTAAACAGAAGTGCCCTGTCAGCAGGTCATCCTGCTGAGAAGGGCGACTGAACGGCGCTGTAAACAGTAGCGCAAGACAGGAAACGAGACCAGGCGAGGCCATTTCTAGTAGACCTGGCCCTCTGGACTGAAACTGTGCAACAGTGAGCCCGGCCAGATAGCTTAGCAACGACTGACGCTGCGCACCGCACCACGCCCACCGTGCGAGGCCACGGCCTGGCCGAGGACGCGAGAGACAGGCCTTGCCGAAGCGGCCTGCCCGAAGCTCAGCCCGCCGCCCTCCTGAGCCGCCGGGCCTCCTCGGGGGCCAGGAGCAGCCTCTCGAGGAACTGGCCCTGCGTCCCGTATACGGCCTCCCACGGGAAGCGGGGGCCACCCGCGCGGGCCTCGTGCCCGACGTCCCACGGGTAGGCGGGCACGCTGGACCCGAGGCCCGGCCGGCGCTTGCCGACGCAGTCTGCCGCCTTCCTGAGAGGCCTCCTGGAGGAGGTCCGAGCAGAAAGGCTCGGAGGATCGCGCCGCATCGCCGTTGCAGCGGCGCCGTCGGCGGAGAGAGAAGATCGGGCTCCACGTCGAGTCGCCTCGGCGATGCAGCTGCGCTGCGGCGCGATCCTCCGACCCCCACCTGCTCGGGCCCCCCCTGGGAGGCCCACACTCCTCCACACCTGTTGCAGCGCGCCCTCCCTGGCCGCGATGGCCTTCTCGCGCGCCTTCACCTTCGCGAGGCGGGCCTCGAGCCAGCGCAGGCGCGCCTCCTCCGAGGCGGTGAGCCCGCCCGGGCGCCCCGCCTCGCCTGAGCCTGGCGCCTCCGCGCCGAGCTCCGCCCCGGGCCCGTCCTTCGCCCGGGGCGCTCCGCGGCTGCCGACGGGGCTCGGGCGGTCCAACCTCGCCCCTGGGCCGGCCGCTGCCGCGTCCAGGCCGATGCCGGCCGCTGCCCTTCTGGGGAGGGAGACCAAGAGGCACCGATGCCGCCGTTCCCAGGACCTCTCCCGGGAGGCGTTCTGACCAGGGTGCCGAAGCGAATCCAGCGGTGGCGACGAGGGCATCCCAGGAAGGCTCCTCTCGGCAGCCCTCGCTGCCCTCCGCACGTATCGCCCCCCCGGCACGCGACGCCCAGTTTCCTCCGCCGACCTTCTGCCCGGCGCCGCGCCAGGGAGCAGCGCCGCCGCGGACAGCGCCACTGCCGCGGCGACGCCCAGGGCGCGCCCGTGGCGCCGGGGAGGGCGGTCTGCCCCCTGCGACATGGAAGCTGGGCCAGGTGTCTCGGGCCAAAGCGGTTGCGGCCATTCGCGCCACCGTGAGAAAGACGATTACCCCGAGATCCGCGCGTCTTCGAGCGGGGCGTTTTCGCTCGTTTTCGGGCCCTGGGGCCCTCACAGATCGATCCAGCTCGAAAAATGGCGCAGAAAGATGGGGTCCGGCGCTCTGGTCGTGATTAGTCACGATGTTGCAACTTGTTTCGCAACGTCTGATCTCAGGGATTATCGTGTTGAGAGGAAGGGGCTGGGAACATACAAGGCAAGACTGTGTAATAAGCACATTCAACATACGCGATAAGAATGATCACATGATCATTTCTCCCAAGCCCATCCCCGCGACCCGATCCTTGTCTTCCTGAGCCACCTTGGTGGCCGCCACCAGAGACGAATCGCACCAGAGATGCACGAGACCGCACCGCGCTGCACTGAAATTTGGCTGCTCTGAGAGACGGTCGTCTGAACACTACGCGTAGCATGGTGTTTACGGAGAATAGTGAGGTTGATGAAAGCGGTCTTACGAAAGTAAAAAATCACATTACTGGAACGCTCTTGTTTTACACTGATGCGTTCCCTGGGAACTCTTGGAAATATGCCAGGCCTCGGTTGAAAAAGTGTTTCACGCATTGCGCCTCGCAGGAGAGCTTGAGAATCTCTCGTAACATCGTGAGCACACAAGATGTCCACAGATCTGTAGTGCGTTGCTATTTGATCGAAGGCTGTGTGATTGTATTGAACTGCTCTGCTGGCGCTACACAAACGACGACCGAGTGTTGCGAAAGGGAAGGACAAGACAATGGCTTCGTAGCTGATGGCAGTACACACCGAACCCTTGCTCAACGTTCGTACACATACCGAGAACAGGTTTGCTAGATATACAACGACATACATACACGTACACGTTCCCCCTCCACAGGGTCCAACATCGCGTTAGAGGGGGGGCGCTGGAGAACGAGCTCCTCAACGCACCTCCCGCGTTCTGACAGCCTCCGCCACATCCACCCTCTGACGCCGCCCAAATACACAGGATGCCCTCCAAGACGGCTCAAGAAACGCTCCCACACGCCTAAGAGGCCTCAAGAAGAACTCAAGAGGCCTAAAGACAACCCAAGACAGTCCAAAGGAGGCAAAGAGGTCCCAAGAGGGAGCCAAAACGCCCCGAATCATGATGCAGAAAACGAACACCTGCCTCCAGCATCACTTCCAGACACCTCCGATACACGTAGTCCCAGGCGCCTCCAAAGGCCACCAGACAACACAACATGCTCCATAATACCCCCGAATGGCTTCTGGCTGGCCTCGAAGACGGTCCAAAAATAGCTCCAAGAGGGCCCAAGATTCTCCAAGACGGCTCCAAGACTCCCCCACGCGGTCCCAAGACCCCCCAAAACGACCCCAAGAACCCCCATAAAGGCCGCCTGGATGGCCCCACGAGGCCACTAGGGAGCCCCAAGAGAGCTCCGAGGGGGCTCCAGAGGGCTCCGAAAAAGACCCTACACAGCCCCACGAGGGCCACAAGACAGGCCCAATATTCGGTGGCACACGTGTCCGGCCCATACCTTTTATACTCACTGATGGGGAGATTTGCGTGCTGGGGCCCGGCGTGGCTCCCGCTCTGCAGGCTCACGACCTGGTCTCCTGCCGCTGGCCAGGACAACATGGGCTGGCAAGCACAACGGTGCGAGGCTCATGCTCTCACCACCCATCACCCCCGTCACCCCTCTGGGGCGGTTCGCCTCCACATCATCGCGCTGCTTCTTGGAGCCCTCAAGGAGGACCCAAGACACAGAAGCATGCTTGAAGAAGTGTCCCCAGGACGTCCCAACAACATGCTCGCTCTCCCCCTTCCCCTTGCCTTCGGGCCCCTCCTGAGCATCCATACACGTTTTGCCCTACTCGATCACACGGTGCAGCCCAGCTTGCTCACATCCGCCCCGTTCAACTTACGAGGACCCGCAGAATGTCGCCAGCCGCTTGAGCAATCGCAGGCGAGAGCGCCACCCCAATGCGAACGCACGTGCCCGCAGCCGCGTCTGAGAAGCTGCACCGTCCATCGCTAAAGAGCGTCATTTTCGAGCGGCCTTGCTCATTGAGCCCACCTCAATCTGCCGGGAAGAGTTCAAGAACGTGAGCGACGATGCTTTGTACACGGAGACAACCCGAGAGAGACATCCGCTGCTCCTCAAGAGGGCCATCCTGATCGCACGCTTCGCGGGCGAACGCGCGCGGAGAACATGATGGAGTCCCTGTTTCCGGCAGTGCTTAAGACAGGCTATGCCAGTGCTGGGTCACGGTGTGGGCCGCGGCTGCGCCGCATCCAGAGCGCAGTCCCGACCAGGCGCACTGTCAGAGTGTCGCGCGGAGGCCCTGCCGAATCACCAGGATCAGGGAAGACAGGATCTCGCCACCGATGAGTGCCCCGCAGGGCACATCTTCCCAAACACCAGCGACACGGAGCTGGCCTCGCCTTGCCTCACCTTACGGACCATCTGCCGTGTTCTCACCTTTCCTCCTCGTCCTCCTCCTCCTCCTCCTCGTTATCCTACTCCTACTCATCCTCCTCCTCCTCCTCCTCCTCCTCCTCCTCCTCCTCCCCCTTCTCCTCCTCCTCCTCCTCCTCCTCCTCCTCCACCTCCTCCTCCTCCTCCTCCTCCTCCTCCTCCTCCTCCTCCTCCTCCTCCTCCTCCTCCTCCTCCTCCTCCGCCTCCTCCTCCTCCTCCTCCTCCTCCTCCCTCCTCCTCCTCCTCCTCCTCCTCCTCCTCCTCCTCTCTCCTCCTCCTCCTCCTCCTCCTCCTCCTCCTCCTCCTCCTCCTCCTCCTCCTCCTCCTCCTCCCTCCTCCTCCTCCTCCTCCCTCCTCCTCCTCCTCCTCCTCCCTCCTCCTCCTCTCCCGCCTCCCTTTCATCTTCCCTGCCCTCCTCCTCCTCCTCCTCCTCCTCCTAGTCCTCCTCCTCCTCCTCCTCCATATCATTATCATCATCATCATCATCATCATCATCATCATCATCATCATCATCATCATCATCATCATCATCATCATCATCATCATCATCATCATCAGCATCAGCATCAGCATCAGCATCAGCATCATCAGCATCATCATCATCAGCAGCAGCATCATCATCAGCAGCAGCATCATCAGCAGCAGCATCATCATCAGCAGCATCATCATCAGCAGCAGCAGCAACATCCACCTTTTCCTCCACCTTCTCCTCCTCGTCCTCCTCAACTAGTCCCTCCCTCCTCGGCCTGCTCCCTGAAATTACCACCTCCCTCCTCCGCCTCCTCATCCTCATCATCCTCCTCTTTCGCCTCTTCCTCGTCCTCCTCCTCCGCCTCCTCCTCCTCCTCCTCCTCCTCCATATCTTTCCCCTTTTAAAACGACCCCTCCCTGTCGCGCCCTCAGACGTGCAGGTAAGGCGAACCCGGCATTTCGCCTGAGAGCTCCTCACTAGGGATAACCATGAATTTTGAAAATGTTTGCAACAGATGGAAGGAAGGCGGGTAGTTTTCAAAATGTGGTTCTCGCCGTAGCGCCACGCACAGTCGTCCTAGAGGTTTGCAACAGACTCATGGATGGAAGGCGGGCCGTTGTTTCAATGTGGCCTTCGCCATAGCGCCGCGCACATTCGTCCTAAACGTTTGCGACAGCTTCAAAGAGGGCAGGTGGTTTTCAACATGTGGGAATCCCCGAAGCGCGCGCACATTCGTCAACAGCTTCAAAGATGGAGGGCGGGCGGTTTTCAAAATGTGGCTCTCGCCTTAACGCAGTGCACACACCCGTCATAAAAAAGCTAGACGCAGCTTCATAGATGGAGGGCGACTCCTGTTCAAATTGTGGTGCTCGCCTCAGCGCCGCGAACATTCGTCTTAAAAGGTTACCATGGTTCTGAAGGTCTCGTACAGCTGGCGTACCAGGAATAGCTAGTGTCCTGACCGATTTAGGGTTATCATGACGCAACTGTCACGTTGATTCGTGGGAAACGGCATTCAGACACGATGTAGGGCTTGCAGGGTGCAACAATCATGTCAACCCGCGGCGTTTAAGTCCCAGCAATGGTGTTTCGGTGCGGTTGAGGATTCTCAAACGATTGTCTTCCAATGGGGCACTACCAGCAATGGAAATAAATCCTTGCGCCATATCGTTGATGCGTCTTGGGTTTACACTGGTCCTCCTCCTCCTCCTCCTCTCCTCCATCCCTCCCTCCCGCCCGCCCCCCGTGGACTTGTTAAGCTATGAATCCAACTGTTCCTTCTGACAAGCGCGATTCTTATGATTGCTTGTCTCATGACTCTCCTTCTTAGTACTAACGATCATACTCTTCTCAGTAACGATACGATTGTTCTGCTCATGGTAAATAACACTTGTATTATTCGTATCGGTCGTAGCCCTAGTAACATGATACATAACACTATGTTTTGACTACTCGTCCTCCTCCTCCTCCTCCTCCTCGTCCTCCTCCCTCCTCCTCCCTCCTCCTCCTCCTCCTCCTCCTTCCACTCTCCCTCCCTCCCTCCCCCCTCCCTCCCTCAACTCCGCCCTCCCTCCCCCACCCCCCCTGTCCTCCCGCCTGCCTCACCCCCCTCCCTCCCACTCCACCCATCGCCCCCTCCATCCCCGCACTCCGCCTCCTCCCCTATCCCGCCCCTCCACTTCCCCAGATACCCGACGTGGCGATTTGTTCTCAACATTGACCCCAAGAGGTCTGAACCCCTTCCCCAGGACAGATTTTTCCACCCTGGGCCGTGTCTTCCCTGCCCCAGAACCAGGGGCCCAGCGAGTGCCCTCGGAGACCGAAAGTGCGCGACTGTCTCCGTCCAGATACTTTCGCCACGAGAGGAAGTCTGAGTCATTTCCCCCTTCCACCCCTTCAAATCCCCCCCTCCCTTCAGATGAAGCCAGGACGAGGACAAAATCGGACCTGGACGCATCGGCATCTCTGAGACCCGGCGGTTCCGGAGGGTGTATTGGGCGCCGCGGCCGTTCCAGAGCGCTCCATGGAACACTCCGAGGCGGCTCCGCGGCGCTCTGGAACGAGTTGAAGCAGTCCTGGCCCGATCGCGGCTCCCCCCCCCCTCCCTCGGCCCGGCCCATTCTCCCCGGACTTGGCCCGCCCGGCTGCAGCGGGGGAAGGGGGCGGGGGGGCCTGGCGCTTCGGCCCCGCCCCGCAGCTGCTCCCGACCGGGCGGGACACGGCGGTGCCGCCGGGGCCTGGCGCTGCCGGGCGGGGAGGGGAGGAGGGATTGGCAAGCTAGGTGCGCTCGCGTCATACCTGACGTCCTACCCCTCCCTGCCATCCCTTTCCATGGGACAGGTCTCCTCTCTGTTCGCACAGTCAGATGTCGAGCAGGGCAATGATCCCGAGAAGGTGAGCGATGCATCGTAGAGCACGGCATAGCAGGGCGTAGAAGAGCACGGCAGAGCGTAGTATGTCATAGCATGGCGTGGCGCTGCGTAATGAAGAATTGCATCACAAAGTATTGCAACACAAAGAATGGCATCGCACAGCGGCACAGAACAGAACATGGTATAGCATGGCGTTGAAGATCAAAGCGTAGAATGGTAGAGCATGGCATGGCACTGCTGCATATCCTAGCATTGCAGCTGATGGCATGGCATCGCACAGCGGAACACCACATATAATTGCATTGCATGCCGTGGCATGGCACTGGAAATAATGACGCCAGCGCTGCAGCGGGAGCACGATTCGGAGCGAGCGGAAGCGCGTGTATGAGGCCAGCGCTGCAGCGGGAGCACGATTCGGAACGAGCGGCAGCGCGGAAATGAGGCCAGCGCTGCAGCGGGAGCACAATTCGGAACGAGCGGCAGCGCGGAAATGAGGCCAGCGCTGCAGCGGGAGCACGATTCGGAACGAGCGGAAGCCCGAGAATGAGGCCAGCGTTTCAGCGGGAGTAACTTTTTGAGAGACAAAAACACGGAAACCAACTCCCAGGAATCCTGTGTAAGACAACAGTACGCGGAAGGGGGGTCAAACATCTTCTGGACGTCATCAGGGGAGGGAGGAGAGTAGTATTCAAATTGTGTAACTGTGGAGGACGGAGGATGAAGAATCGTGGCGGGACAGGACAGGGCAGGAACCGCTCGACGAGATCCATCGACTGCCGCACGACTCAAAAACGGAGTGGACCTCAGGAGGCGAAGTCCCCATGTCAAGAGGCACGTAGCGCGCGTGCTGACCCTCTTCCCGCACAAGCGTAGAATCGAGGAGGGGGAGAGATCGAGGATCGATCCTCGACCCTCCTCACTCCTCGATCCCCCCAACCCCAGGGCGCTGCGCGGGGGTGGAGGATTGAGGAGGGAGGGGGATGGGGGAGGACCGATGATCGAGGTTCAGACTGGAGGGCGTCGACGACGTCTTCGTTTCGCAGGCTCTCGGTCGTTTCTGGGGGTCCTCGTCGCCCCAGCTGGACGCAGCTCGGACAACTTGAAGACCCAGAAGGGGTCCAGGGATTGACGCTGAGAGTGTCTCCAGATCGACGATTAAGGTTTCTGAAGCCGCTTTGGCCGCTAATGGGGGCCTCCGGGGTAACCTCCCGGGACTTCTGGGGATCCCCTTGGATTCCTGGAGGAGGAGGAGGAGGAGGAGGAGGAGGCGGAGCGTACCTGGGAGAGGTCGTCGTCACTCTACTCATCTGCATGCCCTCCGTGCCGCTCTCCCTGCGAGAGCACGCGGCAGGGGCCTTCACGATGGTGTAGTCGCCTGCTTGCTGCCAGAGGGCCTGAAAAGGAGGCCTGCTCCGCAGCAGACAGCACCCTGATCCCAGCACAGTTGCGGGGCATATCATAATCCACGAAGCGAAACAGGGTGAGGTGGGGCGGGGACGAGGCATCATCGGAGCGAGGGGAACGAGGGGGAGAGGGAGCCGACACCGGCGATGCAGGAGTTTGAGGCCCGCCTGCAAACATGGCCTGCTCTTCGGCAGTGATCACCCTGATCCTGCTGGGATCGCGGGGCATATCATAATCAACGAACTGAAATTCGATGAGCTCATCATCGCGACAAGGACTGAGCACTGAGGGGGGATCAGGAGGGATCGAAGCGAGAGATGGCTGAGGCGACGCAAGCAATGGGAGACCTATTACCTCAGAGCCCCGAGCCTCACTCATGAGGTCGTCCTCCTCGTTGGCTCGGCGGGCCGCTTCGATGGCCTCACGCAGGGTGGGCCGACGCAGAAGTGCCAGCTGCTGTCGTCCACGAAGAGGGAGCCTCAGCGCGGTCTGCGCAGCAGGGACCAGCTCCAGCGCACGTGCGTAGGTCGGTGGGGAACTGTGCCGTGCCGCCATCAGCCGATAATGGTGGTAGCAGGCAATGAGAGAGGCCGGAGTCGGCCCCAAGAGCCCAAGTCGATGCCGTATCTCGCCAGGGAGATCTTCACGAAGAGTGAGGGCGCCGAAGTGCGCACACCGATAGCACTCCACCAGATAATGTCGCATAGTATCGGGACCGCCACAACCATAGATACACCACGCCTCTCGCTGCATACGTCGGTGAGTGATCCATCCCCCCAGGTACGCCCGCACACATATGAACGCCCAAGATGCGGGCATAAGCTGCAGCTGACTGATGACCGTGGGCCAGCACACGTCACGAATATCAAAGTGCTTCTGCACACGGGCGGCGAGTAGCTCCTGGAGTCTGTCAGGGAAGACCGCCCGCTGGAAGATGTCGGTGAAAGCCGCCTGCCACTTGGGTGCTCGTGATAGTGACACACCTTGACCTTCCGCTGGCTCCGCAACACGACGGGCAAGGCTCCATGGGAGCTGACAGGGAGTGGGTCCAGCACGAAAGAACTCGATCACCTCTGCGGGGACGGAAGAGTCGCCGCCTCGCCATAGACTTAATGCCATTTGTCCTCCCGCTTTCAGCAGTTGGGACGATGGAAAGCCCTTCGCTGCCTCTTCCAAGCGGCAGGCAAAAGGAGGGGCCAACCAGAAGTCCGGAGCCAGGATGTCACTGGTAGCTTGGGAGAACGTGCCATATTCCCAAACAAGGTCACGATGTCGTTGCAGCTGCGAGCGCCATGTCGAACATGTTACCAGAGCCGCACGAAGACGCGCAGCGGCAGCGATGCAGAAGATCGAGCTGAACCTCGGGCCATTCACCGTGCTCAGCGCGAAGCAGTCACCAGTCCGAAGCATACTAGCGGGAGCGCGCAGGATGCGGGCAAGCAGAAAGCGCTGCTGTTGCCCAACCCGCCAAGGAAGAGGAACCAGCTGGGCAACGTACGACAGCGTGGGAGCGGCTCTTTGACGATATAGCGCAGCAGCCGTGGAGAGAGCTGCGCCCTGTGACGAAATTGCGGTAGTGCGGGTAGCATGCTTGAGAACAGGAGTCGACCATTGACTATCATCTGTGGCTCCAGGCCCTATCTGAAAGCCAAGATAAGTGCATGCAGGAACAATCGCGAAATCTGCCCAGGCGGGGTCGGCCCCCACAAGTTGGCGTCGAAGTAGGGTTCCATGTTCGGGCATAGAAGGGTCACGAAGAGGTATCACATTGCATTTTGCAGGCTTAAGTCGTAGCTGAGCAAACCTCGAAGCATGTCGAAATACTCGAGCCAAACGTGGATACGCCCTGTTATGGAAGAGGACTGCCCCAAGATCGTCTGCACAGGCACGAACGACACCCAGGAGACGCCCACGTGCGACCAAACAATGTTCTAAGTCCAGGAGAAACGGGTTGCTCGCGACGACATAAAGTGAACCACTCAACGGACAGCCCTGAAGCACCCCTGAGTTCATGTGGTATAGGTACATCGGGGAGTCGCCAACGAAGTAGCAAGGAGTGCAGTGGTAAAGGGAGCGGAGAGCGCGAACCAGAGGGGCAGGAATCCGAAGTCGGGCGAGACATTGGAATAGCCACTCCTGGGATACCGATGGGAAGGCCTGGGCGAAGTCGAACGCGATCAAAGACGGAGCTTGGGAGGGTACAGCAGACATAATACTAGCCGAACGAGCGTAGAGGTCCAAATCGACGATATTATCCAGAAAGTTGCGCCTCCGAATAAAGCCCCGTTGTGATGGGGCCCCGATCTTCTGCGTGATCCAGCTCATAGTCTGGTTCAATACACTGCACACCACTTTATTCGAAGAGTTCTTGAGTCCCAGCGGGCGGGTATCACCAGGGGCCCGTACAACGCGCCCATCGTCGGGATCATGGGAGGGAGCCTTTGGGTCCTTGGGGAGGAAGACGGCCAGCAACGCCGTGAAATTGGAGGGCATGAAATTCCCAAGAGCAATCCAGCGAAGAACTTCGAGAAGGACCCTAGACCCCGAACCACATCTCCAGGCCGCATAGTGAAGCCCGTCGGGGCCAGGAGCGGACCAGTTCGACTGCTTAAGTGCACGTTCTACATCGCGAAGGACGGGTGGGCGTACCTCTGAGAAGTCCTCTGAGCTGCTGAATCGGTCTATGTATTTCTTGGCGATGGATGGGACGGAGTGGGTCTTGGAGAAAACAGGGCCCCAATATGAAGCCAGCGCGTCCACCATCGGGGACTGGGAAGGAGGCGCAGGTTCCGACGCCAATGAGCCACCCGCCAGCATCTCCGAAACCGAGATCATCTCAGTGGCCGTGACCGATGCTAAATACTTACGCCGAGAAAGTGGGTTCCATAACTGGGCAGATCGAATGATAGCACGACGACGCCCCGCCAGACGAACCCTGACCGTGTTAGATGACGACTGGTTGATCTCTGACTCAAGAGCTTTCCGACGAGATTCAGCTTCTTGCCGCTGCCACAAACTATGAAGATCATGAAAGCCACCAGGATCGATGAAAGAGACATCCTCACCATCTACCCGTATGAGCCTCTGCGTCCAGGGGTGCTGGATGAGAAGAACTCGTGCAAGACGGGCGTCGCCACGCCAGACACATCGTGCAACCGAACGAGAAATCATAGCCCGAGAGGTCAGAGAGGATGGCGCAGCACGGCAGATGGCATTGCGTGCAAGAAGCCCAGCAGCTTGTCGAACAGCGGTGGCAGCAGCGAGCATTCGCGGCGGGTCGAAAGCAAGACCTTCAATGCCCACCTGGGATTCCATATGGGAGACCAACTGAGCATAAATCTTGTCTTTGTACACCCAACGCGGGAGGGGCCTCTGGCGTTTAGTTCTAGTGTGATCCCGTGGGCGCCAGACGATCTCCAGAGGCGAGTGGTCCGAAATACCTCGGTGGGCCAACTCATGAGGTTCATCACGGACCGATGCTAGCTGAGCAGTTTGACACAGAAGCCATGGTGGGGATGCGACAAAGAGACGATCGATTTTGGACTCACAGGCAGTCGAGGCGTGCCAATGGGTTGGCGCCTCCGATGCGAGCTCCGTCATGTCCCTGAAGATCTTCAGCCAGCTCGAGTCGCCAGGACGGGACGCCCTCGTAGAACCAACCCGCAGGGTGGAGTCGCCACGCTGGCCCTCACCGGCGTGCGACGGTGCTGAGGCGGGCTGCCCCCTCTGCGAGCCTTCCGTCGACGCAGTACTGGGGGAAGCAGCAGACGGGGGAGAAGATGAGGGAGACGACGCCGAGGAAGGAGTCTGACTCGGAGAACATGGCCCAGAAGGTGAAGTACAGGTGGCCACTGTTGTCCCCGACGATGCCGAACGCGGAGAGCATGTGGCCGTGGGGTTGTGACTTTGCAGGGCTGAATCCTGCCCCCCACGGCCTGACGAACATGGAGTACTGGTGTGCCCCTCGCCACGATGGTGTTCGATAGGCGTCGCAGGAATGTTGAAGTCGCCCGTGAGGATCACAGTGAACTTCATTGGATCATCCCGCACTCGCCGAAGTTGCGATTGAACACATGCCTGAATCTCCTTCAAGCCGTCGGCGTTAATGGCAAAATTGTGCACGTTCCAGTGGTAGATGGTGAAGTCGACCTCTGAGTTATGTATAGTAACTAGCAGCACCCGACCAGCGACGAAGCTCTTCCCCACGGCTCGAACGCTTGGGTGCTTTGGGACGAGGGTGGCGACACCTCCAGCCCGAGGCGTCACCGACTCAGAAACGAAGCACGAGTGCGTCGTACAGTGAATCCTCTGAAGAGCTTCTTCCATGGCACATTCACCACCGTGGATCTCCTGTAACGCCACTACTTTGCCAGCCCCCATCAGCTTGCTCAGGTAGCTGAGCTTCCTGCTCAAAATCGCTGGTCTGTAGTGTAACAGGGCCCCCGTGTTCCAGGTCGTGAAAGCCAGAAATCCCACACCAAACACTTCGTTACCCACTCCACCGTACTTCACGTGTGTCGAAGACCTGGCGAGCAAGCTCATTGGCCTCATCCCTGGACAAGCCAGAGTCGGCCAGTGCAGGGAGATTCCATTCCACCTTCGGCGTTCTGCTTGCAGGTAAAGGGAGCACCCGCACCAAGGGCTCCCACTTGGCCAGAAGTTGACCATTGTCCTTGTCGAGGAATGTACGGATGCCACGGTCGGTGAGACCCCGTTGCAGCTTCTTGCAGGCAATCTCTGTGGCGACCATCTTTTTGTTCTTGTCCGCGGAGATATGGATCGGCACCGACTCAGTGCCCACGTCAACATGGAACGCACGCCACGACCCATTTGGCAGTCGGAGCTGCTGCTGGGCCTGACTCCTTCTCGAGGTACGGGTTGCTTCCATGGGGCCTTGAAATGCAAGAGTAAAAGATTTGGCGACGTCATCTCCATGCAGTTCCACACCGTCCCCGAGAGGGACGTTTGCTTCGGTGAGCCACGGAGCCAGGGCCGCCGCCACAGCATTCTTAGCCACAGCAGAGGATGCCCGCACCGTGAGGATGGTGAGGTCCACTTCCCTGTCCCACTCTGGGTTCGGTACAACAGGAGGACGCGGCTTCGCCTTTGCCAGGCCGAGCTCTTTTTCCAGATGCGATAGCCGGTGGGCGAGGCCCGCCACGGTGCTGTCGAGCAGGTCCGATCGAGCACGCTGTGCATGGACCTCACCGTCGACGCGTCGTAGCTGCTGGTTGAAGCGCTCCTCATACTTCTCCATGAGTGGGACCGTGGCCGCGCTGAGTGCGGCAGGGAGCTGTGCCAGGATGGTCTCCATCGCTTTCTGTGTGAAAGCTTGCATGGCCTCTGCCTGGAATGAGTCCGAAGATTGAGCAACGTGTCCGACAGCATCATGAGATGTGGTTCCATTGGACGCAGCCGCCGTCGCCCAGGGATCAGGCGCACGGCCTTCAGCAGAGGTGCCAGGAGTCGCCCATGGTCTCGAGGCTGGTGGAGTCGGCCATGGTGATGGGGAGGGCGAGGCCGCCGCTCCCCCAGTTGCAGGAGGGGCCAGGGCTCGCGCCTCGTCAGCTGGTAATGGGGTGGCGATGCCAAAGTGCTGTGTCCCGCAAGAGCTGTCAACGATGATGGGGGAGGCGCCACGGCCAGCACTGCGGGAACGCCGAGAGCCCTCAGCCGACACATCACTGGCGGCGGGGAGGTAGCGGTCCCGAGTCCGAATGCGATCACGTTCGCGACCATCAGGGGCACCGTGAGAATCCCGAAGATCACGCAGCCGAGCCGAGGGTGATGAGGCACGCGGGGTGGATGATGCAGAACGTGATGAGGCCGTCGTCGCCCGCCGTTCTTCCTTCGCCTTGCGGGACTTCCGTTCATGACGACTGCCGCCCATGAGCACCTGCAAGCACTAAGAACGAGGAGACTCAGGACGGCAGCGCGGAGCTCCCCGTCCAGGTCCTGAGAGAGGATGTCGGGCTGAACAGCCCTGGCACTGCCGCGGACTAGCGGTATCCACTTGTTCCCCTGCGGAACTCAACATCTTGAGCCAAAATGGCTACGGAGGAGGAGGAGGAGGAGGAGGAGGAGAAGGAGAAGGAGGAGAAAAAGGAGGAGGAGGAGGAGGAGAAGGAGAAGGAGGAGGAGGAGGAGGAGGAGGAGGAGGAGGAGGGGCAGCAGCAGCAGCAGCAGGAGGAGACGAGCGTAGAGGAGTAGGAGTCGGAGGAGGAGGCGGTGGAGGGAGGAAATCCAGAGTAAACCCAGGATGTACTAACAATGCTGCAGCACATCATCGCACTTGCAACGCCCTCTCCTCGTGAGTCGCGGAAGGTATTGCTCCTCTGCGCCACGGGAAGCGCCCCATTGCGGAAGGCGAGCGCTCACCGTAGGCCTGCCATTTGGGCGAGGGCCCCGTCTTGCAGAGGATCCCGCCCTCCATCCTTCTGGCCACAAGGCACACAAGGACTTTGGACGAGGAAATTCAAGAAAGTGCCTAGCGAGAGCCACGACCTGCTTTTCTACAAACAAATCAACGCCACACTGCGAAACCTCAACTGCTATGCGATGTAAAGAGTTGCCAGGCAAACCGGGTGCCACCCACGAGCCGACCTGCGATAGACAAACTCATGGAGTGAACCGTCTCAATAGAGAGAGAGAGAGAGACAGACAGAGAGCGAGAGCCACAATCTGTGAAGGAGCAGTCCTCCATCCCCGCCGCTGCTGCAACATTGCAGCTTCGGGCCCAGAGGTCAGAAGAAGTCTGCAGCGAGAGCCCCGTTGTGAAAACTAGCCACCCTCCATCTGTGCGGCTGTTACGCAAGTCCGCACTTCTTCCCATACATCTTGAGAAGATTTCCAGCGAGGCCGCATTTTGAAAAGGAACCGACGCACTCCTTCCTTATGGCCGCTGGAAGCTGTCAAGCCGGGCGTACATGGCGCCGAGGCGAGTACCACGTGAAGAAAACGACTCGAAGGGGGGCACCAACTACACACCTACACCGATCCTGGCCAGAATTACCCTGAGCCCAGGATTGGTGTATACGTCCTCCTGACTTGAACCAGAAGGCATATACTATGCACACCGATCCTGTGCCCAGGAAGTGCCTGGCCAGGGTCGGTGTAGGTGTCTACGTAGTTGGTGCCCTCCGAACTCGGCCATGCTGGGACTGAGAAAAGCCGGGCTGCAAATCGCGCTGCGTCGCCGACGCTACGCGGTGCGACCTGGAGGCCCCGCTTGCCCGAGCCCCTTTCGACGAGCCTGGCAGCGGGGACGAGGCTGCCTGCGCGCGGCAGCTTTCGCGACCCTTGGCCTGCCGGGTCTCCCCCCTCTGCGGAGCCGCCGCAAACTTCCTATCGGCCGCGCCAGCGAACGCAGGCGCAAGGGCCGGTATACCTGCGGGGCGCGCCGGGCGCGGGGGCCGCGATTTGGGAAACGGAGAGGGCGGCCGCGGAGGAAGCCATCGAAAAACATGAGGAGGGCTCGTGGCCCTGGGTTTAAGTCGGGCCTGTCCCCCTACGGGGGAATTTTCAACGAAAAATAAAAAATACCCCGACAATAATCAAAAATAGTCCAAACATAGTCTGGGGACTATTTGTTAAATATTTTTTGACCCTTTTGGAATATTTTGGGGGTATCTTTATTTTTTCGTCGAAAATCCCCCTGTAGGGGGACACGCCCGACATAACCCTGGGTGCCCCCCCGCCCTCCCGCCTCCCGCCCATTCTGGGGAGGCCCCGAGCCCCTGAGAAGCCCTGCGGGGAGCGCCCGAAGGCCGCGTGGGGGGGGCCTCCCGGCCTCCCCCCAGCGGCGACTCGGCGAGCCGAGGGCACTGGACCCCCCGCGGCCCCTCTGGGCCTCGACGCGACGGGGAGGAGGCTGCAAGCCGCGGGGGCACCTTATATATTCATGTATATATATATATATATATGCATGCATACACACATACATACATACGTACGTACGTACGTACCTACCGACCTACCTACCTACCTACCTACATACATACATACATACATGCATGCATGCATAAATACATACGTGCATACATACATGCATGCAGGCATGCATACATGCATACATGCATATATGCGAACGTGTACACATGCATACATGCAAACATACATGCAGACATACTTACTTACATACATACATATACACATATGCATATGTATATATATATATATGTATAGATCGATGGACCGATCGATTGACAGTTCGGTCGATAGATCGGTCGGTAGATCCACATATAGGTATACATATATATATATATATATATTATGTATCCCCTGGGGCCGCCCCGGGCCCGGCACACTCCCGGCGACACCCGGCGCTGGGCGGCCGCGCCCCGCCTGCGCACCGGTGTGTGTCGGTCCTGTCCCGGACCCAGCCCTCGCAATGCAAGCGCTGCCTCGCCACCGTCTCCGCGTCCCACGCGTGGTTGGCGCCCGCCTCCTCCGGGCCCGCGGAGCGAGCCGCGTACCCGTGACCCGCAGGTGCCCCCCCAGCCGAGAGGCAGGCACAAGGGCGAGAGAAGTAGGCAACCGGATGTGAGCCCTAGCCCTGCAGCGGTTGCGCGATACTCGACCCATAACCGAAAAAAACAGAACTGCCCACGTTGGACAGACGTGGAAAACTCTCTGTCGCTATGTTGTCAAGTCTGAGCCACACATCGCAAAGCGGGGCATGCCACTCCTTGACAAAAACCTTGCCCCGAGTTGTGGCCACCGCGATCGCCGCAGCGACCTCCAAAAATGGGCTCGGGGTCGGAAATCACGCTACGGTGCAGGTCAGATGTCTCAAACGCCGGCTGGGCTTCAGAGTTCGGAGA
The DNA here is from genome assembly GCA_963575745.1 of Prorocentrum cordatum. Classification (NCBI taxonomy): domain Eukaryota; class Dinophyceae; order Prorocentrales; family Prorocentraceae; genus Prorocentrum; species Prorocentrum cordatum. Next base: position 24,949 of record CAUYUJ010014182.1, on the reverse strand, counting down.
GGAGGAGGAGGAAGAGGAGGAGTAGGAGGAGGAGGAGGAAGAGGAGGAGGAGGAGGAGCAGGGGGAGCAGGGGGAGGAGGAGGAGGGAGGCTCCATGAGTCTGGAGCGCCTACCCGCGCGCACGGGGCGGCCGGCCGTGCAGCCGACGAAGTGGTTCGTGAGGATGTAGAAGTAACGGTCTGGACGCCGCCATCCGTGGCTGGCAGCGCACGCCGGGCCTGCAGCGGCGGAACCTGGACGCGCTGGGCCGCGGCGCGGGCCAAAACCTGGGCCACCTCCGGAGGCGGCTGAACCGGGCCAGGCCGGTGGCGGAGCAGGTTGTACGTGTGGTACAGCGTCGCCAGCCGCGCCACCGTTCTGGGGAGCCCGTTCTCGCCGTGCAGCTCTTCGTCGTAGTCCGCCGATGTGCCGAGGCCAAGGCGATGCAGGGGGCACGCGTGCGCGATGGAACGCGTGGCCACGCAGACACTCCACCACGCCCCGCGGCAGCCGGACAGGTAGTGGGAGATTTCGTCCGCATGTCCTTCGCACCCCCACCTGCAGGGCAGCCGCGGCTGACCAACGTGCATGCGGTGCGACGTCGGCCATGCTCCCGCCAGCGTCCGGTAGGCGGCCCAGCACGTGCCCGGAGCCGCGCAGGCCAGCTGGCGTTGGAGCACCGCCCAGCGATGCTGCAAATCGCTCGGGAGGGGGCGCTGGGGCCACCACGCGCGCAGCCGGCGCCCGAGGGTCATGTGGAACGCCTCAGGGTGCAAGTGCTGGGAGGCCACGTGCGCGCGGGTGCGCTGGACGCGGGCGCGGCGTCCCGCAGCAGCAGACTAGCGGACCTCATCCTTCGCCGCGGCATTGCCTGCTGCTAGCGCTTGCCGGCGTCGCTGGCAGAGCCGCTTGCTGGGCGCGTTGACCGCGGCCTCGGTGACCGAGAGCATGTACTGGGCCATAGATTGCGTCCTCGTCCAGACAGGGGCGGCCCAACGCCCTTCCAGGACGGTGCGGGCTGGGAGCAATTCGAATGCGAGTTCCTGCCATTCCGCTGCGAAGTCACGCCACCCGTTGAGCGTGACCTCGGCCGTCCTCCAAGCCGCGGCCCAAGCTGCAGGCAGCAGCGCCTTCAACGCGGGCCCGGGCGCCCATTCCCCCATGCTCAGCAGGTCGTTCAGGGCGAAGCTCTTGGGGGGCGCCTTCAAGATGCGGCGCAACGTATCCAACTCGCCCTTGATGAGGTCCTCTGGCAAAGGGAGGAGCTGGGCCAGGTAGCTGAGGACAGAGACAACTGATCCGTTGTGCATGGTGATCAGTTCTGCCGTCGGCACCGGCACGGTCTGGAGCACGGCCGTGCGCTGCTTGTACTTCGTGGCGGCGGCATGCCATGAGTCTCCGAGGTCTGACCCTGGGCCCAGAACGAACCCAAGGTACTTGGCTTTAGAGGCTATGTCGAAATCAGACCAACTAGGGACGAGTCCTCTGAGAGCTGCGCGGATGGCCTGGAGCGCAGCTGGCAGGTCATCGGCGGCCAGCCACAGCGGCACCAATACGCACTTCCGCGGCTGCAGGTGCAAACATGCGAGGCGCCCCATGGCCTGGAAGTGAGGCTCGATGAGGGCGAGGAGGCCGATGTCCCACATCACGATGCCCATGTCGTCGGCGCAGACGCCGAGCTCGGCGTCCCGGCCTGGACCGAGCAGCCGCGCGGCGCGGGGCGGGCGGCTGGCCAGCGAGCGCGAAGGTAACGCTAGAGCGCCGGCCAGCGCCTCCACGAAGGGGGCCGTGGCGAGAGCCCACAAGGTGCCCGACAGAGGGCAACCTTGAGCAACGCCCGTGAGCACGAGGCACATGTAGAAAGACCGTGCCCCGATGCGCGCCCAACAGTGCTGGCCGTCGTAGAGCGCCCTGATCAACTGGATGCACGAGTCCGGGATGCCGAATTGGGAGCGTGCCGGAAAGAGCCAAGCCCATTCAAGGCTGGGAAATGCCGCAGCCACGTCGAAGGAGACGAGGCACGGGCGGCGGCGAGCGAGGGCCTCCGGGGAGTCGAGCGCGGCGACCCTCGCCTGGGCATCGAGCCGCCACGCGTTCTCCAAGAAGTTCCGGCCCTTGACGAAGCCGCGCTGCGAGCTCGGGACGTGCCTCTCCGCGACAACCGAGAGATACCTGTTGGCCGCCGCCGCCGCCATCAATTTCGCGCCAGAGCTCTTGAGTGCAAGTGGGCGGGTCTTGGCAGGTTCCCGCTCCACCTGCGCCGCCGACGGGGTGTCACCCCCCTTAGGTGCGAACTGGAGCCACGAGGCATTGAGGCCCTCCGGAGGGCACGCCCCGCCCATGATGGCGAGCATGGCTGCGTGCAGGTGCTGGGTAGCTCCAGGAGCCCGGGCCCGCGCGGCATAGGGAATGCCGTCGGGGCCGGCCGCCGCGGGACGGGCGCGTCGCGCTGCCCTCTCCACATCCTCGATATCCGGCAAAGGCAGCTGGGTGTCGGGGAGGCGGGGGAAGCGGCACTGGAGGTAGCTATGGATCTCGTCAGTTGGCACCTCCTTGGCTGCGGGGTCGCGGGCCACTCCTGGTGCTGCGGGAGGCGCCGGCGGCGAGGCGGCAGCAGCGTCTGCCGGGGGCGCGTCGGCTGGACGCATCGCTGGCTGGAGGATTCCCGCCAAAACCTGGGCACTCTGGAAGGGGCGCCACAGCTGGGCCTTCTGGGCGGCTCGCACAGCCCTGCCTGTCCAGAAAGCCCCTTTAGCCTGGGCGCCACGCTGCAGAGCCATGCATGAATTCGCCATGGCAGCCAGGCGGCCCCGGTCGAGCACGGCGGAGGCCGCCGCGCGGATCGCAGCAGCGAAGCCCGCATGGTCAGAGAGAGCAATGCCTGCCTCGGAAGCCGTGAAGACATCTGCCAGCAGCGGGGCTGAGCTGACCAAGACGCTGAGCGCGCGGCTGTCTTCGCGCCAGTGCGCGCGAGCGGCAGCCCGCAGGACGAGCAAGCGCGCATCTGGATAGGGCGCTCTGGTGCTCGAGTCTGGCTCTCGGGTCAACACGTCGCGCGTGGCGCGGGCGGCGACTGAGATGTTGGCTTTCGTGATCTTCCACGCCTCGACCGGGTCCTCAGGGATCCTGGAGAAGGCCACCACCTTCGCAAACGTGGTTGCGAAGAGCGGCTCCTTGCATATCCATTCGGGTATGGGGCAATATCTGCGTCCAGGGTCCTTGGCATTGCTCAGCTCCCATACGAGGATGCCGCGGTCGCTGAGCTTCTTGTCTGAGAGCGCGGCCGGGTCTGAGGCAAGGTAGGCGCGCATGGAGATGCCAAAAACGGCCTCGGGCGGCAGTGAGACGTAGAGCCGGTCCAACGTAGAGGATTTATGCCGGTGTACGTCATAGTGCGTTGGGAAGTCGATCCTGACCTCCATGAAGCGGCCGAGCAGCTGCTGCCAGTACAGGGGCGCGGCGTGATCTCGGCGAGCCTCGTGCTGCCGAGCCCGCTGCGGATCCTTATATGATGAATGGGCGCCGTCATCGAAGTTCAGGTCCCCCCCAACCACCACGAGCCGCAACTGCGGGGCCGCAGAAGCCCAGCTGCGGTATCTTGACACTTCTTCGGCCAGGCGGCGGCGATCATGGTGCGTCAGGCTGTAGTTGTGGATGTTCAGCAACGTCAGGGCTCAAGAGCTGCCCGGAGGGCAGCCGCGAGGCGGCAGCGGCTCATCGGCCACGCGGCCGGGACAGCGGCCAGCGCGGCAATCCAAGCGGTCGCCGCCCTGGGCGTCCGAAGGAGTAGTGGATGATGATATGGATGAAGAGCATGCGCTTGAATGAGAAGTGGTCGACGCACCGGTCGATCCCGAAGGGCTTGTGCTGGTAGATCGTGGACTGGTAGCTGCCACGGAGTGCCCGGCAGAGAACGCACTGCCCGCTCCCCCTGCTCTCTCGGAGCGCGCAGGCGAGGAGCAGCGTGAACATGTTGTCGGATCTGGGAGGTCGTCCGGGGGCACGGCCACAGGCTGTGTCTGGCCAGGCTGCGTTACCGCAGGTTCGTCAGCCAGCGGAGGTGCGACTGACGACAAGTGCATGTAGGGGGAAGCCGCAGGCTGGCCCTCATGGTCCGTGGCCTGGTGCTTCGCGATATGGAGGGCCGCAACGCGGCCAGGAACAATCGCGCCCATCCACATGTGGTCCTCGACGGGGCCCGCGAGGATTCCCATCGGGACCAAGAAGGCCAAGCCGCCCGCACGAGTGCTGTCGGCACATCCCGAGTAAAAGAACGTGTATCGAAACGGCAAGCTCGAGAGCCATGCCCTGAGCTGCTCATCCCCGTGGGCCTCCTGAATCATGACCACCGCGCCTCTTTGTAGAAACTTTCGCAACGCAGCCTGCTTGCGTCTCCGCTTGTCACGGGACGAACAAAATAAGCGATGTGCGTTCCTGAGGAGGAGGAGAGGGAGGAGGAGGAGGAGGAGGAGGAGGAGGAGGAGGAGGAGGAGGAGGAGAAGACCAGGGGAAGGAGGAGGAGGTGGTGGTGGAACTCTGCGTCTTGTCGATGCCGACGCGCAGTGGCCGTTATAACGGGTTGGCTCGAACCTGGCCTGTAGCCAGGTTAGGGCAGGGAGGGCCCGATCCCCTGCCAGGCCCATCCGAAGATTTGTTGGGCCCAGGCTGGCCCGCTCGCAGGCAAGCTAGCCCAAGCCCCACAGGGGCTCACCTGCATGGGGCAACCCTTCGGGGCGCCCCAGGCGAGTCGCAAGTCTAGGCCTCTGGAGGCCCACGGCGTGCGGCGTTCTTGCCGTATCCGCTGGGCCTTGGCCTTATTCTCGGCAATCCTGCGCCGCTGGGTGTCGGTAAGAGAGGGGCGAGGGGGAGGGGCGGAGGCGGAGTCGGGGAACAAAGGAGGGGAGAGACTCCGAACACCTCAGCTGCATAGGCCTCCCCCCCGCGGGGTCCTGGCCGGCCCCAGGATCCTGGGAGGGGCCCGGGGGGTCCTGGGCGGGGGGAAGCGGGGCCGCAAAAGCGGCCCCTCTCTGGGCCCGGCCTGCTGCGGCCTTTCCCCCATCGCAAAATCAGGGGCCCAAGTCCTGGCCCCATCCTCAACTTCCGGGATCTCGGAGACATAAAAGTCAGCCAGGCCCTGCACGAGGAGGTGGTGAGACTGGGATTCATCACTAGGAGCCTCCGGGAGCGCCGCGTCGAGCGCCGATTCGAGCGTCTCCAGAATGCCCTTAGCGATGCAGCGGCAGAGGCCCGGGGGGGGGACCTTCTTCCGCGCAGTCCGGAAGGCCCTGGAGCCATCCTCACGTCCGAGCAGCGTCGCATGGGCCTCGCGCCCGTGGGAGCACTTTCCTCCCCCGGGCGTCGCGACCAGGCGGCGGTGCAGGCCCGCCATGCGGAGCCCGAACAGCCTGGTCGGCGCCTGGCTCAGTTGCCCGTGCTCGCACTGGTCGAAGTCGGTCGTCGTGGTGCACGGCGAAGACTGCAGCGCCAGCCACGGCTCCCACGTCCACGATGTGACGGCGGCAAGCCGCCAGCTGCATGGTACTGGGTGCTCTGACCACCCCGCCGTGCCCGCCACAAGGTGCGCCGCGAGCAGGAGCACCATGGACTGCATCAAGGTGCTCCCCACGGCGAGCTGGATGCGCTGCTGCGGCGACGCGTGGGCAACTCCACAGAACTGGTCGTGGGAGCGGAGCGGTGGCGGCCCTGGCATCTCAGACCACCTCGCCGCACTCCATGTCTCGCACGGCGGTCCTCCTCCCGACATCACGATCTGCCGTCTTAGGATGCCCTCGTGGAATACCACCAGGCTGTCGTGCCGCATCAGGTCGCAGCGCTGCGCGTCTATCGCCACGTCGATGCTGAGGATCATGATGTGCACCTTCTCGGACATCGCCTCGAACTCCGGCGCGGTCTCAAACACGTGCTGGACGTCATCCTTGCGCCTGTGTCCGCAGAACAGGTTGAGCACGAAGATCTCAGCGCGCTGGATCCTCCACGGGATCGTCACCTCTGTGGTCACCCCGCTGTACTTGTCGGTGCGGAACTGGTTCAGGTCGTACCTCTCGGCATGTTGTACTGACGGCCTCGACGGAGCTTGACCTTCTGAACCTTCTTGTAGCATGGCCCTGGCCCCTTCGTCGAGTACAGAGTTGGATTCCAGCTGCACTGTCTTGGCGACGTCCTGCTGGAGCATCACTCTGTCTGGCATGGGCCTTGCTGCCTTGATGGCCGGTATGTTCACCCGTTTTCGCATCAGCCCTCGCGGGAGCGCAGTCGGTAGCTCGCCCGCCGCGGCACCGGGCGCAGCCCCCGCCTCTATGGTCGCGACGAGACATGCGGGCGATGCGATCGCCAGGTGCTCGGTAAGGTGGTGGGTCTGGTCGAACAAGGTCAGGCATCCTTGGCACTGTCTGGCAGAGGCCGCCCATGTGCGTGCTAAGCTGACCATCGTCCAGTGCTGCTGTGAAATGTGGACTCTGAGCCCCCTCTGGCGACGGAACTTCCGCTGGCACCACGGGCATGGCCACTGGCGTGCCGTCGCTGCATCTGCTTCGTCTGTATTCGGGGGCCCGAATGGGCTGCCCTCTCTCGTGGAGTATGGCACTCCTGCTGGCTGCACCATGGCGAAGGAGAGCTTCTCTGCCATGCGTGCTGCATGCTCCCTGCTAAGCTGCGCCGCCGCCGCCATGAGCGCGTCGTTGAGCCTGTACTTCCACGAGCTGTGCGAGCGCTGTACCATTTGCTCCCATGGCCGCAGCTCGTCACTGGGACCAGGGAGGTCCTGCAGGTCCACCGAGTAGCCCTGGAGCCAGCAGAGGTCTGCCATCATCATCTGCGGCCAGGACTGCCGCTTGGGATGCTGGGGCCTCAGTAGAAGCCGGGCCATCGTCGCGAAGGCGAGGGGCGGCCCTGCCTGTAGCAATTCGCCAAAGAGCCGCAGCCGCGCTACTCTCAGCAGGTCCTCAGGGCGGGCTCGGCCCACTCGGACAAGCAGGGCCTCGTCCTCGGCCTCGGGGCGGGCGTCGAGGTCGAGCTCCCCGTCTTCCTTCGTGGCGAACTTCTTCCCCACCGCGGCCCTGTGCGCGGCCATGACCATGGCGCGGTGATACTTGGCCTCCGCGCGCGTGAGCCCTGGCCAACTGCCCTGCGAGAAGCATCTCGACGAACAGACCAGCGCGTCCGCGAAGACCATCTTGGTGGACAGGTCGAGCTGGTGGCTGCGGAAGACCTTCTCCCTCAGCTTCCCGAGAGAGGCGATTGTCGTGGCCGAGCGTCGGTAGAGCTCGGGGTACACCGCCCCATGGTCGTCAATGACCGTCCCCACCGCCACATGGTTGTGCACTGCATGGATGGTGGCCCCCTCGTAGTGCTGCGACCTGAGCTGCACCCTTCCGTGGCGCTCGTGCCAGAATGCGCGCCTTGCACCCTTGGCCCCTTGCCCAGTAAAGGCAAAGAGTACTTCCGACTTGCCGGGATCCAGGTTGAGGACGAGGCCGAACTCGGCAAACGTGTCGAGCACAATGCCCGCGACGACTGCGACCGCCTCCAGCGCGTCGTCGGCCTTGCCAATGAAGAAGAAGGTGCCGTCATCCGCAAAGGCGACGCTGTGGCCTGGGATCTTCTCGAACTCCAGGTCGCTGTCGAACTGCTGCGCCAGCGAGCGGACGTTCGCTCCTGTGACGTAGATGCTGTAGCCCTCCTCCTCAATTCGCGCCTCTGAGACCCTGATGGCCGCGGCCATGGCGATCTCGTAGATCTGGTCGGCGAGGGGTTGCCCTGGGATTGAGGACTTGGTGCCTAGCGCAACATGGTCCGAGCTCTCGCAGACGAACCAAGAGGCCGTGCATTGCTCCTCGACCAGCGCCTTCAGGTGCTCACTGGCACCCGTCCTGTGGAGCAGCGGCATCTCCTCCTCGAGCCTCCTCTTCAGGATCAACAGCGCGGTGGCCGGGACAGCCGTGGACTCGGCCATCGCGCCCTTGTCTGCCGTGGACATGGTTGTGCGCAGAACCAGCTCCCTGACCATGGAGTAGAACGCGTTCTTGACGTCCATGAAGATGGCCGCGAAGGTCAGCATGTTAGCCGCCGCCGCCGTCTGCAGCATCCTGGTAACGACGGACGCGCGCCGTGCGCCTCGACGTCTGACCCCTCCAAACTGTCGGTCGCCGACGGCCTGCGGGACGTGCGTGGCCATCTTTGCCCTGTAGGAGTGCCTGACCCTCTTCCCTACCATGGCCGTGACCGCGAAGCACTTATGGTTGCCGCACTCCTCGGCCTGCTTCTTCTTGTGGTGGTGCCTGTAGCAGCCGCCTTTCCACTGCACTGGTTCCACCCCTGTGCAAGCGAACTTGGCTGTCAGCGAATGGTATGATGCCGCCAGTGTCCTCGGCTGGGTGCGGAAGAGCTCCCCCATCAGGCCGTCAACTCCTGGCGCCGAGTCCTTCGCGATCTTCATTGCCCGCTCCATGTCCGCAAGTGTCGGCGCGCAGCCGGGGTCAAGCACCTCCGGCAGTCTGGTGCCTTTCTCGCAGTATGACGGCATGAGCCTGTGGAGATCCGCGACGGGGACATCGGCTGCGAACTCGACCAGGCTGAAATGCTGGAGCCACATTCACCGTCGAGGAACTTGACCGCTGGGAGGCACTTGCTCATCATGCGCTTCTGCGAGCCTATTCCCATACCTCGTTGGCGTGCGAATGCTACATCCGTCTGCCTCTTGTCCCACGCGTCACGGATGTCACCTGCTATGCTGCGGTGCTGATCTCGAGCATCTTGACGGTGGGATGCGAGAATGTCGGCGCCCACCAGCTTCCAGCTCCTCTGGCTCAGCGCCTCTGTCTTAGTCTGGAGCGTGCCCGCCATCCAGAAGAGGGGCGCCCACAGGGCCCCCCAGTCGCCCCCCGCCTCCTCGATGACCTCGATGAGCGCCTGGATCGGGCAGAGCGCCAGGTACTCGTGGAACAGGTGGCCATCGGGTCTCTGGAGCCTGGGCTGCATGCCGTACGTTCTCCTGCAGCTCGCTGCCCTTTCCTGATCTGGGCCCGTGGCGACGTTGGAGGCAGCCCTCGGCTCGAGGAGCACCGGGGCTGCCGTTCTTGACCTCGGCAAAGCGTGGCCAGTCGTAGTATCCGGCAGACAAGTGGCGACGGAAGAGGGCGCACTCGGCTCGAGGAGCACCGGCGCGCCCGGCTCCGACTCCGGCAAAACATGGCCGAAGACGGAGTCGAAGGCGGGCACCGCCAGACGGGCGGCGGCCGCAAGCTCTGACGCCTCTCTCGCGGCGACGACTGTGGACGCACTCGGCTCGAGGAGCACCGAGGCGCCCGGCTCTGACCTCGACAAAAAAACGTGGCCGCCTCCGTCTCCTTCATCAGGCCGCACTCCTGCACGTCGTCGTCCTGGTGGGTCGGGCTCAAGGCGTCAACGTCGCCTTGCACCTTGGGGTGGGGCACGACGACCAAGTACACTGCGGAATTCTGCTCGAATGGCGTCCAGAGTGCGCCAGTGCTCTGCCACCAGCCTGTCCCTGCCGGCACGCTCTCCTTGGCGGTCTTGCCACCAAATCCAATTGAGCATGCCGGCCCTGCGGTCGCCCGTGTTGCCCTATGCTGCCTCGCAGATGTCCTCGGCGACGCGGCCTATATCCTTGTCGTCGCCGTCTCTGGCGCACTGGATGGCACGTAGACGTTCTGGGTGGCGACGAAGAAGGCACCGGACATAGGGCACGCACCACAGCTTCCATGACCTGTAGCTCCCCTCTGCCTCTGCCAGGTTGTAGATCCAGAAGCTGGAGCGCTCCTCCATGTACTCCCTCAGGTCCTCCTCCTCGTCGGGAGCTGGCTCCCACGGCGGGTCGCACATGTCGACGGGCTGCTGGTCCGCGCCCATCGGCACGGCATGCTCCTGGCTGCAGCTGGCGTTGGTCCGACTCAGGTTGTCCGATGCGTCCCCGACGGCTTGACTGAACAAGGGCTCGTCGTGCGTGGGTTGCAGCATGCCGTCACTCTGGACCAAACACCTTCTGCTGCCGGGGTGCCCTTCGCCACAGCCCGTGGGGTAGGTGGGGGCCGCGTCCTCCCGCGTGTCCGTATCCTGGTAGCGGGCGTAGTGCTGGGGCTCCGCCTCTAGGTCGCTGCTGTCTGCCTGTGAAGCCCAAGATGTTGGCGGGTCGATGGTAGCCTCGCCTGGGACATCACCCTCTGAAGCGTCCAGAGAACCTGGCCACTGCGTCCATGTCGCTGCCGTCTTGTCCTGCCAAGCCTCAGCTGCTGTGTCGCACTGGGGCGCTACATCGAAGGCAACGTGCTTCGGGGCAGGGCATTGGGCTCGCCGAGGTGCTCCTCTGCGGTGCTTCTTCAGCTTAGCTGGATGCTGCTGGCCCAGGATCATGGCCGAGAAGTCGTGCACCTGGCGGTTGTCCATCAGCGCAGTGCGGCATGGCGCCACGACGCGTTCACAGGTAACCCTGCCGCGCCACGAGGGCTGCCACTGTCCTGTCCTCCGGTTGTGCCATGGTACATGGGTGCCTGAGTTGGCCTATGCTGCTAGCGTCACCATCAACATGATGTAGCCAAGGCGGTTCCTGGCCCTCCGCATGGCCCTGAGCAGCAGCGCCCTGACATGGCAGAGGTCCTGCGTCGCTGGTGACTCCCATGTCGGCTTCGGAGCCGTGGGCTCCAGCGGGAAGGCCGCCTCCGCCGCTTTTAGCACCTGGCTGTACAGGTAGTCCGCGTGGTCGTTGGGGTGGACACTCGCTGGCGGCTGTTGGACCTGGCTCATCAGCTCGTCGAACATCACCTGGCACGAGAACGAAGTGAGCTTCGTCTTGCCCACCTTGGGGCGGCGCCACTTCGGCGGCCCCTCACCCTCTTGGCCCTGGGGGAGCTGCACCTCCAGGTCCAAAACTGCATGGTCCTTGTGGGAGAACGCGAGCTCGATGCTGTCGTTGACTCCTTGGTCGCCCACTTGGTGCAGCAGCTCCTGCGGCACCGCAATGCAGTCGATGCACTTGCCATCCTCGGCCGAGCTGGCCCTCGACGGAGTCCACGTAGCGTAGACGTCGTTCCTGGACGGGGCCAACGTAGTGGGCAAGCAGCTCTCGGTGCGCATGATGAACTTGCGCAGGCACGCCCCTGGTAGGTTCTCCTTCTGAGCACCGTAGCCCCCGATGCCGACCGTGGGGGCCGACCCCGCCTGGGCATTGGCGTCGACCAGCGAGATGAGCCACGGGCTGGGGTCGGGCCTCTTGTCCACGATCCTCTGGGCACGGCCCCACCAGTCCCTGATAACCCCAGGTGGCTGGTGGCTGCGAGGGGCATGCCCTACTAGGACGTCGCAGTGGAGGAAGGGCGCCCTGATGCACACCAGCATGCGAGTCGGGCCCTCGTGCACTATGGCCACGTGGTGCTCCTGCAGGGCGGGGCCGTCCTCGCCCAGCTGGCTGACCGCGTTGACCCACAGCGAGACGCCGAAGTACCCGCCCTCTGTGGCGGCTGCGTGGAACACCAGGAAGTGGCCCACGTGCACGACGGACTCGGCCGGGACCCTGCTCTCGAGCGCGCCGACAAGGTGGTAGCCTGCGTCCCCGAACTGCTGCGCGAGCGACTGCATCCTTCCTGGGATGAGGACACCTGAAAAGACTTTCCCCTTACCCGCCCTGGACTTCCCGGGGTCAAGCGTCAGGGCGTTGGCCACGGCCAGCCGGAGCATCCGTGGCTTGGCGGGTGGCCCCTCTCCCCCCCCCTCGCCTCGGCCTTCCCCTGTGGGCCCTGGCCGTCCTGGGACCGGCGCTTCAGGAGGAAGCTCTGGAGGCCTTGGGGCGGGGGCTCGAGGTCTGGAACGGGGTGGCCAGGGAGAGGGCATTGGAGTCTCTCGGCCTGAGGGGCAACGCTGAGCCACAGCCAAGGCGCCTGCGGCAGCACCTGCTCCACGCGCTCCCAGAGGTCGAAGTCGTCGGGCCACGCGACGAGGCCCCCCCTGGCCAGCGCGGCGACAGCGTCGGCGAGCTCGTTCCACGGGTCCGCCATGTGGCCGCTGACATGCGACCAGAGGATGTCTTCAGCGCAGCACCTCAGCACCTTCACGATGCTATCCAAGAAACTGGCATACGGCGCGTAGTGGTCCAGCGAGGCCCCTCCTCTTCCGATGTCAACCACGTAGTTGTTGTCCGTGTAGAAGCCGATTACTTGCAGCGGCATGTGCTTGCCTGTCTCGTCTACGGCAGTCTGAAGCTGCAGGAGCCATAGGATTGCGGCAATCATCGCACAGATCTCGGCGGCCCCTGACGGCTGGTTGAAATTGTCGCTCAATGCCGGCATCGCGTCGCCCAACGCGCCGATGAGCACCAGCTCGTCGTCGCGCGTGTACCCCAGCACGGCGAAGGCCCACGCGGGCGGCCCAGGTAGATGGCCGCGCGCGCTGCCGCCCGAGCCGTCTGCGTAGATGAGCAGCGTCTCAAACAGGCTAGGATCAACATCGCCTTGCAGACGCGAGCACTTGGAAAGTACTCCCTCGGTGGAACTGTGGAGGCATTGGCCCCCATGCTCGACGAACGCCGTGTCGAGGGAGATCGGCCATGCTGCCCTCAGCACGGCCACGGCGGCTGCTGCGTCTGGAATCGGCGCGCTGGTACCGCTTCCTGGAGGAGCCGCCGTAGGCGAGGAAGAAATTGCGGCCTTGACTACCGGGCCACACCCCACTGCTGCTGCCGTCGCCGCTGAGGACGGTAGCGGGGGCTGGCCCGGGCCCACTAGCCCAACGGCCGCCCACTAGCATCGAGCCGATGCCCCACCCTGACGTCCATCATGGCGTTGTCATCCGCTGGGGGCGTCGGGCTCTGCTGGTTGCACGGCTGCAGCTCCTGCAATGGGGTGCGGGCGGCTGCCAGCTCGACGACGACTGGGTTGCCGTTCTCGTCCTTCATGACCTTGGCGGCGCCCTCCGTGCTGTCTGCCCCTGTCGCCAAGGCTAGGCGGCGCTGGCCTGGCGGCGGCGGCTCTGCGAAGGCCTTGGCTGGCGACTTGGCAATCTTGCCTGCACTCTTCTGGCTGGCTGGCTCCCCTCCTCCTGGCACTGGGATGGCTTCCCCCCCTGTGGCCTGGGCTGAGGTGCGGGGGGCCTGCCCGTTGAGTGCTGCCAGGATCTGCCCGAGAGTGTCCTGCATGGAACCCATCTGTGTCTCCAGCTTCGCCACGCGATTCTGCTCTTGGGCTGTGCCCGTGGGCGACCAGGCGGGTCGCACAGGCATCTCCTGGGGCTCTGAAGAGCCTCCGTAGGCGTCGTCGTCGGCGTCCTCGATCTCCTCGTCGCTGGCGTCCGGCACCGCCGCCTCCCTGGCGAACCTGTGCGCGGCCGGCTCGGCTGCGGCGGCGGCGCCGCCCGTGGGCGGGTAGGCGCACCAGTGCTCCAGCTGCGCCATCTGGGCCATGAACTCCTGGGCGTGCTGGTACTCCTTCATGGCCTTGGCCGTCTCTGCCTTGCACGCCTCTGCCGCCAGCTCGGCAGCGAACTGGGGGTCCTTGGCAGCGGCCAGCGCCTTCTTGGCCTTGTTGACGAACTGCTCCTGCTTCTCCATGCGCGTGGTCGGGTCCTTAGCAAGGATGACCTGGCAGTGGAAGGCCGCGTACTCGTTCTCGGCCTGCTTGAGGCGCTGCGGCGAGATATATCTGCTCTGGGGGCATGCTGCGGATCGCCCGCACCGCCTCGGCTGCGGCCACCATCGCCTTGCGCAGCGACTCTCTGTGCCTCTTGAGTCATGCTGCAATTGGCGGGGCCGCGAGCCAGCTGGGGTGCTGCTGCGCCTGCTGCGGCAGCATGGGCAGGATGCCGATGGGGCCCGTGGCCGCTGGCGTGCCTGCGCCTGCGTCTCCACGGTCTCCTCGCTCCTTGTCTGCAGCCCCCCGCCGCAGCCCTCCTCTGTCCGCTGACGCTGAGCGTTTCCTCCAAGGGGGCTTGGCCTTATCCTGCTGGCCTCCGCCTCCTCCCTTGGGCGCTCCGCAGCCACGGCATGTAGTCCTCGACGTGAAGTTGTCCTGGCCACACTTAGCATAGGAGCAGCGCCAGGTTGCAGTATGGCCTGACGATCTCGAGGTTGCTCGGCCGCCCAGCGCCATCCTGCCGCTGCTGTGGTGTCGACCCAGGAGCCCGGCAGCAGCGCCTAGCCGCAGGAGCACGCGCGCACTGGCGCGCTCCTTGCGGCGGCGGCGGTGCCAGGCAGGATCCGAATCGGGGCCGCGCGGCGTGGCGGCGCCCCTGGTCGCGCGACCGCGGAGGTGTCGCAGGCCACTGTGGCCTGCACCCAAACACCTCGAGCAGGTCACGGCGACTGGAGGAGGAGGGAGGAGGGAGGAGGGGGAGGGGGAAGAGGGAGGAGGGAGGAGGGAGGAGAGAGGAGGCAGGAGGGAGGAGGGAGGAGGCAGAATGGAGGAGGGAGGAGGGAGGAGGGCGGAGGGAGGGAGGCGGCCTGTAGCCAAGTGAACCCCAGTGGAAGTGCCCGATACCCCAGAAGCAAGGCTCGCTATCTCGGAGAGCGCACCGCCACACCGTCGCGCCGCCTGGGGGGGAACCGCAGGCAGGGGCACGGCCGGAACAGCCGGGCCACGACCAGGGCGCGGCTCCCGCGGGGAAGCTTGGGCATTTATGTTATGCTGTTTCCTCCTCCGCCTCCTCCTCCTCCTCCTCCTCCCCTCCTCATCTCATCATCATCATCATCATCATCAGCATCATCATCATCATCATCATCAATCATCATCATCATCATCATCATCATCATCATCATCATCATCATCATCATCATCATCATCATCATCATCATCATCATCATCATCATCATCATCATCATCATCATCGTCGTCGTCGTCGTCGTCGTCGTCATCATCATCATCATCATCATCATCCTCATCCTCATCCTCATCATCATCATCATCATCATCATCATCATCATCATCATCATCATCATCAACATCATCCTCTTCCTCGCCATTATGTTGTGCACGACTTCCTCGAGTGTCGGCGCGGGCAGGGCCACGTCGTGCGAGCAGAGGCGGGCCTTGAGAGGCGGGCAGCGAGCTCGCCAGGTCACGAGACGCCGACAGAAAGGGGCCCAGCATCGCGCGGCAGACGGGCGGTCGACCGCAGGGAGGCCGCGGAGCTCTCTCGCGGCCACCCCGAGCTGCTCTGGGATGATCGTTGGCGCCAAGGGCGCTGTCTTCCACAGCAAGGGCGGGGGTCCTCTCAGACGGGGCCAGCTTCCTGAAAAGCCAGACGCCGCCGCGCCTTCGACGGGAGGGGAGGGGGAGAGGGGGGAGGGGGGCCTCTTTAGAATGCCACCACCCTCGCTCTGCCTTCTTGTGCCGCCCCCATCGAAGCCCCTGGCCTCCCCTAGAGCGCCCTCTTACCAGGATGCCAAGGCGGACCTCGCCGTGGCCGCGAGGGCCCCCATCCCCCCAGGGGCCCAGGAGAGGAGCAGGAGGCGCAAGAGGACCTCGCCGTTGTGGCCACATCTGTGCCCCTGCGGGCCAACTCCACTTGTCCACCTTTCTGCCCCATTGTGCCCACTCGGGTTGCGCACGCACTGCTCGTACATTCTGCTTCGCTCGCACGTGTGATCTTCCTTTCTTCTCAGCGCGAGCGTTCAGACGCGGCGATCGCGTCCATGGACGCCGGGGCAACTGAGCAGCTGGAGCACCGGCGGCGCGCCGAGGGGGCAAGTGAGAGGGGGCAGGCCGTCTCGGAAGGCGGCCAGGCTTCTCAGAAGCCCTCTGTTCTTCCGCCGATGGCCCTCAGAGGTATGTTAGAGCCAATGTGTGCTTGTCCACCGAGGCCCTTCAGTACTACGCGGGCCGTACAGCGAGGGTCGCCACGGGCTGCGCTCTCGCTATCGGCGGAGCTGACATGGGGAACACACGCTTGGGCTAACACCTAACACACGTCCCGAGGATCTTTGACTCTACGAGGCCCCCTGCTCGCAGAGCCCCTCAGGAGGCCAGAGCCGCCGACAAGAGGGACCCAGAGATCCGACGTTGCGAACAAAAATGGGGCACCGCCCCCCCCCCCCCCCCACATATACATATATATCTATGTGTATATGTACATGCAACAACAACAACAACAACAACAACAACAACAACAACAACAACAACAACAACAACAACAACAATTTTAAGACGTGGGGACACTCCGTTCTCACCAGTGCCAGGGTTTTCATAGGAGGCGGGCAATACCCCCACTTTGTGGGGGGGCCGGTTCAAGCTCTACCAAATTTCCAAACGACTCTTCGCCACCACCCACACCCAGCTTCCCGCCCTATGACGTTCGGACACTTCACTTCGTGGCATGCGGACGACCGTGGCTACTATTCAGGGCCCCGCGGCCGACGACGACGGCGTGCGCGCGCGAAGAAAAAACGAATGTGTCCCGCATGGTATTATTTGACAGGGATGATGGCCCTGGCAGGTGCGCAACCGTTGTTGCAGAAGTTCGAAAAAGTTGCTCGCAAAAGCCCGTTTGACAGAAATGTTTAAAAAGTGTTGGGTTTCCTACGAATCCGCAAGAGCGCGCGGGATGAGATTTTGACAATTTTTTGTTGAAAAACCATTGGTTTTTTGATGTTTTTATGTTAAAATCGCTACGAACACTAAGGTTTTGGAAGGATTTCGTCTTGCGCGCGCGAATGTCCACTTTACCTTATTTTTTGCAAGGGATTCTTGAAATTTGATTATATTAGAACAAGAAATGTCATTTTATAGTGTTTTTTGCAAGGGAAAGCGGGCGTCAACAAAACAACCGGATCTGGATGACATCGTTTTACCTGAGGCTTCCTCACGAAAATGATGAAAACGTGGCTGCGGCCTAGGCGCGGCGAGGGGGTCGCGCACCAGGGGTCCCAACAATAATTATTCTTTAGAATAAATAATGTTCAACAACAACAACAACAACAACAACACCACCAACAACAACAACATCAACCACAACCACAACAACAACAACAACAATAACAACAACAACAACAACAACAACAACAACAACAACAACAACAACAACAACAACAGCAACAGCAACAACAACAACAACAAACAAAACACACACAAAAAAAACAAAAAAAGAAGACGAAGCAGAAGAAGGAGAAAAAAAAAAAACGGCCGGCTGGAGAGAGATTGAGACGCCAGGACCTAAAGGTAGCCGAGGAGGCCGCGCCGCCGACGACCTGCAGGGGTCCCGCCATTCCAATGGAAGCTTCTCCGCCTCCTTCTCCTCCTCCTCATCATCATCCTCCTCCTCCTCATCCTCTTCCTCCTCCTCCTCCTCCTCCTCCTCCTCCTCCTCATCATCATCATCATCATCATCATCATCATCATCATCATCATCATCATCCCCCACCCCCCCCCCCCCTCCCCTCCCCCCTCCCCTCCTCCCCCGCGTCCCTCCCTCCTCCTCCTCCTCCTCCTCCTCCTCCCCTCCTCTTCCTCCACCT
>CAUYUJ010014182.1:0-2500 GCA_963575745.1 Prorocentrum cordatum | reverse complement strand
TCGCATGCGCCCGCCACACCCACTTCGGCACACAAATAACACAGTTCGTGGCCCCATAGAGAGCTCCACCTAAGGTCCCAATGGCCGTGTTCGCATGCGCCCGCCGGAGCCCGCCGCACAGATTTCGGCACACCCGTCACACAGTTCGTGGCCCCATAGGGAGCTCCACCGAAGACCCCAGTGGCTGCGTTCGCATGCGCCCACCGCACCCATTCTGGCACACCACTAACACAGTTCGTGGACCCATAGAAAGCTCCGGCGAAGGCCCAAATGGTCGCGGTCGCATGCGCCCGCCACACCCACTTCGGCACACTCCTCACGCTTCGTCGCCGAATAGGGAGCTCCACCGAAGGCCGCAATGGCTGCGTTCGCAGGCGCCCGCCGCACCCATGTCGGCTCACCCCGCACACGTTTCGTTGCCCCACAGGGAGCTCCACCGAAGGCCGCAATGGCTACGTTCGCATGCGCCCGCTGCACCAATTTCGGCACACCCCTTCGTGGCCCCACAGGGAGCTCCACCGAAGGCCCCAGTGGCTGCGTTCGCATGCGCCCGCCGCACCCATTTCGGCACACCACTCACACGTTTTGTGGCCCGATAGGAGGCTCCACTGAAGACGATACTACAACAGCGATACTGACAGCTGCGTACGGTTGGGTTCTTCGACAGGCTATGTTTCATTTCGCATAGCCTAAAATACCACAATGCTGGCAGGTCTTAGACGACCTCTCAGGGTGCAACGGGACAGTCGTTTGATCGAACCCGCCTCGATATTTTAAGCTTGACAATCGCATTCCAGCGTGGACGAACACACCGTGGACGACAACATAATGTATGTTGCAAGTAAGGTTGCTCACTACGCACTTGCGCCGGCAACAGTCTAGAGCCAAAGTCTAGACACGGGCTACGCAGAGGCATGCCCACGGCGTGCGTCTTCGAAGGGCGCCGCCGCTGTCTTCTGTCAAAATCACTGCAAGCGAACTCAGCACAGTCCAACCACTGCCAGAATTCAGACCCACTACACGGCGAGGGAATGCATACCGCGCGCACAGCAGATTGCGCCTCTGTGTTCGTTGTAACTAGCACTGGCAACAATGGAGTTCAACTCAAGTGGAAGTGCAGATCTGGATAAAAGCATCATCGCATTAGGAAACAAACTTAGCACAGCATCCGATGAGTTCCATGCGGCGCCGACGACCTCAACATTCTTGGGCAGACGCAAATTCAAATGGTCCTGGGAAACATAATCGTCACCATGTGACCGAAAAGTGCCTGACGTAGAGGAATGTTCCAAAACTGCTGTGCATGCTGGTGGCCACTATACTCGGCCAGTCCGACTCACTGTCGCTATCTCCACACATCATACGGCGAAGTGTGTCACACATTCCCCATAACGGCCATGGTCAAGCGAGATTCGCTCAACTTCTGCATTAGCTCGCTCGCCTCCTCCTGGAGCGATCTTTGGGATATCAAATCACACTGTTTACCTTTGTACGTGCCAGTGGAAACCGAAGGGCGTGCCGATATGTACTGCAGCAGCTGGAAGAGGTCTTTAATTCGGTGGTTGTTCATACTCTGCTCGATTGGATCCCACTTGCCGCATCAAAGCTCTGCGCGCACTGGATACTGCACCTTTGAGTGGACGGACGTAGACGCTCCAGAATAATCGGGCGGTGTACCATTCCCCTTTTCACCATCTGCATGCTCATGCGGCACCGATTGAGCATACATCCTGCGGTCCACAAGGTCGGGGCCGCAGCGAGACCCATGTTGTCCTCTTCCTCCTCCTCTTCCTCCTCCTCCTCTTCCTCCTCGTCCTCCTCCTCCTCCTCCTCCGCCTCCTTTTCCTCCGCCTCCGCCTCCTGCTGCTCGGGGGCGCACACGTGCAGGATGCTGCGCGGGCACAAATCGCAGGTCGGCCGACGGGCCCCGCGGCGCCGCGGCGCGTGCGACGCGCGACGCATGCAGCCCGACCGCAGGGCGCGCCGCCCGCGCTCGGTGGTTGGTGCTTCTGTGTTGTCGCGCGCGGGCCTGCCGCGGGCGCTCGCGCAGGCGCGCCGCGGGGATCGTGCCGGGGCGGGTCGCGGCGCGCCCTGGCGCCGTCTGCTTCGCAGGTTTCGTATTATTGCTTCGCGCCGCGCTCGCGGGGCGCTCGCCCGCGGCGCGGGCCCGTCGGCCGTTCTGCCCCACCCGCCCGCTCCTGGGTGCGGGGCTGCCTCGGTCGGTGGCGGATTTTTTTCTGCTTCACCCGCCCGCCCTTGGGGTTCAACGCCCAGGCTGGCCTGGTCGGGGACAGCGCGCGTCACCGCCTGCGCCCCCCACGCGGGGTGTTAGCGGGGCGGCAGCCCTGGCTCGGTCGCCGCACCCATCGTTGGGGCGTTGCGCCCGAGGTCGGGTGCACGAGGTCGGTCCGCCGAGATGTGTGCTCCTTCTCCTCCTCCTCCTCATCCTCCTCCTCCTCCTCCTCCTCCTCGTCCGCCTCCTCCTCCTCCTCCTCCTCCT
>CAUYUJ010014181.1:427041-429809 GCA_963575745.1 Prorocentrum cordatum | reverse complement strand
CATCATCATCATCATCATCATCATCATCACCACCACCACCACCACCATCATCATCATCATCATCATCATCATCGTCATCATCATCATCATCATCATCATCATCATCATCATCACCATCATCATCATCATCATCATCATCATCACCATCCACCTCCGCCTCCTCCTCCTCCTACACCTCCACCTCCTTCTCCACCTCTATCTCCTCCTCCTCCTCCTCCTTCTCCTCCTCCTCCTCCTTCTCCCTCCTCCTCCTCCTCCTCCTCATCATCATCATCAGCATCATCATCCCCTCCCCTGCGAGGCGACAGCAGGAGAGCCGCAAGTCCTGCTCCCGCTTCCTCCGAGTGCCGCTGGCGCGCCATGCCCAGCCACGGGTGCGCCAAGGCCTCCTGCGGCGCGAATGGCGCCCGCTTGCCCCCCTCCGGGCCCCTGCGTCCGGTCCCGTTCCGCGGGGGCGGCGAGGACTGCAGAGGCACAGAGAGACCCAACTGAATAGCCCGATGCCCCTGACAATCACAGGGCGGGGATGAGACAGTGCAGGTGTCCGTGGCGGGGGAATACATTCATCGTCCACGAGAAACGCAGGTACCACGGCAAGGATGGGGCATCTTCCCCTGGGAGCTTCGGTATCCTCAAACGTTCCACAATAGTAGTAGTAAAAGTAGTCGTAGTTCTACTGGTAGTAGAAGTAATGGCAATAGTCGTCGTGGTATTAGTAGTAGTCGTCGCCGTCGTCGCATTGGTAGTAGTAGTCGTCGTCGTCGTAGTAGTAGTAATAATAAAAAATAATAATAGTAATAATAGTAAATGTGGTGGTGGTGGTAGTCGTAGTGGAAAATCGCAGGAGCAATAATAGCAGTACTCGTCGTCGTCCTCGTCGTAATCGTCGTCGTAGTAGTAGTAGTGGTCGTGGCAGAAGCAGTCGTAGTAGTAGCAGTAGTAGTAGTAGTAGTAGTAGTAGTAGTCGTAGTCGTAGTCGTAGTCGTAGTCGTAGCCGTAGTAGTAGTAGTAGTAGTAGTAGTAGTAGTAGCAGTAGTAGTAGTAGTAGTAGTAGTTGTAGCCGTACTACTAGTAGTAGTAGTCGTAGTAGTGGCAACTGGTAGCAGTAGTAGAAGTAGTAGTAGCAGTAGTGGTAAAGTCGTAGTCGTAGAAGTAGTAATACTAGTAGTCGTAATAGTCGTAGTAGTAGTAGAAATAGCAGCAGCAGTAGTAGGAAAAGGTAGTAAAAGCAGTCGTAGTAGTTTCAGTGGTAGGAATCGTAGTCGTAGTAATAGCCGTAGTACTGGTAGCAGTAGTAGTTGTAGTAGTACCAGTAGTAGTAATAGTGGCAGCCAAAGTCGTAGTCGTAGCCGTAGTCGTAGTAGAGGCAATAGTAGTGGTAGTAGCAGTAGTGGTAGCAGTAGTAGTCATGAGAACAAAGAAAGAAGTTGTCGTAGTCGTCGCAGAAGTAGCAGCAGTAGAAGCAGTAGTAACAGTGGTAGAAATACTGGGAGTAAGATGAGGGGTGATCACCATCGTTGTAGTAGTAGTAGTAGTAGTAGTAGTAGGGGTAGTAGTAGTAGTAGTAGTAGTAGTAGTAGTAGTAGTAGTAGTAGTGGTAGTACTACTAGTCGTAGTAGTAGTAGTAGTAGCAGTAAAAATGATAGTAGCATAATAGGCGTCGTAGCCGTAGTGGTGCTAGTAGTAGTCGTAGGACGTACACTCGTATGACTGGTCGTACTAGAAATATAGAAACTATAGTAACCTTCGTCGTAGTACTAGTGGTTGTAAGTCGTAGTAGTGCAAGTAGTAGTAGTGCATGTCGTAGTAGTAGTAGTAGTCGTAGTAGTACCAGATGTAGTAGTAGTAGTAGTAGTAGAAGAAGAAGTAGAAGTAGTAGTAGTACTCGCAGCAGTAATAGTAGTAGTCGTAGTAGTAGTAGCAGTAGTGCCAGTAATAGTGCCAGTAGTCGTAGTAGTAGTAGTAGTAGTAGTAGTAACAATGGTGCCTGGCGTAGTAGCAGTACTTGTAGTGATCGTGGGAGACGGAATCAAGGTAGTAGTAATAATAGTAATAGGCGTCGTCGGCGTCGTCGTAAAAGTTGTAGGCGTACTCTTCGGAATAGCAGCTGTAGGGGAACTAGTAATAGCAGGCAGGCGAAGCATCGTCGCAGCAACAATAAGAAGAGTAGTATTCGTGGAAGTAGTAGCAGCAATAACAGCAATAGTCGTAGTGGCAGCAATACTGGTCGAAATGGTAGTAGAAATACGTGTAGGAGAAATCGTACCTAATAAGCATCGTAATCGCACTAGCAATAGGACCCGTAATAATAAGGTAGTTAGTTGTCGTCGTCGTAGTCACACGAATCCCCAAGAGGTAGTAGTAGAAGTAGTGGCAGTAGCAGGACAAATATAAGTAGTACTCATCGTAACAGTAATAGTCGTACTAGCAGCTGTCGTAGTAAGAGTAGTCGCCGTCGTCGAAAAAGTAATCGGGGTCGTGCCCGTTGTAGTACTGGCAAGGGTTGTAGTGCTAGCAGTAGTAATGAAAGCAGCGGCAGAAATCCTTAAAGGAACACTAATAATATCAGACAGCCGCAGCAGCGACGCAGTAACAATCGTAGTCGATTTAATCACAGTAGTAATAGTAGTCGTAGTAGTAGTCGTAGTAGTAGTCGTAGTAGTAGTAGTAGTAGTAGTAGTTGTAGTAGTAGTAGTAGTAGTAGTACGGGTAGTAGTGGGCGTAGGCGTTGTAGTAGTCGTCGTCGTACTAATAGGAACGGAAGCAGT
>CAUYUJ010014181.1:417041-424541 GCA_963575745.1 Prorocentrum cordatum | reverse complement strand
AATAGTACTAGTCGCATGTTTGAATAGTAATGGTAGGGATAGTAGTGGTAGTAGCAGGAGTAGTGGCATCAGTGATAACAGTAGAAGTGGTAGTAAGAGTAGAAGTAGTCATAGTAATACCAATAGTTCTTCTAGTAGTAGTAGTAGTAGTAATAGTAGTAGTAGGAGTAGTATAAGTAGTAGTAGTAGTAGTAGTAGTAGTAGTAGTAATAGTAGTAGTAGTAGTAGTCGTAGTAGTAGTCGTAGTCGTAGCCGTAGTAGTAGTAGTAGTAGTAGTAGTAGTAGTAGTAGCAGTAGCCGTAGTAGTAGTGGTGGTTGTAGTAGTAGTAGTAGTAGTAGTAGTAGTAGGAGTAGTAGTAGTAGTAGTAGTAGTCGTAGTAGTAGTAGTAGTAGAGGTAGCAACAGACATAAAAAGTGGGATCCTTTTGTAATAGTTGGCAACCGCATGGTCGTCGTTGTAGTAATAGTGATCGTCTTAACCGTAGTAGTAGTCGTCGTAGTAATTGTAGTAGTAGTAGTAGTAGTAGTAGTAGTAGTAGTAAAAGTCGTCGTACTGGTCTTAGACGTGGTAGTAGCAGTAGTAGTAGTAGTAGTCGTAATAGTACTAGTCGCATGTTTGAATAGTAATGGTAGGGATAGTAGTGGTAGTAGCAGGAGTAGAGGCATCAGTGATAACAGTAGAAATGGTAGTAAGAGTAGAAGTAGTCATAGTAATACCAATAGTTCTTCTAGTAGTAGTAGTAGTAGTAGTAGTAGTAGTAGTAGTAATAGTAGTAGTAATAGTAGTAGTAGTAGTAGTAGTAGTAGTACTAGTCGTCGTCGGCGTCGTCGTCGTCGCCGTCGTCGTGGTATTAACAG
Organism: Prorocentrum cordatum; assembly: GCA_963575745.1. Taxonomy (NCBI): domain Eukaryota; class Dinophyceae; order Prorocentrales; family Prorocentraceae; genus Prorocentrum; species Prorocentrum cordatum. Next base: position 423,683 of record CAUYUJ010014181.1, on the reverse strand, counting down.
TAGTATGGGAGCTTCGGTGGAGCTCCCTATGGGGCCACGTAGCTCCGTACTCGGTAGGCGACAATGCCAGATTGGGTTTTCGGGACGCACGCGGACGGTCCCAGTGGGGCCTTCCCTATGATGCCACGAAACGTGTGAGGGGTGTGCCAAATTTGTGTGTGGGACGCATGCGGGCGGTCCCACTGGGTGCTTCGGTGGAGCTCCCCATGGGGCGGCGAAACGCTGAACTCGGTAAGCGAAAATGTCGAATTGGATTTCCCGGGCGCATGCGGACGGTCCAACTGGGGCCTTTGGTGGAGCTCCGGATGGGACCACCAAGCGTGTGAATGGTGTGCCACATGGAGTTTCTGGGTCGCTCGCACGCGGGCGGTACCACTGGGGGCTTCGGTTGAGCTCCCTATGGGGCCACGAAGCGCTGTACTGGGCAAGTGAAAATGGCAAATTGGGTTTTCGGGTCGCATGCGGGCGGTCCCACTGGAGCCATCGGTGGAGCTCCATATGGGGCCACGAAGCGCTGTGCTGGGTGGGTGAAAATGGCAAAAGGGCTGCCGAGACGCATGCGGACGGTCCAACTGGGGTCTTCGGTGGAGCTCCCTATGGGGTTACGAAGCGCTGTACTGGGTGGGTGAAAATGCCCAATTGGGTTTCCAGGACGCATGCAGACGGTTCCACTGGAGGCTTCGGTGGAGCTCCCGATGAGGCCACGAGACGCTGTACTGGTACTGGGTGGGTGATAATTCAAAATTAGGTTTCCAGGGCGCATGCGGACATTCAAACTGGTGCCTTCGGTGGAGCTCCCTATGGGGCCAGCAAGCGCTATACGCTGTACTTGGTAGGTGAAAATACCAAATTGGGTGTTCGGGACGCATGCGGACGGTCCAACTGGGGCCTTTGGTGGAGCTCCGGATGGGCCACGAAACGCTGTACTGGGTGGGTGGAAATGCCAAATGCGTTTTCGGAACGCATGCGGGCGGTCCCACTGGGGGCTTCGGTGGAGCTCCCTATGAGGCCACGAGACGCTGTACTGGGTGAGTGAAAATGCCAAATTGGGGTTTCCAGGACGCACTGTGGGCTTCGGTGGAGGGGCCACGAAACTCTGTACTTGGTGGGTTAGAATGCTAAATTAAGTGTGTGGGACGCATGCGGGCGGTCCCACTGGGGCCTTTGGTGGAGCTCCCTATGAAGCCACGAAGCGCTGCACTGGGAAAGTGAAAATGCCAAATTGGGGTTTCGGGACGCATGCGGACGTTGGCACTGGAGCCTTCGGTGGAGCTCCCTATGGGGCCACGAAGCGCTGTACTGGGTAGGTGAAAATGCCGAAGTGCGTTTCCGGGATGCATGCGGGCGGTTCCACTGGGGGCTTCGGTGGAGCTCCCTATGGGGCCACGAAGCGTTGTACTGGGTGGGCGAAAATGCCCAATTGGGGTTTCGGGACGCATGCGGACGGTTCCACTGGGGGCTTCGGTGGAGCTCCCTATGGGACCACGAAGCGTTGTACTGGGTGGGCGGAAATGCCACATTGGATTTTGGGATGCAAGCGACCAGTGGCACTGGGGCCTTCGGTGGAGCTCCCTGTGAGACCACGAGGCGCTTTACTGGGTGGGTGTAGATTGCAGATTGGATTTTGGGACGCATGCGGGCGGTCCCATGCCACGAAACGATGCACTGGGTAGGTGAAAATGCCAAATTGGGGTTTCGGGACGCATGCGGACGTTGGCACTGGAGCCTTCGGTGGAGCTCCCTATGGGGCCACGAAGCGCTGTACTGGGTAGGTGAAAATGTCAAATTGGTCAAATTGGGTTTTCGAGACGCATGCGGACGGTCCAACTGGGGCCTTCGGTGGAGCTCCCTATGGGGCCACGAAGCGTTGCACTGGGTGGGTGAAAATGTCAAATTGGGTTTTCGGGACGCCTGCGGACGGTGGCACTGGGGCCTTCGGTGGAGATCCCTATGGGGCCACGAAGCGTGTGAGGGGTGTTCCAAATTATGTTTCCAGGACGCATGCGGACGGTCCCGCTGGGGGCTTCGGTGGAGCTCCCTATGGGGCCACGAAGCGTTGTACTGGGTGGGTGAAACGCAGGGAGGAGGGAGGAGGGAGAGGAGGGGGAGGGAGGAAGGAGAAGGGAGAAACGCAGGGACCGTCACTTCAAAACGAGGACCCAACACCACAGGATGGTTGGGACACAAATGCAAGATGACCCAAGACAGCTCAAGAGGCTCTCAATATGGCCTCAAAACGGCTCAAGAGCCCCCCAAGGCGGCCCAAGAGGGCTCCGAGAGGCCTTCTAACAGATTCTAACAGAGCCCGAGGGGGCAAGCAAACAGTGGATGGATGTCCATCGGTGCTTGAAGGACTTTGAAGTTCTCGCCTGTTTCGGTTTGTCACCGCCCAAAAGAAATTAGCAAAAAGAACTCCAACATAGACTCACGACAGCCCGAGAGGGCCCCAAGACGGCCCTAGAGCGCCCCAAGAGGGCACCAAGACACGACGGCCCAGAGGCCCCTAAGACTGCCTCAGAAGGCGTCAGACAGGCCAAACGCCCCGTAAGACTGCCCAAGAGGCCCCTGGGACAAACCATAAGACTGCCCAAGAGGCCCCTGAGACGAACCAATAGGCCCCAAGATGCCCGAAGTGGACCCCGAGGATGCGAAAAGCATTGATTGTCATATGGTTTTTGAATGGTTTTGAGGTTCTCACCTGTTCGGGTCTCCGACCGCCCAAGACGTCCCCAAAAGGCCTCCAGTAGACCTCCAAGACAGCCCAGCCCATAAGGCCCTCAGAGAGGGCCCAAGTCAGTCTGAGGAAGTCAGCCGAAGAGGACCAAAGATGGCCGTAGAGACTCCCAAGAGGACCCCAAGGCGGGGCTCTAAAACGCTCCAGCAAAAACACCGAGACGGCCCAGAGAGACCCCTGAGACTGCCTCCGAAGGCGGCACATGGGCTAAGAGCCCCCTGAGTCAGCCCAAGACGCACCAAGAGGCCCGAAGAAGCCCTCACGAGGCCCCCAAGAGGCTCTCAGCAGGCTGGCAGGAAGCCCCAAGAGAGCCCTCAAGAGGCCTGTTCCTCCTTGTCATGATTTTCTCCTCCTTGTCCTCCACCTTCTCCTCGCCCTCTTACTCATCCTCGTCAGGATTGCGCTGTTCCTACACTCAGTCATTCTTCCTGCTGCGCTGTTGCACAGGCATGGTGGTGGTGGTGGTCGCCGCAGGCAGCTGGATGATAGCGTCCAGTCGTCCACGGTGAGGCGCGGCGCGAGGTCTGCAGCTTCATGCGTGGCCCTGAGAATAGACCCCACCCAAGCCTCAGGACCGCACGCGTCTTCGACGACGTCGAGGTCACTTTGCTTTCTGGCGTCGTTCGCGCACGTTTGCGTGTGTGTTGGAGCGCATTCTCAATTTGCGGCCATAACGGGCATTATGGGGGGGGATGGGGGGGGAAGGGAGGGGATATAACGATTCGCCCCCCACCCCCCACCCCCAAGACTGTTGTGCCGGACGCACTGCGGCAGCGCCAGGGGCGCACGGATGGGGGGGAACGTTACATTATGGGGGGGGGGAAGGGTAAGGGTACGGGGCATAACGCGCGCTATGGCCCAGAGGATAACTCACTCCTCCTCCTCCTGCTCCTCATCCTCCTGCTCCAATTTGTCCACCTCATCCTCCTGCTCCTGCTCCTGCTCCTCCTCCTCCAATCTCCTCCAATTGGACTTGGCGCCGTTGCCGATGGGGGCGCTGTGCTGGTGGCCGTGCCGGTGCTCTGCGCCTGGAGGTTCTGTCGCAAGTGAGTCTCGTGCCGCGCGCTGCGGAGGGCGCCGCAGTGCCAGGAGCATGCAGCCTGAAGAGGGAGGGCGAGGAGGAAGAGGTGCCCTCCTTCCTTCCCGAGCAAGGCGTAGGCGAAGGCGGTCTGCATGCCAGCTCCGGTGCCGGAGCGGTCCCCTGGAGGGCAGACGAATGATCTCGCGCAGGAACGGCCAAACGCCGTGTGGACAATCTCTTATTCACCCATAAGTGACAACGTGTGCCACGCGACAGGAACAACAACAGGGGCGAGGGAGGGGAGGAGGAAGGGGGGTAATGAGGCCCCCTCCTCCCCCCCTCCGGAGGGAGGGGGCAAGAGCGGCGTCCCCAGGAAGGGCGGGGGATCAGACCCGGCCCCAAAGCGGTCCTGGGCGGACATTCGTTTGGCGGGGTCGGCTCGAAGCAAGGCCTGCAGGGCGGCGGCGTCGCCGCCGCAGTCGTCGTTTCTATCGCCATCACCGTCGTCGCCGCTGCCATAGTCACCATCGCATACGCCGCAGTCGTCATCATCACCTCCGGCGAAGACGCAGCGCAATATTCGCAGCCTTCGTCGTCACTGCCGCGGAATACCGCAGCACCCCGCAGATGCGGATAAGAGTGAGGGGGCGGCGGAGACGTCGGCAGCTTGCGAGACTCCGGAGAAGCCCGCTGCAGGCGCCAAAGTCTCACAAATTACGAGCCCGCCGCAAGCGCCGATTTGTTCGTCCAATGTGGGTAGGTGGCGGGTGGCTCGCGGGTGGGTCGATGTTGGGTCGCGGGGGTAGAGGGCTGCAAATCCACCCCATAATAATCACCCCGACAAACGAAGCCGTTAAGTAAACGCAAACAAAAAAATGATCGAACAAGGAAAGGTTGTTTAGTAAACGCCGAAGGCCGTTTAGTCAACGTCAATTGTCGGGTCTGGGTGGTTTTTCCTCCCTTGAGGGTGGGTGCAGTAATCGTCAATTGTCGGGTGCGGGCGGTTTTTCCTCCCTTGAGGGTGGGTCGCGGGTTAGTCGCGGGGTGTGTCGCGGGTTCGTCGCGGATGGGTCGCGGATGGTTCGCAGGGTGGGCCGCCAGGTCGGTTCTGGGTGGGTCGCTGTTGGGTCGCGGGTGGGTCACAGGTGGGTCGCGGGTTGGTCGCGGGTGGGTCGCGGGGTGGTTTGCGGGTGGGGCGCGGATTGGGTCGCGGGTGGGTCTCGGGGTGGGTCGCGGGGTGGGTCGCGGGTGGGTCGCGGGCGGGACGACGACAACAAACAACAACAACAACAACAACAACAACAACAACAACAATCATTTAAGACTGGGGACACTCCGTTCTCACCAGTGCCAGGGTTTTCATAGGAGGCGGGCAATACCCCCACTTTGTGGGGGGGCCGGTTCAAGCTCTACCAAGTTTCCAAACGACTCTTCGCCACCACCCACACCCAGCTTCCCGCCCTATGACGTTCGGACACTTCACTTCGTGGCCTGCGGACGACCTTGGCTACTACACTGGCGCATGGTTACAATGACTTCTTGTGGTAACATCTTGTGGAAACTAGCTTAGTATACGACTTATACCCCTGTTCCAACAATGGGCACGTGTACCGTTTTCCGACGTTTTAACGTTTCTGTACCACACAAGCCAAGACCCTTATTTTGACTGGTATCACGTGCGTGGCGCCAGCATACCACAGGACTTGTTTCCGTTGTTGTGAGACGATATATGCTCATTCTTGTTCTGTGGTTCTCGTTCCGGCCTCAATGTGCAATACTGGCTCACTCGTCGACGAAATACACGTGACTACCTCTCTCTGGTTGGAGGTCCTGATGGTTGTGGTTGTCCCGATAATTGTCGCGATGAGTGTCCCGATGATTGTCCCGATTGTTGTTCCGATGGTTCTCCCGATGGTTGCCCCGATGGTGGTCCCGATCGTTGTCCCGATGGATGTCCCGATGGTTGTCCCGATGGTTGTCCTGATGGTTGTGGTTGTCCCGATCGTTGTCCCGATGGTTGTCCCCATGGTTGCCGCGATGGTTGTTCCGATGGTGGTCCCGATGGTTGTCCCCATGGGTGCCCCGCCGGAGGAGGAGGAGGAGGAGGAGGAGCAGCAGGACAAGGCGAGGCGGACGCATACGTGCTCTGGAAGCATACTAAAGAGACGAGTCTGTGTGCTCATCGTCTTCTGGCATGCGCCTGTCCCTAATGGCACGCATCGGGCGCAATACTGCAAGCTGCGCTCCTGGCACCCATACATCAGGGGCCAAGTGTCCCAGCATGGTGCCGATGCGCCTCCTCGCGGACACATCGCCCGTGCGTCCGTGGGGCGCCAATACCGCCAGGACGCCCTGGACATGCGCCGGCATGCCCAGATCCACACGGTAATCCATGACATTCCCATACTCGGACTGCCCGAAAGAACGCCATACAGGCATGTGCCACCAATGATCCTGCTTCGGGAACAAGGTGATACCATCCTTGACGTCGTGGGAGGCATTCCACAGAGCCATACATGGCGGCTCCATGCCCATGGATGCCGTGTGTGTTGCCACAAATACATCCAGGCTCGCCATGCGCCTGTATGACAGACCTGATACCACCTCGGAATGCACGTGAATGCAGGAGCTGCAACAGCCTGCGCAAGCCAGCATACACCCAGCCGCCGGGTCGGACGAATACGTGCGAACTCCAGTTCGCTATACCAGCTTGGGTGCACAGCCGATTGAATACTTCCGCAAGTGTGCCCAGATACTGCGCGGCTGGATCTTTGAAACCATCAAAGTTGCCGAATACCAAGCCAGGGTAGAAGTATACAGCGAACGCCATCCACTCTGGGGTCTCGATGCCTCCCATACGCCGCTGGTTCTCGACCATACCGTTCTC
>CAUYUJ010014181.1:394541-412041 GCA_963575745.1 Prorocentrum cordatum | reverse complement strand
TGCCCAAGAACTGGCCCGCGAACATGGACGCCCACCTGTTCTTGCGTTTAGCTGTCCGTTTCAGCTTGATACTGCTCTCGAGGGCGCGCGCGAACTTGATATCCTTGACCCGCTTCTCTGGCGGTTTGAGCACGTCCTTCTGCTCGTCGCTGAGCTCGAGGTCCAGCTCTGGGAGCTCCAGGAGGCAGAGGTTCTCGCCCTGCTCGCGGTCCCTCGGCAAGCCGTCGTTGTGGAAGCAGTTGCCGTCGATGACGCTCCACTCGGGCACGCGCGGCGCGCCCTCGGGCCAGCTCTGGAGGCCCATCGAGGCGCCCATTCGCCCAGCGGTTCTCGATGCCGCGGCTGGGCTCGATGGAGTAGCTCCACGGCCCCGTGCCCGCGACGACCTTGAGCTCGCCTTGCTCTGTCGGCCGGACCGCGAGCATCAGGTTGGCTTGTAGCCTTTGGAGCGGCACCGCGTCCTTGTTCTGCTCGCGGAAGCGGGTGTAGGCCTCGGAGCAGTAAAGGCACTCGTAGGGCCCCCATTGCGTCGGGGACTTGTACTTCTCCTGGGGCTCGGCCTTGGCCTTCTGGCTCCAGTCTTGATCCATGGCCCAGAACATCTGGGCCTTGACCTCTCGGATCTTGGCCTTGAGCTTGCCGTGCTCGCGAGTGTCGGGCTCTTGCCTGAAGCTCGTGACGTCGGGGGCCATGGGCGCGTATATGACAACCTTGAGCCACGCTCGCAGCGCCACTGCCTCGGCGCACTGGCTCAAGAGGCAGTCTGAGAACGCGAGGCTCTGGCCGTGCTCATGCTCGGTGAAGTCCATGGTCCTGCTTGCCACCAGCTCGTCCGCCCAGGCTCTCGGCTGCCCCCGCGCGTCGATGGAAGACCCTCGCGCGGCCCACGTCGGAGAACTCGAGCAGAGCGTTGCGCCAGCCCTTGAGCAATGCCCCTAGGGGCTCGCCTGCTCGGAAGTGCTCCGCCTCGCCATCGCACCGCTCGTGGGTGACTTCGCGCCGCCAGGTGCCCTCCACGAGGCTCACGTCGCTGACTCGGCAGCGCCTTGCGCAGGGGACAAGGAGGGCGCTACGCTTCTCGGCGGACTTCGGCCCCCTGCTCGGGTCGAACCAGTTCTCGACCGCGGAGATGTTGATGAGGGCGCTCATGTGCATGACTCCTGCGCTCGAGAAGGCCTGCTCTACTTGCGCCTTGTGGTCGGGGCGCTTTGCCAAATACTTGGCATTCTCCGTATCCGACTCTGCCTTGTCCTGCTCGTTGCGCGTCGCGCGGTACTTCTTGCGGAGGTTCTCGATGCGGTCTTGGCGCCCCGCGCCTTCTGGGCGCCCGAAATGGGCGCGGAAAGACTGGGCGCAATGCCCCGCAACAAATGTTGCCCCGAACCAACAGCGGCCGCTGTTGGGCAGGCGGCCATCTGTCACGACTGGGCCCAGGCCGCGGCGACACCGACAGCGAAATTCGTTCAATTTGGTCAGGAACTGCTGCTGGGCACTGTACCCTCTCCTTCCGTACCCGTTGCTCTCGTGCCGAGACCTCGCTCTCGTGGGCGCGCGCATGCTCCTCGCCGCGGAGCTTGAGCCAGGGCGCGGCGGCGTCGACGACGACCGCGCTCGCGCTGGCTCTGCGCTGGGCGAAGGTCTCGGGGCCCCAGACGAAGAGGCGGAGGTCCTCGGAGCCGCCCCTCGCCAGCAGGTGCACGCAGTAGTAGTGGTAGTAGTAGTAGCAGTAGTAGTAGTAGTAGTAGTAGCAGTAGTAGTAGTAGTAGTAGTAGCAGTAGCAGTAGTAGTAGTAGTAGTCGTAGTAGTAGCAGCAGTAAGAATAGTCGTACTAGTATTCGTAGTTACTCTTTCGTGGTAGTGGTAATGGTACTACTACTATTACTAATAATAATAATTACTACTAGTCGTACCTGGTAGTAGTACCTGGTAGTGGTAGTACCCGCTAGTAGTAGTACTTGGTAGTAGTCGTAGTTACTAGTAATAGTACCTGGGAGTACTAGAAGTAGTTAGTAGCAGTAATAGTACTAGTAGTACTAGTAGTAGAAGTAGTAGTAGTAGTAGTAGTAGTAGTAGTAGAAATAGAAGTAGTAGTAGTAGTAGTTGTAGCAGTAGTAGTAGTAGTAGTAGTAGTAGTAGTAGTAGTAGTGGTAGTAGTAGTAGTAGTAGTAGAGTAGAGTAGTAGTAGTAATAGTAATCGTAGTAGCAGTAGTAGTTACTAGTGAAGGAATAATACAACAATGCGCCTGGCGGCCCTCGCCTCAGATCCGGGGCAGGGCGCGCTCGATCCAACGACTGCTCCAGATGCTCGTAATAGTAGTAGCTACGAGTAGAAATCGCAATTCTCACTACTCGTAACTCTTGCCTACTACCATTACTACTCGTATTAGTGAGTCCTACCACTACTACGACGCACTACTACTACTACTACTACTACTACTACTACTACTACCACTACTACTACTCGTACTACCTGTCCGCCGTGGCCCAGGTGAGCTTGGCCATGTCCCCGCCGGGGGTCTGCTTTCTCTGGTCGGAGAGGCGCTGGTCCTCGCGCCCGCCCGCGTGCGTCCTCGAGAGGGCGAACTCGCCCACCCGCTGCATGTCCTTCTTGGTCGTCTGGTCAAGGTACCCGGGCGCTCGGTCACCCTCTTGAGGATCTCGGCGTCGTAGCTCTTGCGGTCGATTTTCTGCAGATGGAGCTGCTTTTCCTGCTCGAAGGCCAGCTCGTGGCGCAGCCGCGTCAGAAGGGTCCTCTTCCTGCCCTCGTCGCCGTGCTCGCGCTCCCGCTTGACCCAGCACTCGAGGCGGTGCATGGGGCCCTCGAGCGGGCGCTTGGCTGTGACTTGACCAGGGATCTCGCGGGACAGCCCGGCGCCCTGGCCCCTGCCGCGCCTCTGCAAGTTCGCTCGGGCGACCCGCAGCCTCGGACGCCGTCCTTGCCGGGCCTCGCCGTGGCAACCTTCTTCCCGAAGGCAGCTCGGAGGCCGTGCCATCGGCTAACCGTCTCGCGGCTTCGGCGCCACTTGTGCTGCATCTCGGCTCTCACTCGACGCGGCAGGGGGGCGAACTTCGCCACGTTGTGCTCGTCCGCGTGCTTGCCCCAGCCGGGGGGGGTCTGGAGCTTGGGCTGCGCTGTTCGGTCTCGTCGCAGCGTGGGCGCAGCTCGGGGGTTGCGCGTTCCCTTGTACTCCACGCTCGTGCCGTGGGGTCTTCCGCCCCTGCCGAAGCCTCGATTCGCGCCGCGGCCGAAGTCGCGCGGGGCGACGGGCTCGCCCTCGGCGCTCGCAAGCTCTCCGCGCGCGGCCGCGGCCGCGAGTTGCTCCTGTATGGCGGGGTGGGGTGGGGGTGGGGGCGCGGGGTGATGTGCGTGTGTGTGTGTGTGAGTGTGCGTGGGGGTGGTGGGGCGCGTGTGTGTGTGCGGGGATGCTTGTAGCATTGCAGTCGACTCGCGTAGTAAGGATGGGCGGCAAAGAAGCGAGGTTCTTGCAAGGGCCAGAGATGGACCAAAGTGGCATGAATGCATGGGCATAGCAAGATTGCAAATCACTACCACGCGGGTTGATTGTAATATGAATAATCGCGGCGCGAGCAGAAAGAGAGGGATACTAGTGGTGGGAGAAGGAAGAGAGAAAAGGATGGCCCCAGGATCGGCTTCGACATTTGGTTCGGGCTCGGGGCCCATGATTTCCATTCGTAAAACCATATTCATCTTAATCGTGTTCACGCTCGCGCGGAGGGGGGGCGGGGGGGCGGGCGAGGGGGGCGCGGGGGGAAGAGAAAGAATATAGAAAGAGAAGCAAAAGGAAACTGAGAAAGAAGAGAAGGCACAGCATTTTTGATGCTGCTGCTAATCAGCACGAAGGGATCGCAACTTCGATCCGAAATATGAACCTACATGAAGGGGAACAGAAGAAAAAGAAAAGGACGAACAGCTGAAGAAAACATGAAGAATAATCCTGCTCGACCGCCTCAGCCTCGAGTCTCGCGGCCTCGAGATGCCTGTAGAACCTCGCAGAGTCAGCCGTCTCGCAAGGCGAGGTTCTCAGCTTCTTGCGCGGGTCGGGACCGCGGGCGTCGAGGTCTGCAGGACCCAGAGGCTCGACGAGCTCGTCTGCTTCGTCGGCGCGACCATCGGAGTCTCGCCGCAAAGCTGCAGTAGCTCGACTCAGAAAACCTCGAACCAACGTGGCTACGGAAGGTTGTTCGCTTGTCGTTGGTGCTCCTTGGTGTTCGCTTGTTGTTATTTATTGTTTCGCTGCTGTTGTGGTTTGCTGTTGCGTCGTTTGCTGGTGTTGCTGTTGTACTTGCTGTTGCTCATGCTGTTGTTGGTGGTGCTGTTGTTGTGCTGGTTGCTGTTGCAGTTGTTCTTGTGACAGCTGCTGTTGTTCGCGCGCGTTGTGTTGCTTGCGTGTGCTTGTGTTCTTTGTGTCGGTGGTTTTGCTGCTCTGGCACCTGTCTCTTGTTCCGTCTCTCCTGGGGTCCTCGAGGCCGGGGTCGCCTCGCTGAGAGTTCCCAGCACCTCGCCCTCACTCTGCCCGAAAGCACCTCGTTCAAAGCTCCCAGCGGCTCGCGAGGCGCCCCAGGGCCGAGTCAGGACACGGGGCCGGGGCCTGCGAGGCATCGCGCTGCCTCGTCGCCGCGGGCTCTGGCGCCCCCCCAGCGCGGCGGGTTCCGCCCCCCTCGCCCACTCGACGCTCACGTCGTCCGACCGCTCGGCGAGTGGCCGACAATCGTCGCTGCCCGATTTGGCCATGGGGCGCTGCGTCTCGTCCATGGGGCGATGCGTCCGCTGGATTGGAATGATTTAGCCGAAATTGGCCACGGTTGTTTGTTGTTCGTGTTGTCTGTCGTGTTGCTGTTCTTGTTTGCCTTGTTTATTTTGCTCGTCGCGTTTGTCTCGTGGCTGTTTGCGAGTGTGCGGGCGTGCGCCTGTTGTTTGTTATCCCTGATGTTTGTATTGCTGATGTTATGCCCTGCTTTTGCTACTGTTTTGCGGTTTGCTGTTGCCGTCGTGGCTGCTGTTGTGTGTTTGTGCTATTGTGTGTGAGTGAGTGTTGGTGTGTGTGTGTGGGAGTGTGGGCGTGCGTAAGTGCGCGGGACTGCGCGAGTGTGCGAGTGCGTGCATGCGCGAGCGTGAGCGCGCTTGCGCGCGCGCGCGTGACCGCCAGGTGTCGAGGCTCAACCATCGACCCTCGAATCGTTGGCCCGAGACCCTGGAGTCTATGCTTGGCGATCCTCGGAACTACGATCCGAGGTGCTCGCATATGCTCATCAAGACCAAGATCTCGGATCCTCGATCCGAGGATGGGGGATCGAGCCTGCTCGGGAGCGGCGCGGGCCCGAGGACGACCAGGGGAGCGCTCTACTATCGCCGAGGCTCGTTCCTCGAGCCTCGGATGTCAAGCGCGAGCTCTCCCAGTCCAAGCTTGGCGACCCTCGGATCTAGGATCCGAGGTGCTCGCAGATGCTCTACGCCGTGATCTCGGAGCCGCGATCCGAGGATGGAGGGTCGAGCCTGCTCGGTGACAGCGCGGGCTCGAGAACGGCGAGGGGGGCGATCTACGATCGCCGAGGCTCGGCCCTCGAGCCTCGGATGTCGAGCCCGATGTCTTCCAGTCCAAGGTTGGCGACCCTCGGATCCAGGATCCGAGGCGCTCGCAAGTGCTCGAGACCAAGATCTCGGAGCCGCGATCCGAGGTTGGGGTTCGAGCCTTTTTGGCGGCAGCGTGGGCTCGAGGGCGGCGGCGAGGGCAATCTACTATTGCCCATGCTCGGCCCTCGAGCCCTGGGCGTCGAATCCGCGATCTTCGAGCCCAAGCTCTGCGACCCTCGGATCTAGGATCCGAGGTGCTCGCAGATGCTCACGACGAAGATCTTGGACCCTCGATCCGAGGACGAAGGGTTGGGCATGCCAGTGCGACGATCGAGGATCGCCGAGGCCCGACCCTCGATCCCCGGGTCGCGAGCCCGAGATCTTCGGGTCCGAGCGCGGCGACCCTCGGATCTAGAACCCAAGGTACTCGAAGACGCCCCGACTCAAGATCTCGGATCATCGATCCGAGGATGGAGGATCGAGCCAGCGTGATTCCTTGATGATTAATCGAAGATGGGGGGAGTAGCGCCCCGCAACTTGGAACGCCACTCGCGCATGCCCAGGCGCTCCCTTGGAGCTTGAGGGCCAGATGGCGCTCGAGCGCGCGCCTCAAAACGGCGCCCTCTCAACGAAAAGCATGGGGCGCTTGGCTCGGGGAGCTCGTGCGCTCAGCCGTCCGCGAGCATGAGCAAGGCGGGCTCGCGGCCTTCGCGTCGGCCTGGCTCCTGTCGCCATCGATTATGTTCGTGGCGAGCGTGTCGCGCTCGGCCTCGATCGACGCAAACTTCTCGAAGTGCAGCTTGGTGTGGTTCTCGAAAAGCATATGCTCGTGCTCCTGCTGCTTGACGGTTTTCGAGTAGTCCCGCTTGGCGCGGTTGTCTTGGTAGGTCTGCTCGCGCAGCTCGTAGCTCACGTCGGCTGTCTTCTCGATGGACCAGCGCCGCATGAGAATTGCATGAGCGGCGGCCTTGGCGACCCCGTCGGTTGCGACCGGAAACGCGGAGGTCTCGTTGCGCCACTTGGCGCACTATCGGGCCCTGCGCGGAATCACGTTGTAGAACATCTCGGGATTCTCGGCGGGCCCCTCGTCCAAGTGCTCGGACGGGCTCGAACTTGTTGGGCGGCAGCACTAGCTCGTGGGGGGTGGGAGAGCTCGACAGGGATGCTTGGGGGGGCATTGCCGATGCGCTCGGCGTAGTAGCCGTGGGTAAGCTTCTTGATGTTCCCGGCGCCGAGCTCAATATCTCTCTCCTTGGTGAGCTCATGCAGCTTGGCCCTGGAGCTCGGCATGAGCCAGAAGAGGTCATCGGGCGGCTCTCCGTGGTTCTCGAAGATGTCGCACGCGCGCTCGCCCTTCCCGTCGTAGGTCGTGTAGGGCACCGCCACGGCCAGCTCGACGCGCCTCTGGCCCTTCTCGTTGAAGACGCGGCCGCACTCGATGCTCTTGAGGGCCCGCCTTGGCGCGCCATCTCGAGCGCGGTTTGCTGGGCGCTGCTTGGCCACGAGGCGCCCTCGGCATTGAAGCAATAACAGCCCGTCATCCTCGCTGCATCCGTGCCTCGCGCGCTCGACTGGCAGCGTCTAATTTCGGCGATCGCGGCCTTGTCCGCGATGAAGGCCCGCTTCTCCAGGATCTCCTCGTTGGCCATGCGCTCGAGAATATCGTTCGAGCTCGGGTTCGGGCCCCCAACGTTCTTGAGGGCCTCGACGGGGGCGCTCGCCGCCGCGGCGCGCTCGGCGGGCTGGGGCATCGCCAGGGCTCGCGACGCACTCAGGGGCAACGATGTGGGGGGATAGGCGTTGGGGGGGGCATCGACCTGGAATCGGCGATACATCGCCGATGCATCGGCGATGCGCGCCCAATCGTGAATCCGCGCATTCCTGGGAAGGCTCGGCACCTCGAAGGGGCTCGAAAGCTTGGAATATCGGAAACTCGGGGAAGTTTGGGCCTGGGCAGCTGCTGGGGCAGAAGAGGAGGAGGAGGAGAAGGGGGAGGAGGAGGAAGGACGAAGACGAATGGCTAGGAACCGTGTAAGAGGTGAGCTGAAAAAGTAACTCACTTAACTAACTCCAATGTTATGCCTGCCTGCCCGAAAAAGGCATGTACAATCAAGATCCAATCGGTCCCTATGGCCCTGCCACACGTTCATATGACTCGGGAACGGTTAAGAGCATGAGAATCCCATGGCCCTGCCGGGCATTCGTAACGTGGGCACACTGAACTGGTGAGAATCCCACAGCCCTGCCACACGCCCGTGATTGCGGAAGCTGGTGTGGTGAGACAACTGTGGCAATGGCCAGCGTTCTCGATGCTGCTGCGAATCGGCATGATATGACAGCAACTTGGATCCCCGCAGCCTTCCCGTGGATCATACAATTCGGCCTCCGCGCCTTCCTCCGCACTCAAATCCTATTGACTGGGGATAGCAAAAAACAGTCGGGGGGGGTGCGGGGGAGGTACTTTATCATCGCCCGCACTCGGTTCGCCACCTTGTCTCTTACCGCGACGCTCGCACTCGAGCGCGGGACTGTCTCGAAGTTTCGTGGTGTGAAGCCTCACATGCGAGGAGAACGGCTCCTGCTTTCTACACACGTCCCCACAACTTGCTTCGAGATGCCCTGCCCACGAAATTTTCAACACTCAGGAAAGGCGCTCTCACTCGCTTGATTTACGTCGGGCGTGTCCTGGGAACATGCCCCCTACCTTAGGAACAGCGCTCTCGCCAAGGCTTCCTCGCAATCCGTTCATGTTGGCGGAGCCTGTTATACGACGGCAGTGGCTCCAAGTCGATACGTGCTCACAGTTCACTCTCGTGCGCCCTGGTCACGACTTCTCACACTCAGCAGTGGCACTCTTGCCAGAGACTTCCCCGCAATCCATTCCAGACGATGAGAGCCCAACTTCAAAGGCAGCGGACCCCGCTCGATACCTCCTCGCAAGTTACTCCGAGACGCCTCGAAGGCCCCTAAACTCGGGGGCGGCCAAGGGGGGGGGTGTCCAAGAGGGGGAGCGCGCACATCATGGGCCGGCGGCGCGCGCGCGGCCCAAAAGGGGGGGAGGCAAGGACGCATTAAAATGAGAAGCGGCGCCGTGAGATCTGGGGAGGTAGCAGGGCCCCCGCCATGAGATCCCCCCCTTGTCATCACCCCCCTCTTTGACGCCCCCGAAACGTGCTCCGAGACGCCTTGGCCGCCCCCGACAATCTCGGTTAGGCGTAAGAGCGACCCTGGGTGAGAGTGACCTTGGGTGCGCAGCTTTTGGGGGCGCGAGGGAGCCAAAACCCAAGGGCGCGGGCCGCTGATATCGCATCGCGCTCCGCGATCGGGGGGAGCCCGATGAGCCCGCACCAGAGGCCACTCCAGCGAAAGGTCACTCTTACTGAAGGGGCCCCAGGACACACAAATAAATACACACAAATAAACAGATTCCCCATATTTCCCATATTTTCTGGGTTCTTGTCTTCCCCCATACTTCCCATATTTTCCCATATTTCTGGGAATCGACGATTAATTGTGTCTGTGTGTGTTTTTCCCCTCCTGACTTACGTGTAGTCGGCAACCTCACGAGCGGCGCTCTCTTCGCACGACGCGCGCAGCGCTGGCGAGTGCCACCCGCGGGCGCGTCAGATCGCGCACGACGGTGCTGTGGCGACGGAGGCCACCACGGGCTGCTTCCCCGAGGAGCTGGCACAGAAGAACAGGTGGGGCTCGGACTGGAGGCCGGGAAGGAGGACGCCACGAAGAGCAGGAGGAGGCGTTCTTCGCCGCGCCGCGCCTGCGTTTTACCAAGTCAGGGTAGATCGATTGCGAGGTGCAGTCGACACGCCGGTACCCTCCCACAACCAGCCGGCGCGCCAAATGCGTGACGACCATGTAAATGACGTAAACAGAGTGGGACGCCGAAATTCGAACAGACTACCAATCGGCGCGCTAAAGGATGGCCAGTCAGGCACTACAGAACCGAACATGCATCAGGATGACGGAGGTGGAGGTAGTTACGAGCATACAGGTGTCGCTGTGACTGTGGCGCTCCTTGGAGGCGCTGTGACTGTTGTTGCGGGGTGGAGTCGCTCCTTGGCGCTCTGAGCAGGCCCAAGGGCACACGCATCCCAGCGTGGCGGCGGCTCCGCGCGGCAACTCGCGCACGGGTGTACGAGAAGCACGAAGGATACCCGCGTATGGAAGGAGCCCCTCCGCCAGCAGCACTGGCACAGCGAGGACAACGCTCCCCGTCGAACGCCATGTGACATTGCCGGCATCGGACCGGCATCTGCGCTACTCCCCGGTTTTCTCCCGGGGCGCATTCTGACCAGAATGTCGGGGCGAATCCAGCGGTGGCGACGAGGGCCTCCCAGGAGGCCCCCAAAAGGGGAAAGCGGGACAAGGGTAGTGGTGTGGCTACCTCTTCCTCCTTCGAATATGAGCATCTGTCGCCAGCGCTAGGTCGGGCATGTCCTCCTAGGTCCTGCAGGTTGATTTTGCAAGAAAACTGAGAAACAGCCAAACAGAGATTCAAACACAGTCCGATAATGATAGCCAAATCATACCCAGACTATTGCTTGAATATTTTTGACCACTCTTCCTGTAGAGGGTCATGCCCGACCTAACGCCAGCGTGGGGGTCACAACCTGCTGCAGGAGCCCATCCGGACAGCAAGCTGCTCGAGCTGCGCCTGGCCGTGCCCGAACGACGCCACCCGGGCGGAGGCCAGTGGTCCGCGACAGGCAGCGAACTCGGCCGCGGTCGGAGCGGGAGAAACACATCCTTGACAGGAGCTCCCCAGACGCCACTTGAGCGACGACCACAACCGGGTCTTGCGCGAAACGACATCGGGGCTTTACGCCGCGGCTTACGCGGGCCGCCCGCGCGGCACGCTACATTGGAGACGAGGGCGCTCACGCGCGACCTTGCGCGGGGAGCCTACGCGTCACGGATTTGAACGCCCTAAATGGGTGCAGAAAAATTGGGTACGACGCCGGGCAACAAATGTGGGCCAACACCGACCGCGGCGGCTGTTGGGCAGGCGAGCCTGGCTCTCAAATGGACAACGGCCGCGGCGATGCCGACATCGACTCCTGCTCAGACTAAACCAGAGCTGCTGCGAGACCCTGCGCCCACTGGTCCCGTACCCATCTCGGTCCCCCCCACCCCCCGGCGCCAGAACCAGTGCTGGGCCACCTCAGAACCCCCCTGCCGGCTCCAAGGGGAGGCGGAGGCTAGAGGTCTCCTAGATATGGTCCGAGTAGATAAGGTCGGAGGACCGCGCCGCATCGCAAACGCATCGGCGATGCATCGGCGATGTTTCGACGATGCATCGGCGACGTCGGCAGTGCATCGGCGACGCCTGCCCCGACCCATCTAGGACGCCTGGAGAGGCGGAGGAGGAAACAATACAGCACACCGCCTCGAGTTCGCGCAACGTGAAACATGATTAATAATAAAAGACCCTCTAACCCTTTGGGAGGGCACTTAAGTTAGGAGGGCCAACAACATTAGGGATAAACGGGTCTTTTCTGCAAATGTATCAAACACAACCGCCCAGACTCATGATGCCTGATGCAAAGACGGGAGCCCGAATGAGGACACGTCTTCACTCTGTTGTTAGGGTAAGGGCAGGAGGGCCCAGAATCGAATCGATAAGTCGGGGAGGAGGAGGAGGAGGAGGAGGAGGAGGATGAGGAGGAGGAGGGTAAGGAGGAGGAGGTTGAGGAGGAGGAGGCACAGGAGGAGGAGGAGGAGGAGGAGGAGGAGGAGGTTGAGGAGGAGGTGGAGGAGGAGGAGGAGGCGCAGGAGGAGGAGGAGGTTGAGGAAGAGGACGAGGAGGAGGAGGGGAGGGGCGGGGGGGCCCGCCTGCAGGAAGGAAAGGCAGGCGGCTGAGGGCTCCGCGCCGTCCGCGGGCAGCCAGGAGAAGTCGCCCGCCTCCGCGGGGGGAGTCACGGACTCGAGCGCGCGAGACGCGTGCCGCTCCAGAGGAAGTGCGGGGGGAAGAAGAAGACCAGGAGGAGGCGGAACAGGAAGCAGGAAAGCAGAACGAGCCGGGAGCGCGCGGGCGCAGAGAGGACGGACTAGGCTCGAGACTCAGTCGGGGAGCAATTCCTAGGGGGTCTTCGAAGGCACGAGGAAGGGCGATTGGGCCCGATGACGAATCAATATTGCGACTGGGTCCTCCCAGGAGCTGCATCCTGGAGTCGGGGAGCGCTGCTGGATGGAACCTCCCAGGAGCTGCATCCTAGCATCGGGGGTTCGATGATCCAGGCACGAGGGCCGAGATCGAGGTTCGCATCGCCGACAACGGCATCGCCATCGGGCTGCTCTGGCCCAATGCTGTCCGGCACGGGCCAACTCTCTGGAGGCGTGCGCTGCCCTGCTGGAGAGCGCGGCGCGAACTGCGGGCCCAGCAGGGGAAGGTCACGGACTCGAGCGTGAGACGCGTGCCGCTCCAGAGGGATGAATGCGGGAGGGAAGACGCCCGGGAGGAGGCGGAGCAGGAAGCATGAGAGCAGGACGATGGGGGAAACCGACAAATCGTATCCAGAAGACGTCGATGCCTGAGGGCGGCCATACAGTAGGGGCTGGACCAGAAAAAGCCTTCGACTAGAAACCCAACCCTGAGACTGCAGGACGTCCATGATTTTGTGGCGCGGACGCGTCGCGCTCTCCATGGCAAAAGCATCGAAACCGAAGAAACCCAAGGCACCCTGGAGGCGAGCAGGGTGTTTCTTGGCATGGGTCCCCACTGTAACTCGAGCAGCGGTGATGGCCCAGCCCGAGGGTGGCGGGCGACGGTGCCGGCGGGGCGGGCCATACCTGCCGCTTGGCGCCTCTCCCCAGAGGCGCGGGGCCGCGCGGGCGCGAGGCGGCCCCCAGGCGATGCAACTTCCGCCCGGAGGCCCTTCCCGCAGCTTCGGGGGCCACCTCGGCGAGGAGAAGGAGGAGGAGAGGGAAAAGCAGGAAGGGGAGGAGGAGGAAGGGGGGAGGAGGAGGAGGAGGAGGAGGAGGAGGAGGAGGAGGAGGAGGAGGAGGAGGAGGAGGAGGAGGAGGAGGAGGAGGAGAGGGGAGGAGGAGGAGGGAGGAGGAGGAGGAGGAGGAGGAGGGGAGGAGGAGAAGCAGGAGGAGGAGGATAATAATGGTGAGGAGGAGGAGGCGGAGGAGGAAAAGGAGGAGGAGGAGGATGGTTGTGGTGGTGGTGGTGGTGAGGATGAGGAGGAGGAGGAGGAGCAGGAGGAGGAAGAGGGGGAGGAGGAGGAGGAGCAGCAGAAGGAGGAGTAGGATGAAGAGGATGATGATGGTGAGGAGGAGGAGGACGACGAGGAGGAAGAGGAAGAGGAGCAGGAGGGGGAGGGGGAGGAGGGGAGGAGAAAGAGGACCCCCTATCTCGCCTCCCCCTCTCCCCGAACATCCGGCGTCGCGTGCTGTTGGCCAAGTGGCGGCCAGGCGTCTGGAGCCCTCCTCCCAAAAAAGGACCGTACCTCGGCCCCTGGAAGTTCTTGAACCCAGGGGTTCTTGAACCCAGGGGCCCACACAAGAGTAATAATCATAATCGTAAGAATATCAAGAATAAGAAAAACAATAAGAAGAAACATAAGAAGAAGAAAAAGCAGAAGAAGAAGAATAATAATAATACTGAAAAAAATCCACTCACGCCCTGCAGGGCGTGAGTGGTTTAGGGAGCTTCCTCTTCCAACCCCCCTTCGTGCCCCTTGGGAGGGGGGACTACCCCTCCCCAGACCCCCTACCCCTGGACCTGGACGAGGCGTTTCGCTACAGGTCGGAGCGTCCAAGATGGGGGGCCTAAGGAAGGAGCCCCCCTCCTCTGATCGTTCTCCTTCTGGATGGCCCCAAGATGGCCCGCGAGGCTCCTAAGGGTACCCCAAGGCAGTCCCAAGAGGTGCCCAGAAGGCCCCAAGAGGGCCCCAGGATGCCCCCAAGAGGCTCCCAAGAGACCACCGAGAGGCCCCCCAGCGCACCCAAGAGGCCTCGGCGAGAACGCCAAACTCATGGATCGTACAACAGTTCTGGCCACATCAGGGCCGCCTGGGTTGAGGGGCTAATTAAGGAGCCCTCCTCCTCCTTTGATCGATCTCTTCCAAGTCGGCCCCAAGATGGCATCCGAGGCTCCCAAAGGTGCCCCAAGACAGCCCAAGAAGGTGCGCAGGAACCCCCAACAGGCCCCCAAGAGGCCCGCAAGATGCCCCCAAAAGGCTTCCAAGAGAACCCCACGAGGCCCCAAGAGGCCCCGCAGAGACACCTAGGAGGCCCCAAGAGGTCTCGGCGAGAAAGCCGAAACCACTATTGGTAAGAACGTTTGGCCAAACGTTGGCCTCCTGGGGGGAGGGGGCTAGTTTACTACGGCGGCTCCTTTTGATCGATCTCCTCCAAGATGACTCAAACATGGACCCCGAGGCTCCGACGAGTGCCTCAAGAGGCGCCCAATATGCCCCTGAGTTGCCTCCAAGAGGCCTCTAGGAGAACTTCCACGAGACCCCCAAGAGGCCCGAAGTGGCTCCCCCGAGGCACCCACGAAGCTTCAAGAGGCATCCGAGGAACCTCCACGAGGCCCCAAGAGGCTTACAAGAAGCTGTCAATAGACATCTGAGCAAGATCAAACTTCGATAGGCATCCAAGAGGCCTCTGGCCCTTTTCTGCTCGCCCTCCTCTTCCTCCTCCCCCTCCTCCTCCTCCTCCTCATCATCCGCCCTGCGTATCCATCCTCCCCCCTCCTCCCTCCTCCATCCTCCCCCCCGCTCACACTTCCCCCGACTCCTCCCCCCCCCCTCCTCCCCCTCTCCCTCTTCTTCCCCCGTCCCCTCCTCCTCCTCTTCCTCCTTTTCCTCCTCGTCCTCCTCCTCCACATCCTTCTTCTCCCTCTCCTCCTCCTCCTCCTCCGCCTCCTCCTCCGCCTCCTCCTCCTCCTCCTCCCTCCTCCTCCTCCTCCTCTCCTCCGTCCTCCGTCCTCCTCCCTCTCCTCCTCCTCCTCCTCCTCTTCCTCCTCCTCCTCCTCCTCCTCCTCCTCCTCCTCCTCCTCCTCCTCCGTCCTCCTCCGGGAAGAGGCCCTCCTCCGGGAGGAGGCCCGGCAATTAGAAACAATCCTGCTTCGCAGCCGTGGGGGGACCTTACGCATGCATTCCAGGTTACATCCCGCTTGAATTAGCATTGCATGTCAAACAGTTTGCACCACGCAGGGTAGCATGATTGATGTTGCAATTACTTCCATGCTTTCTAATGTTTGAGTTTGAACTGGAATTGAACATATCATGCCACCATTGTTAGGGCACGAAGAGGTGAAACATTACCCGTGCCTTCAACGACAGCCGAGACAATCCTCCTCCTCCATCCTCCTCCTCCTCCTGCTCCTGCTCATCCTCCTCCGTCTCCTCCTCCTCCTCCTCTTCCCCTAGTCCGACTTCCCCTCCTCCTTCCCCTCCTCCTTCCTCCTCCTCGTCCTCCTCCTCCTCCTTCTCCATCCTCCTTCCTCCACTTCGTCCTTTTCCGCCTCCTCCTCCTCCTCCTCCTCCTCCGTCCTCCGTCCTCCTCCCTCTTCTCCTCCTCCCTCCTCCCTCCTCCTCCTCCTCCTCCTCCTCCTCCCTCCTCCTCCCTCCTATGTCCCTTCTCCCTCCTCATCCACTCTCTCCCTCCTCCCTCCACCCTCCTACTCCTCCGCCTCCTCCTCCTCCTCCTCCTCCTTCCTCCCCACCCTTCCCCTCCCCTTCCGTCCTCCTCCTCCCTCCTCCTCCTCCTCCTCCTCCTCCTCCTCCTCCTCCTCCTCCTCCTCCTCCCCCTCCCCTCCCCCCTCCTCTCTCCCCCCTCCTCCTCCTCCTCCTCCTCCTCCTCCTCCTCCTCCTCCTCCTCCTCCTCCTCCTCCTCCTCCTCCCTCCTCCTCCTCCTCCTCCTCCTCCTCCTCCCCCTCGCCCCCTCCCCCTCCCCCTCCCCCTCTCCCTCTCCCCGTCCTCCTCCTCCTTCTCCTCCTCCTCCTCCTCCATCTCCTCCGCCCCCTCCCCTCCCCCTCCCCCTCCCCCTCCTCCTCCTCCTCCTCCCCTCCTCCCTCCTCCTCCTCCTCCTCCTCCTCCTTCTGCTTCACCTCCTCCTCCTCCTCCTCCTCCTCCTCCTCTTCCTCCTCCTCCTCCTCCGCAGACGCGCCGCTGCTTCTCTTCCCTCTGCCCCAGACACGCCCAGTGCAGAGGGGAGCGTGAGCTGTCAGGCCAGGTGGCGTCGGTGGTGGATCCTCGAGGAGGTCCAGTGCGCCACCCTGGTCTGACCGTTGCTATCGTTGCGATGCGATGCGATGCGACCCGCGTTTCAGCCCCATGGGGCAATCCTTTAAGAGGGTAGAACGTTCTCCCCCTCTTTGGGCATGACGGCTTCCTAGCTTTAATTCCACTAATTACGTACCCCCCCTGCCTGATCAGGGCAACTGGCCTGGGCATCGCTTCTGGATGTGCTGGTGGGGTTACGCGAAGCGTCCAAACTAAACACGAAGTTCAAGATTCCTGAGATCGATACGTACTAACTGGAGGTTACTATTCCCCTGCATCTCCAATACGTTCCCTTCCTTAATCCTGGAGGTCGACGATTCTTTGTCTGTGCATACATGTCTCTCCTAGAACATGGGGCCCTGAGCGACGTACCTTCAGCCTGGAGTTGGCGGCGCGCGCATGGGGGTAGGAGGAGGGGCAAAAGCTTCTCAGGCGGGTGCGTCTGAAATACGCACCCTTCATCTGCAGACAGTGCCGGCGCCTTGTGAGAAGCAGGGGTGCTTCTGAGCAGCCTGCCCCCCTTCCCCCGCACAGTCGGCCCGTATCATAAGGATGAGCGATGAGGATGCGAGGGCTTTGGTCGCACACGTCGAAACTTTTCAAGAGCGGGGCGCGGCCAGCGGAAGCGGCCGGGGATGGGCCGAGGAGGCAAGGCTGCAAGGGTGCCCTTGGGAAAGTCGCACATCGTTCTTATGCGGGTTGACTGTGCCCCCCTCTGCGTGGCCGAAACCTGGAGTCGGAGGGCACCAACTATACACCAACACCGATCCTGGCCCAGGATCACCCTGGGCCCAGAATCGGTGTATATACCTTCTTGCGCAAGGCAGGAGGGCGTATACACCGATCCTGGGCCCAGGGTGATCCTGGGCCAGGATCGGTGTTGGTGTATAGTTGGTGCCTTCCTATGGAGCCTCGGGGCCCCATCCCGCTGGACACCACCTCTGCACCCCCGATCCCAGCGGCGCCGGGCGTGAGCGAGGGAGCGAGCGACCAGCGCCGGGCCAGAGGGCGGCGAGCGGCGAGCGGCGCGTGCGCGAGCGCCGATGCTGCGATCAGGGGATCAGCTAGGTTTACGCCAGAGCTGACTTGCCCGACGACTCTGCAAGAAACGCACGGACCGTACGCAGATCTGCGGGGCATGCTGCGCGGATGTGTCGTAGATCCAGCGGGGAAAACTCGATACTTCGAGGCGAAGCAATCTTGTAGTCGATCCCCTACTCGAAGGATCGAGCGCGCGAGCGACGAGCGCCAAGGCAGCGAGCGGCGGGCGCGGTCGGCGACGGCCGGCGGCGAGGGACCGCGGCAGGGCGGGTCCGCGCGGGCCGCGGGCGGAGGCGGGCCGCGCCTCGGGCCGCGGGCCGTGCGCGCCGAAGGGCAGCGAGAAGCCGCCGGCCCGCCGAGGGGCGGGGAGCCATCTTGGGGCGTGTGGGCCGCTGGGGCGGCGCGCCCGGGCCGTGCCGAGGAATTGTGTTACGTCGCAGCGCGGCGGAGACGGTACATGCCACCTCCTCCTCCTCCTCCTCCTCCGCCTCCTCCTCCTCCTCCTCCGCCTCCTCCTTTCTCCTCCTCCATCCTCCTTCCTCCTCTTCCTCCTCCTCCTCCTCCATCCTCCTCCGCCTCCTCCTCCTCCTCCATCCTCCTTCCTCCTCCTCCT
>CAUYUJ010014181.1:230000-394441 GCA_963575745.1 Prorocentrum cordatum | reverse complement strand
CCGCGTATTGTTTTTTACACACAGGATTCCCTAGAGTTGGGTTTTCGCCTGCATGTTTTCCAACATGCTGCTCTCGCTGAGGCGCCGGCCTCATTTTCGGGCCCCGCTCGTTCCGAATCGTGCTCCCGCTGCAGCGCTGGCCTCATTTCCGTGCTTCCGCTCGTTCCGAATCGTGCTCCCGCTGCAGGATTGGCCTCATTTCCGCGCTTCCGCTCGTTCCGACTCGTGCTCCCGCTGCAGCGCTGGCGTCATTTCCCGTGCCATGCCACGACATGCAATGCAATGCTACGTTGATACTACGCTTTGCGGTGCTCTTCTACGCCATGCCATGCCGTGCTCTACAATGCATCGAGTACCCTTTCGGGATCATTGCCCTGTTCGACATCCGACTGTGCGAGTAGAGAGGGGATCTACGCCATGGTAAGAGATGGGGGGGAGGGGTAGGATGTCAGATATGACGCGAGCGCACCTAGCTTGTCCCTCCCCCCCTCCCTCCCTCCCTCCCTCCCTCCTCCTTCTCCTCCTTCTCCTCCTTCTCCTCCTTCTCCTCCTTCTCCTCCTCCTCCTCCTCCTTCTCCTGCTCCTGCTCCTCCTCCTCCTCCTCCTCCTCCTCCTCATCATCATCATCATCGTCATCATCGTCGTCCTCATTCTCATCCTCCACATCCTCCCTCCTCCTCCTCCTCCTCTTCCTCCTCCTCCTCCTCCTCCTCTTTCTCCCTTTCCTCCTCCTCCCTCCTCCCTCCTCCCTCCCCCCTCCTGTTCCTTCTCCCTCCCTCCTCCCTCCTCTCTTCACCATTCCTGGCCAAGGGCCAGGGTCATCCTGGGCCCGAGGACGGTGTTTCGCCTTCCCCCCTGCGCGCACGCGCGCTCGGGCCAGCCGCGGAAAGGGTAGCGCGGAGTGTCCGGTAGCAGGAGTGGCAAACATGGGGTGAAGCAGTGGCAACAGCATCGTGCAGAGGAAGCAGCAGGGCCCGAACTACACTGTGTGCTCCGTTCTCGTATTGCTTGTGTCGCGATTTCCATCATGCTGCTGTCGCTCCGCCCTTGCCGCAGAGCACGGAATCGAACACAAGAGCGGACGACGAGATCGCCGAAACGCCGCGCTCAACTCGAGAGCCCTGGGAGGGCAAGCGCGCCAGCGCACGTGCACGCGCGGGGTCGGGCAGGTGGAGCGGAGGACACGCCCCACCTTGCCCCCCCTCCTCCCCGCCAGGTCTGAGCCCGCTCCTCTGCAGACTCCCGCAGGTAAATCAGCCGCGATCGAGGGGGGGAGTGAGACCTCCCTCCTCCTCCTCCTCCTCCTCCTCCTCATCCTCCCCCTCCTCCTCCCCCTCCTCCTCCCCCTCCTCCTCCTCCTCCTCCTCCTCCTCCTCCACCTCCTCCTCCTCCTCATCCCCCTCCTCCTCCGACGACCTTCTCAGAAGGCGGTGGGGCCTCTCAGAGGGCCTCCTGGCGCCATCCGAGAATATTCGTTCGTTTTCGGGGAAGGCTCAGGACATTTCTCGGAAGGCTTGAGGACTTCCGAGCTTTCCGAGAAGGCGCAGCCCCTCTCGCTGCCCCCCCCCGGGCTCGCCGCCGAGTTTCAGTGCATGGACGGGGGGGGGGTGTGGCGAGGCCCCGAAGTAAAGCTCGGCCCCACACGAGCTGGGACTCGCCTGCGCGCATCTTCGGCCCGGCGCTTTGCACGATGGCGGCGTAGGGGGAGGAAAAAACACCTAGACCCCGACAGTTGGCGTTAACTAAACGGCCCTGGGCGTTCACTAGACAGCCCTGCCCTGTTCGATTCCTTCCCTGGGTGCGTTTACTAAACGGCTTCGCGTGTCGGGGTGATTATTATGGGGGTGGATGTTCTGCCCTCTAGTTGGGGGAAGGGGGGGGGATGCCATGCAAGAGATCCACCTGAGACAGAAGAAGGCACCACCAGAGGAGGACGCGTCCCTCCTCCCTTTTCCACGCGAAGTTTCGCCCTCGACCCTCGAGGGTCGAGGGGGGAGGCTGTCGGATGTCTTTGGCCCATGTCGAATTCGCGTCGAGTCCACGCCAAACCCGTGCCGAATCCTCATCGAGCCCGCGCCCAGACCAGGATTTAACATGACCTGTGTTTTTTTATTTAGGTCGGACATGTACCCCTACAGGCGGGATTTGAACGAAACATTCAAAAATCAAAAAAGTATGGAAAGTTGTAGGAAAATCGTCCCCCGACCATTGTTTGACTATTTTTGCATATTCCTCCTGTAGAGGGACACGCCCGCCTTGCGAAAGAAAAGCAGTGCCCCCCGAGCATGAAGCAGGCACCGAGTCCATGCTGGCCCGTCGTCGGCATGCTCCCGCTCGCCGCCGTGTTGTGGGCAACGTCGGCACACCCCGGCGCCAGTCCCCCTCTGGACCTGAGAAGGGCGAAGGCCCCCGTCGAGCCGCCCACCGCAGTCCATGCTGGCAGGACGTCGGCATGCTCCCGCTCGCCGCCGTCTTGTGGGCGGCGTCGGCACACCCCCGGCGCCGGCCCCCCTCGGGATCCGAGGAGGGCGGAGGCCCCCGTGGAGCCGCCCACCGCCCGGAGAGGCCTCCAGAGGCCTCCAGAGACCTGCGACGCCTCCAGAGCCCTCGGGGGGCATCCCGGGGGGTCTGGATCCAGGTCGGCAGCAGAAACTGACCACCTGCTCCAAATCTTCCCGTCTCCTCCTCCTCCTCCTCCTCCTCCTCCCCTCCCTCCCTCCCTCCCTCTCTCCCTCCCTCCCTCCCTCCCTCCCTTCCTCCCTCCCCCTCCTCCTCCTTCTCCTCCTCCTCCTCCTCCTCCTCCTCCTCCTTCCTCCCTCCCTCCTCCCTCCCTCCCATCCCTCCCTCCCTCCCTCCCCCCCCCTCCCTCCCTCCCTCCCTCCCTCCCTCCCTCCCTCCCTCCTCCTTCTCCTTCTCCTCCTCCTCCTTCTCCTCCATCTCCTCCTTCTTCTCCTTCTCCTCCTTCTCCTCCTTCTCCTCCGTCTTCTCCTTCTCCTCCTCCTCCTCCTCCTCCTGCTCCTGCTCCTCCTCCGCCTCTCCTCCTCCTCCTCCTCCTAAACCTACTCCAATTCCTGCTTCTACTCGTGCCTCCCCACCCTCCCTCCCTCCCCATCCTCCTGCCCTGCCCCCTCGGGATCTGAGGACGGCGGCGGGATACCCAGGCGCCGGCCCCCCTCGGCATCTGAGGAGGGCGTGGGCCATGACGCCGATGCTCCACATGTCGGAGCGGTCCGTGCGCCTTCCGGGGTTGCCGCCGCCGTCGCCGACGCCACCGCGGCCGGCGTGGAACTGTCGCCGGCGCGGTTTGCGGTGTGAGTTGTTGCGATGTGCGTAGTTCTTCGGTGGTCTTCCACGGTGTTCCGAAGTTCTCGGAGCCTCCCAGAGGTTCTCGGAGGTCGTCGTTGCGCCGTCGTCATGATCGCCTGGGGAGAGGGGAGGGAGGAGCAGGGGAGGCCGGGAGGAGGCAGGAGGGATGGTGTGGGGAGAGAGGAGAAAATATGCAGGGCGAGATGGGAGGAGAGAGGGGGGATAAGGAAGGGGTATGTTAAGTGGCACGCGGGCGCGTCTCCGACGAGGCCCGATGTGGAGAGACGGGAGGGAGGGAAAGGTACGGAAGGATGGGGGGGGCCAGGGAGGAGCGGAACAGAGCGGAGGGTGAAGGGACGACAGGCCTTGGTGCCCGCCGCCCGAGGAGCAGGGGGAAGCGCCACGGGAGAGACGAGGGAGGGCGAGGAGGAAAAAAGGGGGGGGCCGCGAGGAGCGAAGCGAGGGGAAGCGAACGGCGCAGACGCGCGTGTTCCTCTGAGGAGCCCGCCCGTGCCCGAGAGGGTATGTGGCATTAAGGGGGGGGAGCGAGGAGGGAGAGGAGGTACAGTGGAGGCCAGTCCACAAGAAGCCTTCCACAAGAAACCCAACCCTGAGACCCCCAGGACGTCCATGGATGTTTGGTGTGGGAACGCCACGCTCTCCACGGCAAGACCATCGAAACCCAAGAAACCCAGGGCACCGTGGAGACGGGCAGGGCGTTTCTTGGCATGGGCCTCCACTGCAGGGGGGGCAGAGCTGGGAGTGATCGAGTGGAGGCAGGCTCCCTGGCAAAGGGGTGCCAGCAGGAGGGCACGTGCCCGGCCTCTGCACTTTTTACGCGGGCGTGCGCGGCTCGACGAAGAGGAGGCCGCGTGCTGCTTCTCGCGGCCTGGAGCGAAGGGCGCTGCCGAGCGTGGGGACGTCAGCGCACGCTGTCATTGTTAGGTCGGGCATGTCCCCCTACAAGCGGATTTTGGATGAACTATGAACAACAAGAACCGGCACATTCAAAAAAACGTCTATATACGATTATATGACTACGTTTGAATATTCCTCCTGCAGAGGGACCTGCCCCACTGACTGCCATTGCGCCCGAGCCTCACGGGCGTCGTCTCCACACGAGCGACGAAAGCCAGGGAGTCTTTCGCGAGGAAATGCATACCAACCCTACGCCGACGCTTTCACGGACCGCCAGTGTGGCACACCTAGTGGATGGGAGGGCGGTGACCTGCGTTCCTCCGCGGGAAGCGTGCGCGCCAACGTCCGCGCAGTCGACCCCGTGCTCTTACGTCGATCACATGGGGTCCGCGGGCATGTAGGGCACTGTTGATGCTGTGTTTTTTGCAGTATGGCTGAAGGGCACTGTTCTTGCCCGACTACAACTCAACCCCACGCCAGCGCAGCCTCGCTGAAGAGCAGGTGCTCCTTCTCAGGATTAGAGGCCTCCTCGATGGGGTCCGACGAGATGGGGTCGGAGGGTCGCGCCGCATCCCCGATGCATCGGCGATGCACTGGCGACGTCGGCGATGCATCGGCGACGTCGGCGTGGAGAAAAGTGGGCCTCACATCGAGCCGCATCGGCGATGCATCGCCATCGCCGATGCGGCACGCCTGACTACGGCGGCGCGCCGCCAAATAGTGACGCCCCTCGCCGCCGGCGTCCTGCGCGGCAGCGCGCGCTGAGCCAGCGCAGCCCGCGGCCCCGCGCGGCCCGCAGCGCCTCGGCGTCCATAGGGCCTGCTGCGCCCCCGGGCGCGCTGGCGGAGCCTCGCGGCACGGCGCCGTGGGCAGCGGCATACGGGCGGGCGGGACCGGCGCGGAGGGCGCGCGAAAGGCAGCAGGCGGCGTCGGGAGCTGCGCGGAGGCACGAAGGCCGCAGGTTTTCGCAGGCAAAGCCGGGATGGCTGGACGCCGCGAGCCTCGACTCGGCCGCTGGCGACACGGCGGCCGAGCACGAGCTCGCCTCGCCGGTGAGTGGGCGGGCGGCGGCGCGGCGCGGCGCGCCGTCGCCGAGCGGAACACGTGCCTCTGAAGGCGAAGCCCCCGGTCGCGGAGCCCCCTCGATCTCAGCTGAGCGCATCGACGACGAAAGGCGTCCTGGCGGCTTGCAGGCACAAGCCATGTGCCACGACCGTGCCGGAGAGGGGTAGGAGCCGCCGACTGGGTTACAGTCGTGACGCCTGCATCGGCCCTGGTTTGTGTGTGTGAGTGTGTGGGAGCGTGTGCGCGTGTGGTGTGTGAATGTGTGAATGTGTGATTGAGTGTGCTAGTGTATGTTTGTGCGTGACTGTGTTTTTGAGTGTTTGTTTGTGTATATGTGTGTGTGTGTGCATGTTAGTGCGCGTGTGCGCATTTGTGTGTGTGTGTTTGTGTGTGTGTGGTGTGATGTGGTATGGTGTGCTCTTGCGTTTCTGTCGTCTTGTGTGTGCGTGTTTGCTTCACCCTGTCGCAGCGCACGAGGCCGCGACCGCCAGAAAAGGTGTGCGCGTGTGTGTCTGACTGGTTGCATGTGCGGGTGCGTGTGTGTGTGAAGATGTGTTTGTTTTTCTGTTTGTGTGTTTGTGATTAGGTGTGTGAATGTGTGCGAATGTGTGTGTTCGTCTGTGCGCGTGTATGCGTGTGTAGTTGTGTGTTAGTGTGTGTGTGTTGTGTGCGTGCGTGTGTGTGTGTGTGTGCGTGTGTGTGAGCGTGTGTGTTGTGTTGCTGTGCGTGTGTGTGTGTGTGTGTTCGTGTGTGTTGTGTATGTGTTTGTGTGCGTGTGTGTGTGCGTGTGTGTGTTGTGTGTGGGCGTGTCTGTGCCAGTGTGTGTGTGTGCGTGTGAGTAATGTGTGCTTGTGTGTGTATTGTGTGTGCGTGTGAATGTGTGTGTGTGTGTGTGCGTGTGTGTGAGCGTGTGTGTGTGTGTGTGTGTGCTGTGTGTGCGTGTGTGTGCCTTGTGAGTGCGTGTGTGTGTGTGCGTGTGTGTGTGTGTGTGTGTGCGTGTGTGCTGTCTGCGTGTGTGCGTGTGTTGTGTGTGTGCTGCGAGTGTATGCGTGTGTTTGTGTTGTGTGTGCGCGTGTGTGTGTGTGCACGTGTGTGTGTGTGTGTGAGTGCATGTGCATGTGTGTGCGTGTGTGTGTGCGTGTGTGTGCGCGCGTGTATGTGTGTGTGTTTGTGTGTGTTGTGTGTGTGTTTGCGTGCGCGCGTGAATGTGCGTGTGTGTGTGTGTGCTGTGTGTGTCGTGTGTGGTGTGCGTGTGTGCGTGAATGTGTGTGTGTTGTCTGCGTGAGTGTGTGTGTGTGTGCGTTGTGTGTTTGTGTGTGTGGTGTGATGTGGTATGGTGTGCTCTTGCGTTCTGCTGTGTCGTCTTGTGTGTGCGTGTTTGCTTCACCCTGTCGCAGCGCACGAGGCCGCGACCGCCAGAAAAGGTGTGCGCGTGTGTGTCTGACTGGTTGCATGTGCGGGTACGTGTGTATGTGTGAGGGTGTGCTTGTTTGTCTGTTTGTGTGTTTGAGTTTAGGTGTGTGTGTGCGCGTGTGTGTGTGCGTGTGTGCGCGTGTATGCGTGTGTAGATGTGTGCTCGTGTGTGTGTGTGATGTGTGCATGCGTGTGTGTGCGTGTGTGTGTGTTGTGTTGCTGTGCGTGTGTGTGTGGTCGTGTGTGTTGAGTGTGTTTATGTGCGTGTGTGCGCGTGTGTGTGTGGGTGTTGTGTGTGCGTGTCTGTGCCTGTGTGTCTGTGCGTGTGAATTGTGTGCGTGTGTGTGTGTGTGTTGTGTGTGCGTGTGAGTTTGTGTGCGTGTGTGTGTGAGCGTGTGTGTGTGTGTGTGTTGTGCGTGCGTGTGTGTGACGTGTGAGTGCGTGTGTGTGCGTGTGTGTGTGCGTGTGTTGTCTGCGTGTGTGCGTGTCTGTGTGCTGCGAGTGTATGCGTGTGTTTGAGTTGTGTGTGTGTGCGTGCGTGTGTGTGTGTGTGCGTGTGTGTGTGTGCATGTGCATGTGTGTGTGCGTGTGTGTGCGTGTATGTGCG
Source organism: Prorocentrum cordatum (assembly GCA_963575745.1). Classification (NCBI taxonomy): domain Eukaryota; class Dinophyceae; order Prorocentrales; family Prorocentraceae; genus Prorocentrum; species Prorocentrum cordatum. The sequence continues at coordinate 387,132 of CAUYUJ010014181.1, read as the reverse complement.
CGCGCGTGTGTGTATGCGTATGTGTTGTGTGTGCGCGCGTGTGTGTGTGCGTGTGTGTGTGCTTTGTGTGTCGTGTGTGTGTGTTGCGTGTGTGCGTGAATGTGTGTGTGTGTGTGTTGTCTGCGTGAGTGTGTGTGTGTGCGTTGTGTGTGTGCGTGTGTGTGTGTGTACGTGAGCGTGTGTGTTGTGTGTTATGTCTGTGCGTGTGTTCGCTTGTGTGTTTGTTTGGTGTGCGTGTGTATGTGTGTGTGTTGTGTGTGCGTGCGTGTGTGTGTGTGTGCGTAGATGTGCGTTTATGTGTGCGTGTGTGTGTGGAGCGTTTGTACATGTGTGCGGGCGCGTGTGTGTAAGCTTGTGTGTGCATGCGTGTGTGAGTGTGCGTGTGTGAGCGTGAGCGTGTGTGTGTGTGCGCGTGATTGTATTGTGTGTGCGTGTGTGTGTGTGTGTGCGTGTGTGTCTATGCTGTGTGTGCCTGTGTGTGCGTGTGCCTGTGTGTGTTGCGCGTGTGTGTGCGTGCGTGTGTGTGTGTGTTGTGTGCGTGCGTGTGCTTGCGCGTGTGTGTGCGTGTGTGTGTGTGTGCGTGTGCGTGGTTGTGTAAGTGTTTCTGTGCATGTGTGTGTGTGCCTGTGTGCGTGTGCGTGCGTATGCGTGTGTGTGCGCGTGTGTTTATTGTGTGTGCGTGTGTGGTGTGTGTTGTGTGCGTGTATGTGTGGGTGTTGTGTGTGCGTGTGTGCGTGTGTTTGTGTGCGTGTGTGCGTGTGTGCTTGTGTGTGTGCGTGTGTGCGTGTGTGCGTGGGCGTGCGTGCGTGTGTGTGCGTGTTGCGTGTGTGCTTGTGAGTGCGTGTATGTCCGTGTGATCGTGTATGTGCGTGTGTGTGTGCGTGTTTGTATTTGTGTGCGTGCCGCCGGCTACCGCAGGGAGCGGATGGGCCAGAGGCTGCGCATTCGTTACGTGCGCGGCAGTACAATGCGTCGTGACGACCTGCACCTTGGCTTCTGACTGACAAGGCGTGGATCGTCCAACCTTGGACGGATCCTGGCTCGGAGGCAAGCGAGGGGGGAAGTGAGAAGGAGAAGGCCTTCTCAGAAGGCCCGGAAGTCCCCCAGGGCCCTCTCACAAGTGTTCTAAGCCTTCCCCGGAGGCGCAGAAAACCTTCTCAGAAGGCACGAGGGCCTCTGAGAAGCCCCGCCACCTTCTGAGAAGGCCTGCTCCCTCTCACTTCCCCCCCCCTCGCTCGCCGCCGAACCCTTGAGGGATCCTGGCTTACCGATGGCGCATGTCGCTCGAGGTTGGCCGAGACTTCTTGAACGCCCGCGCTGGGGCTGCCGCCGCGTGGACACGGGGCGGACCTGCCGTTTCCGGCGGCACCGGTCGCCCACGCTCTCGAGGAGGCCCCCCAGCAAATGGGTACGCTGCCCAATCCTTTGGGCTGTCCTGCGAGGCGGGGGTCCATCCATAACCCCCGGCTCGGGGCATCGATCCTCGGGGACGTCGGCGGGCGGTGAATCTATGGACATACTTGGCCGCCCCAGGGCCCGCATATTTCTGCAGAAGCCAGCCGAACAGAGCGGTATAGTTGCGATTGCCCCCGGGGGGCCACCACCCTAACAGGTGCTCTGCCAGGACTCACCCCACCCTCCTGGCGGGATGGCACTGTTGCGACAGCCCACCGGCCGGCCTCTGCCGAGCGGGCTCGCCACCCTCCACCGCGCCCCCCACCAACGAGCTCCGAGCCCACATCCAGATAGCCGGGCCAGGTCGAAGACGATCCACATCCACCGCATGCCGGGAGTTTGTTGCCCACCGCCACCACCATAAGTAGCAGGGAGAGGGGCTCCTCCTCCTCCTCCTTCTCCTCTTCGTCCTCCTCCTCCTCCTCAACCTCCTTCCCCCCTCCAACTTCTGGTCGTGGTGGTGGAAGGCAGGCCCATGAGAAGAAGCTCCACATCTGCCGCCTGCCGAGACCGCCGCCCCAGGCGGCTGCCACGAACACATCCCCGCCTCGGACGTCCAACCCTGCCGCCGCGGCCTCCGAGCAGAGGACGTCCGAGGCGCCTCCCCATTCCCCCTTGGGAGAGACGTAAGACTCGGGTTCCTGGGACACGAATTGGCCTGACGGGGCTACCAAGAAGATGACGAGACCAAATCTGAAATCTGACGCGAACTCCCGCCGCAAACGTCCCACGAGAACTGGACCGTCAGAAAACCCAGGACGCGCGCTCGTCAAGACAGACGTCGGCAGACCAGACCCGAGTCCCAGCGCCCTCGAATCCCACGTTTCCCCGAGCTGAGCCCTAGTCGGCGATGCATCGCCGATGGATTGGCGCGATGGACCCCCGAGAGCGAGTCCGCGCACGGGGATGCGCAGAGGGCCGGGGGGCCCATCGGGCCCCTGTCGGCGATCGGCGGGCGACGGGGGGGGGCGATGCGTCCCATCCCCGAGCCTGTGGCCCCCTGGCGCTGCCCCCGATCTTGTGACGCCGGGGGATCGGACGAGGCGGGCAGCAGCGTGAAGCAGGATCGGGGAGACGTAAGACCCGGGTACGGGGGACTCGGAAATCCCCGACGAGGTCGTCAAAAAAATGACGAGGCCGAGCCTGCATTTTGACGAGGACTCCCGCTGCAGACATCCCACGAAACTCCTCCTCGTGACGAGGCCTCCCGCTGCAGACATCCCACGAAACTCCTCCTCGTCAAAATCCGAGTCGCGGTCGTCAAAAAACGATGGCGAACCCGAGTCCCGGCAAACCCGGGTCTTACGCTCCCCCGACAGGAGGGCGCCGCGGGCAGACTGTTGAGCAGGGACCGGCCGTCCCGGCATGCCTACAGGCCCCGGCCTACCACGCATACCAGGTCAGAAGCCAGAAGTCGCCCAAGAGCCAAAACAGTGGTCTTAGAGCGTGACCCCGATGTGTTCAATCGAGACGCTGTCTGCCAGAGATGCTTTCAGAACACGTCGTGCAGACCACCAAAGGTTCTTACAACATTGACTGGTAGGCCTATAGGCAAGCCGGGACGCTTCGCCACTGCTTGAAGATTGGGATTCCCCCCCCTTTTGCAGGCAGGCCTCTCGGGCTTGAAAGAGGTGGGCAGAAGCATGGAGCAGGAGGGCGTGGACAGAACCCCCTTTTGTAAAACGTGGCCTAGTGGAAAAAACCTCGGAGCCCAAACCTGGCGGGCGCAGGCCAGGAAAATGACGGCCGCGGCGCACTCGAGAACCGAGAACGGACAATTCACGAATCGACGTGTCAGGGTGGGGGTCCTTCCCAGAGATCCGATGTCGTGATTTTTTCAATATTGGGTCCCCGGAGGTCCCAACCCCTTCCACGGGACCGGTGTTTCATCCTGAGTCGTTTTTTGACTGTCTTGGGGCCCGGCGAGGGCCCCTATAGAGGCCGAAAATTTAGAAAGACCTCCGTCTTGATTTTTGTCAATGCGTTGGATCTCTGGGTTTCCAACCCCAAAGATTGTGATTTCCCCCCCCACCCACCCCCTTGCAGGCGGGCCTCTCTGGCTCCAGCTCCGGCGCCGAGTAGTCGCTGAAGATGAGCCCCCTGCGCGAGGCCTCCGGCGGCCTCGGCTCGCCGCCGCCGCCGACGCCGCCCTCGCCCTCGTCGACCTCGGCGTCATCCCCCTCCTCCTCCTCCTCCTCCTCTTCCTCCTCCTCCTCCTTCCCCCCCCTCCTCCCCTCCCCTCCTCTCTCCTCCTCCTCCTCCTCCTCCTCCTCCGCCTCCTTCCTCCCTCCGCCTCCTCCTCCTCCTCCTCCTCCTCCTCCTTCCCCCTTCCCCTCCTCCTCCTCATCCTCCTCCTCCATCTCCTCCTCCTTCCCCCTCCTCCTCCTCTTCCTCCTCCTTCCCCCTCCTCCTCTTCCTCCTCCCTCCCTACAGGCGTCCGACGAGGCCTCGGCTCGTGGTCGCCGCCGCCGCCGACGCCCTCGTCCTCTTCGGCCTCGGCGTCATCCTCCTCCCTCCAGGTCGGTGGCAACTCATGGGAGCCTCCCAGATCGTATTATATCGGCTCTCGCGAGTCGACGCTCGTCGACGCTAAATCGACACTATCCGACGCTAAATCGACGCTAGCCGACGCTAAATCGGCGCTAGCTCGTCGACTCACAGACGCCAATCGACGCTGAAGACAGAATTGTGAGGGTACACAAGGCTCCCATGAATTGCAACCGACTCGACTCGTCGTCGCCGCCTCCGCCCTCGTTCTCGTCGGACTCGGCGTCATTCATCCTCCCTCCCTCCCACTTCCGACCCCAACCTAGATAATTGGATACAATTTTTGATCGGTCACGATCGGTAGCGACCGATCGGCACTCCGAATCGGTAGCGACCGGTCGGTCACGACCGATGAGTCGCGACCGATTTTGAAGCAAGTCTGCCGCGACCGATAGCGAAATTTGAAAAAAATGTCGCGACTGGAAAATGCCAGTGACATTTCCCCCTCCACCACCACCAAGGGGGGGCCCGGGCGTTGGGGTTATGTCCCTGGGTCCCTGGCCAAGAACCCAGACCCCCGACGTCGTGATTTTGTTTCGCAACTTCGCCCCTCAGAGGTCTGAACCCTTTCCCCAGCACCAGTTTTTCAGCCTGAGCCGTTCTTGGACGGTCCCGGGGCCCGGCGAGGGCCCTCGGAGGGCGAAAATAGCGAAAAACGTCCCGTCGTGATTGTCTCACAACGCGAGGGGGCTCGGCGAGGGCCCTCGAAGGCTGAAAATAGCGAAAAACCTCCCGTCGTGATGTTTTCACAGCGCGAAGGGGTCTTGGGCAGAGCGCCATCCGTGCCGGCCCCAGCCTCTATAGGAGGACCGGGCCCCGTGGCGGTCCGCCTCCAGAGAGGCGCCTCGTGGCCGCCCTTCCCCCTCCTCCTCGTCCTCCTCCTCCTCGTCCTCCTCCTCCTCCTCGTCCTCCTCCTCCTGCTCCCTGCGTCCTCCTCCCCTGCCCCCTTCAAGCCACGAGGCTGGATCCGCCCAGGCGTGTCGCCGAAGGTCCCGAACAAGGCCGAGAGGGCCAGCTGGAAATGCACCCCGCGGGATCCCCGACCTCCAAGGAAAGCTAATCTCCTCGGAGATGTCACGATCCTCCTCCTCCTCCTCCTCCTCCTCCTCCTCCTCCTCCTCCTTCCTCTTCACGCTTCTCCTCCCTCCCCCCCTCCCGCCTCCTTCGTTCCCTCCCTCCCTCCCTCCCCCTGTCCCTCCCTCCTCCCTCCCCTCTTTCCTCTGTCCTTCCTCGCTACTTCCGCTCCCTCTTCTCCCCCCTGCGGCCACGGCGGGCCGTCGTCGTTGGCGGCGGTAGCGGCGTCGACGTCCATGACGCCATCGTTGTTGGAATCACTGTCGTCGCCGTCTGCCTGCTGAGTCTGCGAGCTGAATTGCCTGATGCTCCTCCTCTTCCTCCTCCTCCTCCTCCTCCGCCTCCTCCTCACCCTCCCCATCCCTTTCCAGCTTCCCCTCCTCGTTCACTCCTCCCCTTCCTGCACCCCCTTCCGCATCCCCCTCCTCCTCCTCCTCCTCCTCCTCCTCCTCCTCCTCCTCCTCCTCCTTCTACTCCTCTTCCTCCTCCTCCTCCCCCCTCCTCCTCCTGCTCCTCCTCTTCTCCTGTTACACCCCGTTCCATTTTCCCTCCCACTCAACCTCCACTGGTCCTCCACATCCCTATCCTCCCCCCTCCTCCTCTTCCTCCTCCTCCTCCTCCTCCTCCTCCTCCTCCTCCTCCCTCCTCCTCCTCCTCCTTCCCCTCTTCATCCTTCATTACTACTCCGTATAGATAGCTTCTCCCTATTGCACCCCGAAGCCGGATGAAAGGGCGGGCCTGGGCGCTTCACCTGAGACTTCCTCACCGCTATGGCCCTGAAAGCTAAAAACTGGCAACAGTTTTACATATGGAGGGCGGGTGGTTTTCAAACTGTGGATCTCGCCTTAGCGCCGCGCGCATTCGTTTGATCAAGTTGCAAAAGTTCCACAGATTGAGAAAAATTCCTTTTCAAAATGTGGCTCTCGCATTCGAGTCGCGTACATACCTGAAAAACTGCGTGTCACGGATTCCCATGGTAAACGTACCAGAGATGGTGCGTTGGCAAAAGTCAAGATTATCAGAGTGCAACAGTTACGTTGGTTCGCGGCATTGAAGTTCCAGGGATTCCTGTCTGGCACGGTTCAGGAGCGTCAAGACGCAACAGTCAGGATGATCCTATGCGCTGGAATCTCGAGAACATGCTTCAGGGTCTTTATTTGTTGTCTTCCGACGAGGCAATTTCTTCAGTGAGAATGAATACGCGTATGTGCCTATGATGAGGGAGCTTGGAGGGAGGATATAGTTCAACATCGTTGCTGTTTCTTGGGTATACACTTGTCCTCCTCCGCCTCCTCCTCTTCCTGCTCTGCCGCATCCTCGTCAATACGTGCACCTTATGAATGCTACTCTCGCCTGTCCCCCGACTCTGTCCAAAAGATGCCCGCATCTCGCCGCGTACTCTTTGTTACACACAGATTTTGGCAACGGCGGTCATTCCTAAGGATTGTGAGCCATCCGATTGTTCCTGGTGTTTCAAACTGGTGTGGGTCTCATGTTCGGATCGGCGCTCTGCTCCTGAGCGCGGGCCACTCTTCTAGATCCGGGTCTTGCGCTCATCTGTATGGCCACCCTCGTTTCCCCTCCTCTGCCTTCCCCTGGTCCTACTGCTCTTCCCGCGCCTTCCTTCCACTCCACTCCCTTCTGCGGCTCCCGTCGTCCTCGCCCTCATTCTTACACACCCTTCACCCTTTTGTTCCTGCTCGTCCTCCTGCTCTTACCCGCCACCTCCTCTTTCCATGTACGCAGCTCCCGTGTTTCCGATTGCGCAGAACACGATTGTGTTAGATCCAGGGCGGCTATGGCACGCGTCCGCGGATAGATCAAACATCTTTCCTATGGGAAGGGATGAGAGGGACAGAAGTGATGTCAGATGTGGCGCAAGCGCACTGTACTCCTCCCTCCTCCTCAATATTCCTCCTGCTCCTCCTCCCTCTCCTCCTCCTCCTCCTCCTCCTCCTCCTCCTACCTCCTCCTCCTCCTCCTCGCCCTCCTCCTCCTCTTCCTCCTGCTCCTCCTCATCCTCCTCCTCATGCGCCCCTGCGTTCCTCAGCAGTCGCCCCGATGACACAGGACGCCCGCCCGAAAACAGGTCTGCTCTGAAAAACAGGGGTGACCGCCTCCACCTTTGGACACGAGGGCTCCTTCCCCTGCTTCAACATCACCAGGGCTTTCACCTTCCATGCAGTGTCGGGCTTCTCCTGGCACACCTTACTCAACTCCTTGACCTGAGCTCTGGCATACGCTCCACAGCGCACGCACTAGGTTACACTTCCATTCTCTCTCCTCCTCCTCATCCTCCTCCTTGCACATCCACCTCCTCGCTCTGCTCCTCATTTTCTACTCGTAGCAAAGACATTTGGACGCTTATTCAGATGCTACCTATTGGCGATCGGTCCAACAACGATCATACCCTGCGGCGGGATTCTGGTATACTAGAGCTCCGGCGTCGCCACGTACTCGCAGCAACACCAATCCGTGACCACCACGCGCGAATCTTCCTCCTCGCAGACGCGGGTCGCCAGATGATGTGCGATGCAAGCCCCTGTCTGTCACTGATGTGAGGGGGAACGTTCTGACTGGACCGGCTCAGGTGTGGAGGCATCGACCTCGGCGAGTCACCGCCATGGATCGGCGACAGGCGCTCGATAGGGGATCCGAACGCTCCTGGTCCGGGTGCGGGCGACTGGGCCCCTTTTCTCGGCGATTGGTGGGCCATTGGGGGTCGATGCGTCCCCCCGCTGACGGCGGTGGACAAGCCTCCCTATGGCAAAGCTCCCCTTGGCGAAAACGGCCCGGGACCGAGACCGACGCACCCGGACCCGCACAAGTGCGGGCCGCGGCGCCCCCTCGCGAACCGAACACGGGCAAGTTCTTGGTGGATGTGTCAGGGTAGGAGGGCTATCAACCTCCGAGCCACCCCTTCCACGCTGCCCCTGACTGGGCCTTCCCGCAGGCCGTCCTCCTCCCCGCGTCGATCCCAACGGGCAATTTCTGAGTCGACGTGTCAGGGTAGGAGGTCTTTCCACCTCCGACTCCGTGCCGCGCCGCCTCCCGACGTCGCCCTTGGCCCGAGCGGGCGCGAGACGGCAGCCGCGCGTCCCTCCCTCTGCCTGCGCCCCAGCCCCGCAGCGATCGCGCACGCGCCTCACGACCCCTCTTTGTGAGCGCTGTCTGCTTCGGCGGTTTCGGCATTGGGCGGAGCGGGGGGTACAGCAAAGACGCTGGAATAAGGAACAATTTGGATTCGGAAGGGGCTCGATGTCCTTTACGTCCTTCCGTGGTTATTCCGCTAGCCCTTCTCGTGCACCCAAGCTTTTTTTGTAAGTTAGCGTTCCTTATTTCAGCAGCCCAACTGGAGGGGGTTTCTGGCTCTGGACCTCTGCTGACTGCGACTGTTGGACGCAGTGCGCCCGATGGGGGAGACTCCACCTGCTTGAACCAGGCGCCACGACAAGCCAACAGCATCATCAACAGCAACACCAACACCACCACCAACAGCAACGCCAACACCAACACCAACACCACCAACAGCAACAGAAACAACAACAACACCAACACCAACACCAACACCACCACCACCAACAACACCACCACCACCAACAACAACAACACCAACACCACCACAACCACCAACAACAACACCAACATCAACAACATTAATAACAATAACAACAACGACAACAACAACAACGACAACAACAGCCCCAACATCAACAACAACACCAACAATAAGAACACCACCAGCACCAACAACAACATCACCAACAACACCAACAAAACCACCAGCAACACCTCCACCAACACCAACACCAACAACGACAACAACACCAACACCAACACCAACACCAACACCAACACCAACAACAACAACAACAACAACAACAACAACAACAACAACAACAAGAACAACAACAACAACAACAACAACTGCACCACCAACACCAGCACAAACAATAACAAGAAAACCAACAACACCAACAACAACACCAACACCAAAACCAACAACACCAGCAACACCACCAACAACACCAACAACAACAACAACAACAACAGCACCACCAACAACAACACCAACAACACCAACAACACCAGAAACAACAACACCAACACCAACCGCCACCACAACACCAACAACAACACAACCATTGGTTGTGCTGTTGTTGGTCCAACAACAGCAGCAACACAACAAAGCGGGCCTGAGCCTCCAAAAAGGCAGCTCGCCGCCCTGAGCGCTCTCGTCGGGTGGCCCCAGCTTCTCGGCCCGGTTTGTGGCCCCAGGAGCCCTCTGGGCGCCGACGGGCGTGCTCTGGAGGCCGAACGGGCCTCCCTGGGAACCCTGGCTCAGGGACACCCTGGGCCAGGGACGGCAAGGCCTCGGGCTGCGCACAGACAGCCCACCCCCCAGGCAGTCCCAGCTGGCCTCTGCAGGCCCCCCGAGCAGGTATAGCTCCAGCTGGCCTCTCGACAGGCCGAGCGCCCCAGGGCCGCCGCCAAGTTCGGCGCCAGGGTGTTTTTGTGTCCTTCCCCCCCAACGTCGGTCGGACAAACATCAGGTAGAAACTTTACGTCGGCAGCTAGGCAGAATCACTGCGCTGACGAGAAAGCGAAACGGTGCTACCGGTAAGCGAATTGTGCCACCATGCACGATGGGAGGAGAAGACGACGAAGACGGCCGAGAGGTGGAGGAGGAAGCGGGCCGGGGCAAGCAGGTAGAAACATGAAGGAGGAAGGCGGTGGAATCAGGCTGGAGCTCCGCCCCCCACCCCCGCAAGAACCAGGCACTGGAGTATTGAAGTAGGGCCGGCGCCTGAGGTAGACTGGGGGCTGGGAATCCCACAAACTACCTACCTTCAACGACATGCGGGTACAGTGGAGGCCCGACCACAAGAAACCTTCCACGAGAAGCCCAAGCCCGAGACCCCAAGACATCCACTGTTTTTGTTGGTGCGGGAACGTCACGCTTTCCATCGCCAGACCATCGACACCCAAGAAACCCAGGGCACCCTGGAGGCTAGCAGGGTGTTTCTTGGCATGGGCCTCCACTGTAAGGAGCAGGCCACCGCGTAGACACGGAAAATCACGGCCGCGAGCCCTGGGCCCACGCCGAGGGTCGAGCACTCAAACCTACGGCAAAGGTCGGAGGAAGGGGAGGAGGGAGAGGAGGAGGAGGAGGAGGAGGAGGAGGAGGAGGAGGAGGAGGAGGATGAGGAGGAGGAGGAGGAGGAGGAGGAGAGTGGTGGATGGAGGATGGAGGATGGAGGATGGAGGATGGAGGAGGGAGAGGGCAGGAGGAGGGAGTAGGGAGGAAGAGGACGAGGAGGAGGAGGAGGAGGAGAACGAAGAGGGTGCCTGTTGAGGCCAGCTGGGGCCACCGACCCGCGGGGGGGCCCGCGTAGGCAAGCTGGGACTGCGCCTGGGGCGGGCTGCCCGTGCGCAGCACCCCCGAGGCGCCTCCCCAGCCAGCACCGTCGGCCAAGGCCAGAAGAGCATCCCTCAAGCCCACTCCTCCTCCTCCTCCTCCGCCTCCTCCTCCTCCTCCTCCTCCTCCTCCCCCTCCTCCCCCCTCCTCACCCTTTTCCTCCTCCGCCATCCCCCTCCTCCTCCGCCTCCTCCTCGTCCTCCTCCCCCTCCCTCTCCTCCTCTCTCCTCCTCCTCCTCCTCCTCCTCCTCCTCCTCCTCCTCCTCCTCCTCCTCCTCCTCCTCTACTACTGTGGGCGGCAAGGGTGGGCGCAGAGGAGGGGGTGAGCGAGCAGGGCAGTGTCACCGTCGGACCTATGCTAGAAACACATCACTCAAAAACATGAGACCCTCCGCCAGCCAAACCAAACAGAACATCCAAGGGCACCTTCCCTCAGGCTGCACAAGAGCATCCAACAAGCACGAAGGTCATTAGGATGCCCTCCCCGAGACGACCTCGATTTTATGCCTTTGGTCCGACTGTGTCCGACCGAGGAGGGACAGCGGTGCAATCCTTTGTGGCGTACCGCACGTTCTCGGGGCGCAGGTCCTGGCGCGCGGGGCGCAGCGTCAAGGGGGAGAGGGGCAGTGGGAGAGGGGGGGATGAAAAGTGGGACAGCAGGGAGCGGAGAGGGGAGGGAGGGCAGGAGAGGGGAGGAGAGGAGGGCAAGAAAGGGAGAAAAAATGAAGGGAGCACCGAGGCGGAAGGTGGAACGATGACTGCCACTTGTGGTGTGTTGTTCGTTCTTCTGGACCAACGCGCGGACCAACACAGGCCTCCAGAGACCTCTGGGAATCTCTGGGAGTGATGCGAAGACGGCCTCCTCCTCCTCCTCCTCCTCCTCGTCGTCCTCATCGCCATCACCCATCTCCATCGTCGTCATCAGGAGCAGCAACATCCTCATCATCCCCGACATCCTGGTCAATATCGCCATGTACATCACCATCACAGTTATCCTCATCATTATCATCAACATCACAACCACTACAACCACCACCATCATCATCCTCCGCAGCATCATCAACACCATAAGCATCATCATCACCGTCAGCATCATAAGCAGCATTAGCATAATCAGCATCATCAGCGACATCATCCTCATCATTATCATCATCATCATCATCATCATCATCATCATCATCGGCAGCATCATCTGCATCATAATCACCATCAGCAGCATCACCATCATCAATAGCAACATCACGATCGGCATCATCACCGTCGTCATCATCAACAGCATCACACTCATCATAATCATCATCATCATCAGCAGCAGCAGCATCATCATCATCACCATCATCTACATCCTCATCATCATCAGCATCAACATCATCGTACTCATCATCAATAGTAACATCACGATCATCATTATAGTCGTCATCATCAACAGCATCACCATCATCACCACCACCATCATCACTGAGACAATCATCAGTGTGCCATCATTGTCAGCATCAGCATCAACATCATCACCATCACCATCACCATCCCCATCACCACCACCACCACCATTATCATCATCATCAGCAGCATCATCACCATCGTTTACAACACCATATTCAACAACAACAACAACAACAGCAGCAACATTAACCGACTCGCCATGAACATCAGTGTCATCAACATCAGGTCCGTCATCTGAATTGAGCCTTCTCCCCCTCCTCCACGCCCCCTCCTCCTCCCCCCCCCCTCCTCCTCCTCCTCCTCCTCCTCCTCCTCCTCCTCCTCCTCCTCCTCCTCCTCCTCCTCCTCCTCCTCCTCCTCCTCCTCCTCCTCCCTCATCCTCAGACTCGCGAAAGCCTCAGGTACGAGTGCACTCTTGCGACCTTTTGCGAGTGTAACTGCCTTTTTTAACAGGTGCCCTGTTCGCTGCCTCGCCACCTCTCTTCCACCCAGCAGCTGGAGCCTCGCGGGCAAAACAGTCCTCCCTCATCCGCAACCTCGGGGGAGCATGGACGGTGGCGAAGACGGGGGATGGGGAGGAGCGGATCGCGAGCGCTGGAGGGTGGTGACAGCAGCAGCCATCACCAGGCCAGTACCCTCGAGGCGCGCAATCAAACCTCAAGACGGACGGACACCTCCGAGGAGCGCCTCCACGAAATACTGAATGGGGGACGGAGAGAGAGAGGGGGTATTGATGGTGTGCCCAGGGCAGGTGCTTCGAGTGCTGGCTCTAGCCCCGAGGCCCGTTCTGCATATCATATATCTGTTAGCCAGCGTAGACCCCAAGCAGTGGGCTATTGCTCACTGCATGTGAAGGCTACGCGGTGTAAACTATGTGGCGCAAGCTATGTGGCGTGAGCTGATGAGGTGAACAGGTGTGAGATGTAAGCTATGTAGTGAAGCTGGGTGGCGGAAGCTAGGTGGTGTGGGATGTAAGCTATGTGGTACACATTAGGCAGTGTAAACTGGAGGTACCCGAGGTGGAAGCCAGAATCGGCAACGAGGCGGCAAAGGAGTGGAAATGCCCCATGGAGCTGCAATTGGCAATGCTGCAGCGAAGAGCGAACAAGAACGATCCCGCGACCCGACTTCGGCCACACACGTGGGCCCTCGCCGGAGAAAGAATCGGGCCTCCGAGCTGCGAAAGGCCGGGGCAGCGGGGGAGGAGAGGGAGGCGGGGGAGCGGCGGGAGCAGCAAGACGACAACGACGACGACGCACGGCGCATGCATCAGGCACCCACCACGTGGATTCAGCAGCCATCATGCCCCATCCTCAACATAGTAATGCAAGCACTACGCGAGGCAGCTCTGATCACCTGGGCAGAAGATGGTGACCTGCATCAAATAGCGAGTGCCCTCTGCAAGCAGAACCCGGAGACATCCAATCATGAGCCAGAATGCAATGTCAAACCTTGGCAGCCGAGTCGACATCCACAAGGACACGCAAAACCAACGACAACTGGCCGACATCCCTCCCGTATTGGAACCGTGCGCTCAAGTTACAGCAAGGGACATGGCATGCCACAGGCAGAATGGAGAGAAATGGCTGGAGCAGCAGAAGGGAGGGGATGCGAAAGACGAGGATGAGATATTGGAGAGGGAGGAGAGCAGAAGGAGGAAGGCGAGCAGGATGGTAAAGAGGAGGCAGAACGACAGGAAGAACACACAAAGACAGACGAAGATGGTGCTCTTGTGGGGGGGCGGGCCTTTGGTGAACCCGTCCAGGCCTGTGGTTCGGGGGCAGTTGACGGGAAAGGGGGGGGGTCTCTGCGGCCCAACAGAGCCTTTCTGGCCAGCCAGGACTGGAACATCCAAAAACGCAGCACAGTCGGACCTAGGCAGGAAAACACCCCTCAAGAACCTGAGACCCTCCGCTGGCCAAACCAGGAAGAACATTCAAGGGTGCCCTCCCCAGGCAAACAAGAAGGACATGAAGGCACTCTCCCCGAACCGACCTCGATCGTATACCTCGGTCCGACTGCAAGACTGACTTTCGGAAGTCCGCGCGGAGTTATGCGGTAGACGATGGACCCACCCGCCCTTGCGAGCGAAGCGCGCCAGAAGCGGCGCCAGAGGCACCGTCTGAGGGGGTCCGCTCAGACCTCCACAGTGCACATGTGTTTTGTTATGTGTTTTTCTGTGCAGTTCCGCCGCCTTCTGCTTCTGGCCGTCTGGGGTGGCAACTCACGGGCGCCTCCCATGTCATCTTGGCTCTGGCGAGTCGACGCCCAGCGAGGCGAATCGACGCTGAATCGGCGCTCTCTGATCCATTGCGAGAGACGCTGGAGCACGCTGATACACTCTGAAGGCGGAGTCTCGAGGACATTCGAGGCTCTCACGAGCTGCTAACCCATCGTTGCGTCCGGTAATTCCCGGGGTGGATCCACCTGTGGCGGCGGGCCCCCGCCCCGCCCCCTCCTCGCCCTCCTCGCTCCCCCCTTCTTCTTCCCTGCCCTGTCCTCGCCCCCCTCGCCCTGCAGGGCCGCTGATGTCCTAACCAACCATCCTCCGATGGAAAGGATGAGAGGGAGGAGGAGGAGGCGGAAAAGGAGGAGGGCGAGGAGGTGGAGGAGAGGGAGAGTGTTGAGGAGGAGCAGGAAGGGGAACAAACGGAGGAGGAGTCAGGAGGAGGAAGAGGAGGAGGAGCAGGAGAAGGAGGAGAGGGCTGAGGAGAAGAGGGTCGAGGACGAGGAGGGCCCCTGGCGGCGCGTCCTGGTGCACAATGCCCTTCCCATGCGCGTGCGCCATCGCCGCCACGACCTGGTCTACGATCCAGGCCACCCGGTACTCCGACAGGGGCTGGGCGTCGGGCGGACATCGGCTCCCCCCTTGCTAACGAAGCCCCCTTGAAAAAGGCTGCGCACAGACACCCCCCCAGCACTAAATTAAGACATTCCGCCGCCGCCGCCGCCGTCGCCGCTGTCGAGGAATCACAAGAGGAGGAAGGAGAGGAGGAGGATGAGAAGGAGGAGGAGGAGGTTTCTGCTGCGAGAACTCGCCTGGCAGATCCATGCCACAGCCAGCCTTCTGTCCTGGCGGCGGATGGGGGCACACTGCTGAGGTGCCTCACCCCTCCCCACACAGAAAACTCTGCCCAAGAGAAAATCTGGGTCAGAGAGCTCGCTCCCAGAAGGCGCCGCAATCCCATGGGAGCAGGGGAGGAGGAGGGTCGAGGATCGAGGAGGCGGAGGAGGAGGAGCAGAGGAGGAGGAGGAGGAGGACAAGGACAAGGACAAAGACAAGAACAGGGCGAGTCGCGGGAGTCGCGCGTAGTCCACTGCCGGCGAAGAGCTCTGGGGAGTGGTCCAGAAGGACGAATGACCTCCTGAGGAGGTTTACACGAAGCCACGACAGGGACAACATCGGACAGGGACATGTCGGGGAGGGGATACCGGAGGTCCAATAGACCTGGAGGATGCATCCGGCGCCGCGGCCTTCTTGGAGCGATCCGGGGCGCTCTGGGAGCTCCCTGGGACGCTCTGGAGCGATATCCGCATCCCTGTCCTGGCCACGCCCGGCCCAGGCAGCCCCTGCTGGCCTCAACAGGCCCCCATGAGTAGCCTGGGGCGGTCACGACACCTCAACCATGGGGCGCGCGGCGCCCCAGGGTCGCCGCCAGCGGCGGCGCCAGGGTGTTGAGTCAGCCTCGGGTTACTCGGAGGGCCTGCCGAGGCCACATGGACACAGAAGCCTCAGAGCTATTTCTTCTGCATGCTTTGGCAGGGACACTTGCGTGGAGGGGGGCGGGGGGCGGGGGGGCCGGTGCCCGAAAACACATCTAAAGCGAGGGGATGAAACGGTTTCGGTATCGGTTTCGGTTCGGGCTCGGCATCGTGGTCGTGTCGTGCGCGCGGGCGAAGCTGAGCTGCGTGCGCCTCCTCTCTGGCTGTAGGAACGCCGCCGGGCCGGAAGACCGCCGCCCTCCGGTGTCTCGTCGGTGTCTCGTCGGTGCCCCGCAGTGGAATCGACAGTGAAATCGAGAATGATATCGAGAATGAGACCGATACTGATACCGACAGTGACCCTGGGGCGTGTCTCCGAGGAGCTCGCCCGGCAGAGGTCTCGCGCGGTCTCCCCTGAGTTAACGGGCGAAGAACGGTATTGACTAAACGTTGTCGCTGTCGGGGGCGCCTGTCCCAGGGCGGCTGGAAACGTCCTACCCCTACGTTGCCACGGTAAGGGTGTAAACTTTCCAGCCGCCCTGGGACAGGCGCCCCCGACAGCGAAAAAGTCTACCTTATACCGCTCTTCGCCTGTTAACGGAGGGCCCCCGGCCCCTGGACAAACCCTGCAGACGACCGACGAGGGCCCGGGACGCCGGACCGATCGCTCGTCCTGGACAGCTGGTTTCAGGAGGGGGAAAAACACAGACAAAATCCATCGTCGATGCCAAAGAACAAAATAAGAAAGAATCAGAAAATATGGGATACGTACCGGGGGGGGAACGACGAGAAACTAGAACATATGGGAAAACATGGTGGATCCTGTGATGTGTGTTTGTGTGCTTATTTGTGTGCCCCTCGGGCCCTTCATGATTGGCGGCCCCCGGGTGCTGAGGAGGAGCCCCAAAGACCTCTCGAGAGCGTCAAGGGGCACTCCAGGGCAGCGCTCCGCCTGGACCTCCCTTCTCTCGGATGCTGGGAGAGCAAGGCATATAAGAAGAGCAAGGAGAAAAAGAGGGAGAGAGAGAGGGAGAGAGACAGAGACAGAGGCCAAAAAACAGAGACACTAGCAGACATAGAAGCAGCCACAGAGACACAGACCACAGACAGAGGCGCAGACAGAAAGACAGAAACAGCAACAAGAACCTCTCCTGGTCGTGCCTGTCCAGGAGCTCCCCGCCGGTGTAGAGCTCCAGCACCTGCACCACAGGGACGCGAGCGCGTCGCGTCGGCTTCCCCGCCTCGGGCGGGGGCAGGACGCAGGCAGCAGGGGTCAAGGAGAGAGGGTCAGATAGCAACTCGCGGCATCCTCCTGGCGCCCATCAGTGCGCCCTATCGCGCGCCAAGCGGAGACATGTCCCTCACATGGCGCCGATGCGCGCTAATGGTCGCTTCTGGGCGCTGTGTGAGCACCATCCGGTGCTGCTGGGCGCTGCCGGACACCCTTTGGCGCTGCTCGCCTCGCCTCAGCGCCGCGCGCATTCGTCATGACACACAGTTGCAAGGGCTTCGAATGGGGGGACCCAGGCGTGACCATGACGGCACCACTAAATATACCCGGAAACGTCCAGAGGCCGCGAAACTGGAGGTCTCTGGAACTCTCCAGAGCTCTCCAGAGCTCTCCAGACGTCCCTGGCAGCCGCTGAAAGCAGCTGTGCTATTGTTTTCTGTTCACACAAACAAGAGTACAAAACGATGTTAATATACATGATTCAAACATGTGTTCATAAATATGGACAAACGCGCAGACCACGCAACTACTAGGCCAACTGCATCTGTCCTCGATCCAGTGGCCCGGCGGGGCGGCACGATGAATATCTGCTGCCGGTCCTCGAACGTCTCCAGCTCCTTCTGGATATTCGGGTGGTCCAGCTGGCGCAGGACGTGCACCTCGGCCCAGGGTGCGCGTCCTGCCCTGGCCCCCCGCTCGCCGTCGCTCGGACGTCCCTTCCTCGTGCGTGCGGATCCGAGAAATCCGCGCGGAGCGCTCAAAGTTTATGTTTATGGCGTGTGTTCTTCTTTGAATACTATCCTCTCCTCAATGTCGAGTGCCCTTAGGTCCCCAGTAGTCTTTCAGCCGCCAGTCTTCTAATGAGCATCGATCACCAGAAAGAATTTCGAGCACCAGGACAGTATCGAACCTGGAGGGTTTTCACGTGTCGGGCCCTGGGAGGCGATACTCATTCGACACTGTTCAGGGGGACGTAAGACCTGGGTACAGGGGACTCGGAAATCCCCGACGAAGTCGTCAAAAAAATGACGAGGCCGAGCCTGCATTTAGACGAGGCCTCCCGCTGCAGACATCCCACGAACCTCCTCCTCGTCAAAATCCGAGGCGCGGTCGTCAAAAAACGATGGCGAACCCGAGTCCTGGCAAACCCGGGTCTTACGCTCCCCCGAACTGTTTCGATACTTTTCTGGGTGCTCGAAGTTATTTTTGGAATGTGGTCCTACAGTACGATGGGAGCAACATGAACCCAGTCTTAAGTCGGGCGTGTCCCCCTACAGGGGGATTTTGGACGAAAGTTAAACATATTCAAAAAATGCAAATAAAATGACTAAACATACTCAAAAAATAGTCCCCATATTATTTTCTGACTATGTTTGAATATTCCCCCTGTAGAGGGACAAGCCCGACTTAAACTCAGTCCCCCAGATGGATCATCACTGGGCCCGGGCCCCAATCCTCAATGTTCCCCGGGTTGGCGGCGTGACTCCCGCGTCTCCGGGGCGCTTCCCGCACGACCGTTTCGGTGCCGCGGGCGCCCGAAAACCTCCCGAATGGATTTCCAGCCGGATCTACAAGACACGCCAAGGATGTCCCTCGATCTGCGCGACATCACGCGTATATCTGTCCGCAGACTCGGCGGGGCAATCCACCCTGGGGTGAATCCATTCTGTGGTCGATCCCCTACCCGAAGGCAGGAGGCCTGAGAGAGGGCAGGAGGATGGGATGCACAAAGACGTACTAGTACTATATGTCATCCTTGGACGCGCGCGTCCGACCCGAACATACAGTATACCCATCTTGTAGTATATCGTTTCCCGAGCGGTGCGGCCAGAATGCGCCCGCCACAACGCATATACTATAAGATTCCTCGGTGCGCGCGTCGCCCCTGGGAGGGCGACGCACATACAGTATAAGTATGTTGGGGTGTCGCCGAGAGGAGACAGGAGGGAATCAGGGATGGGGGGCAGCGTCAGCCGGGGGGGCAGCATCGACTCGGAATCGGCGACACACTGCCGATAATGATCGGCGGCGGGCCCCCGACAACTTCGAAGCGCCACGGCCCTGGGCGCGCACGGACTACCGGGCCCGTGTCGGGACACCTGAGCCCATCCCCCCCCCCAAGAACGTTGCCCCTCTGACAGTGAGGGAGGACGCACGACGGGGAGGGGGGCAGGCGGAGAGAGAACGGAAGATGGAGGGCGAAGGAGTAAAGAAAAGGGGATACGATAGGTTCGTGTGGCGCCGGCGCGCGCCAGAGCTTTTTGACACCGCGTCGGCCGATCAGCCCGGAATCAATCGCGGCCCTGATCGTTTCAAAATTGAACTCCGTCGGGTTCCTGGGGAAAGCAAGAGGTACCGATACCGCTACTCCCTGGACCTCCCGGAGTGTGTTCTAATCAGAATCCCACCAGCCCTTTGGGCGCGAGTGGTTTAGAGAGCCCGCTCTGTCCTCAACCCCCCTTCTTCCCCTTCGGGGAGGGGTTTACCCCTCCCCCTACCCCCTCCCCCTGGGCCTGGAGAGGGCGGGCCGCGGGTGGTTGGAGGGGTCTTTTTCGACTCCTGGGAGGGCCAAAAAACGACGACCCTCACGAGGATTCTGGCCCCGACGGGGGGATCCAGAAAAAACCCTCTCCTCTTCTGTGAAGCCAAAACCCTTGCTTTTACGAGGGTTTTGGCCCAATTTTGGCCTCCCGAGGGGGCCGCGCTCATCTTCCTTCATAGCAAAATCATTGATTTTACACAAAGGTTTTGGGCTCATTTTGTCCTTCTCAGGGGGCAGCGCTTCTTTGCGCTTCTGACGAAGTCGCAAGAGGCCCCAAGATGGCCCCAAGAGGCCCCCAGGAGCCTCCCAAGAGGCCTCCAAGAGGCCCCCAAGAGGCCCCCAAGAGGCCCCAAGAGGCCCCCAAGAGGCCCCCAAGAGGCCCCCAAGAGGCCCCCAGAGGCCCCAGGAGGCCCCCAAGAGGCCCCCAAGAGGCCCCCAAGAGGCCCCCAAGAGGCCCCAAGAGGCTCCAAGAGGCCCCACGAGGAGCCCGAACGAGGACGAGGGGCCCGAACGACTCACACCACGAAGAGCCCGAACGACTCACACCAGAACGACAGGACGAGGCGCCCGAACGACTCACACCACGAGGAGCCCGAACGACTCACACCACGACGCGGGCCCCGAACGACTCACACCACGAGGAGCCCGAACGAGTCACACCAGGAGGAGGGGCCCGAACGACTCACACCAGGATGAGGGGCCCGAACAACTCACACCACGAGAAGCCCGAACGACTCACACCAGGACGAAGAGCCCGAACGACTCACACCACGAAGAGCCCGAACGACTCACACCAGGAAGAAGGGCCCGAACGACTCACACCAGGACGAGAAACCCCAAACGACTCAAATCACGAGGAGCGCTTTCTCTCCCTCCTCCTCCGCCTCGTCCTTCTCCCGCTCCCCCCACAAGGAGGATGTACAAGGAGGCGGGAGGAAGGAGGAACAGGGGAGATATGCGGGGCCAAACGGACACACGCCTGAAAAACACGACTGTCGGCATGCTTCGCATGAGTTCCTGTTGTGAGATGGGCTGGTGGGGATACGCGAAGCGTAAAGAATTTCGAGGCGAATCCAGCGGTGGTGAGGAGGGCCGCCCAGGAGGCCCAACAAGGGGAAAAGGAGCGAAGGGTAGAAGTATGGGTACCTTTTCCTCCTCTGAGTTCAGTTGCAATTTCATGTCCCTCGGTGCTTCCGCGTCGCAGAGTTCGACCTGGAACGCCTTCGCCGGCGCCGCCGGCGCGCCACGGCCGCACGAACCTGCCGTAGGACAGGAGGAGGGAGGAAGGAAGGCACGAGGGGCTGGAATTCCGAGGGCTCCCATTGGGGGTGGCGGCGCGGGGAATTTCATTCCGACGCCATGCTGCAGGAGGAGGCGGCCGTCCCACAGGGTGGGGGGGCTTCCCAGCAGAAAGCCCGTGACCCTGCCTACCCTGCTCGCCGAACAAGAGTCTTCGCGACGCTCCTGGACACCAGCCGTGGCGACGAGGACCACTGGCGCGGCAAGAACAACGAGAAAGGCGAAATACCCGCCAGCCCCCCTCCTCCCCCTGCTCAAGGCCACCCGCCCGCCACAGTACACCCCAACACCGTACCGAAACGACAGCGAAGCTCAAACCGAAACCCAAGCCGACGGGTCGCAATCAGCCCAGGAGGGCGCAACGACGTAGCAACTGACACGGCAGCCGACCGAACCGAACAGGCCTACGTAATCCACCCGCCCGCGAGGCAATCGACCCGACCGAACCGCGGACCCCCCTTCTCCTCTTCCTCCTCGCACGAGCGCGACCACGACAAGAGAATCCGAAGCAGAGATCGGGAAGAACATGGCAACGCTAGCTCAAGCTATAACGGAGGGGTAGGGGACAAGAGGGAATGAGGAGACAAACAGAAGAGAGAGTGCCCTCTCTACTGCCGCTGCGTCGTAGTGCCCTGCTCCTGCTCCTCCTTCTCCTCCTCCTCCTCCTCCTCATGCATGCCAATTCCTCCGAGACAGCGCCAGCGGCGGCGGCATGATCCCCCGAGCCGAGCGCGTGCTTCAGGAGCGTGGCGTGGGACTCGCGCGTGGAGAGCATCTCCTCCTTGGCCTTGATGTCCCTCGGAGTGGCGATGGCCGTCGTCGGCGACGTCGTCGTCGCCATCGCCGTCGCCGCCTTCGCCGACGTCGTCGACACATTTTCACTGACGTCGTCCTGGTCGGAGGCGGATGAAGGGGGAGGGGGGAGGCGGGACAAGGAGGAAGCGGTTTTCGAATATTTGTGTCTAGGTTCGAGCAGCCCGGGCCTCGTCGAAATCCTTCGACGGAGCCTGGAATGGTGTTGACCGGACACCCAGTGGCATGGCGGTATGGCCCGTAACCATCAGAGGAAGGCGGGTGGCGGGCGGGGCGGGAGGTGGGCGGCGCAGCGCAAGGCAACATGGTCCAGCCGAACATCCCCGTGCAAGCATCTCGGTGTGCGTGTCGCTCAACACCGCCTGAAGAAATAGGGAGGGACGGGAGGGGAGGGGAGGGGGGGGGGAGGAAGGCCGTGTCGTCCCTCCTCCTCCTTCTCCTCCCTGTTGTGGCCCGAGGCCCGTCTGGATGGGCCGGGCGCGCTTCGCGTGAGACCCCCTTACCGTTGCTGATCCTGTGGCTTCAGAGCGGATAGCAGCTTCACAGAGGGAGGGCAGGTCGCTTCACAGAGGGAGGGCCGCGCACACTCGTCTGAGGTATCATTGCGGAGGACCCGACCATATGCCATTGTGAGCACCTTCGTTGCGGGAATCGCCGTCGGATACCTCCACACGGGGCCATGTAGCATGCGAAGGGTGCGCCGATTTGGGGCGGGGCTGCCATGTGGGCGTTGCCAATTGGCTTTGGAACCCACTATGGGACCGCAAAACGTGCAAAGGGCGCAGCAATGGGGCTGGGCCTCCAATGGGGCCTTCGGTGGAGCTCCCTATGGGGCCACGGAGCGCTGCACTGGATGTGTGAAACCCGTGCGAACACCGCCACTGAGGCCTTTGGTGGAGCACCCCATAGGGCCACGGAACGCTGTACTGGGCGGGTGGAGCGCATGCGAACACCGCTACTGAGGCCTTCGGTGGATCTCCACATGGGCCTACGAAGCGCTGTGCTAGGTGGGAGGACCGCATGCGAACACCGCCACTGGGGCCTTTGGTGGAGCTCCCAAGGAACACGGAACGCTGTACTGGGCGGGGGAAACGCATGCGAACACCGCCACTGAGTCACTCGGTGGGGTCCCTTCATGGGGGCACGAAACGCTGTACTGGGCGGGGGAACCGCATGCGAACACCGCCAGTGAAGCCTGCGGTGGAGCTCCCAGAGGACCACGGAACGCTGTACTGGGCGGGGGGAACCGCATGCGAACACTGCCATTGAGGCCTTCGGTGGGGCGCCCTGTGGGGACACGAAACGATGTCCTGGGTGGGGGAACTGCATATGAACTCCGCCACTGAGGCCCTCGGTGGAGCTCCCTATGGGGCCACGAAGCGCTGTCCGGTGGGGGAACCGTATGCGAACACTGCCACCGATGCCTTCGGTGGTGCTCCGTGTGGGTCAACAGAGCTGGGGGGGAACCGCATGCGGATCACCGCCACTGGGGCCTTCGGTGGAGCACCTCATGGGGCCACAGCGAGCTGTACTGGGTGGGGGGGGGACCGCCACTGAGGCCTTCGGAAGGACTCCACATGGGCCCACGAAGCGCTGTACTAGATGGGGGAACAGCATGCAAACACCGCCACTGAGACGTTCGGTGGAGCCTTCTTATGGGCCCACCTATCGCTGTACTGGGCAGGGGAACCGCATGCAAACACCGCCACTAAGGCCTTCAGCGGAGCTACTCATGGGGTGACGAAATAATGTGCTGGGTGGGGGGACGCAAGCGAAGACCGCCGCTGAAGCCTTCTGTGGAGCTCCCTATGGGACTGCGACGCGGTGTACTGTGTGGGGGGAACCGCATGCGAACACTGCCAGTCAGGCCTTCGGTGTACCTCCCTATGGGGCCACGAAGCGATATACTGGGTGGGGGGACCGCATGCGAACGCCGCCACTGAGGCCTTCGGTGGAGCTCCCTATGGGGCCACAAAGCGCTGTACTGTATTGAGGAACAGAATGCGAACACCGCCACTGAGGCCGTCGGTGGTGCTCTGCATGGGACCACCGAGCGCTGTAGTGGGCGGGGCAGCGCATGCGAACACCGCCACTAGGGTCTTCGATGGAGCTCCCTAGCGGGGGGGAACGATGAGGGGGGACTGACATAGGGGGGAATGCATCGACCTGGAATCGGCGATACATCGCCGATAACTCAGCGATAAGCCCCCGATAGTGAGTCCGTACACTCCTGGGCCGGATGGGGCCATCGGGTCCCTATCGGCGATCAATCGGCGATTGGGGGTCGAAGTGTCCCCCTTTATGCCTCTTCCCTCCCTATCGTTGCCCCTGACCGATGGGACCACGAAATGTGTGAGGGGTGTGCCGAATTGGGATGGGGAGGACAGAGGCAAGGAGGAGGGGGAGGGGGAAGGACGAAAGGAAACGCTGGGCGCTCTCTTCAAAACGAACACACTACGACAAATTTCATGGGGAAAACAAAGAAAACAGCTTCAAGGATTGAGAGCGGGTCGTTTTCAAAATGTGGCTCTCCTCCAAGCGCCGCGCACATTCTTGCGCCAAAAGTGCAAGTGCTTCACGGATTGAGGGCGGTTTCTTTTGTAAATGCGGCGCTCGCCTGAACGCCGCATTCACAGATCGCCCGGAAAGCCGCTGTGAGAATCGCCCGGGTGCTGGAAACGGATGCGGAGCAGAACGCACAGCGATGTGTTGTGTGTGTACCCCCCCCGACGCCCGACGCAGCCCCATATGCAGGATCCTCTTCTGACGTGCGTCGCCGAAGTGCGCCAGCCAGTCAGTGTAGGAAGGCACCAACTATACACCAACACCGATCCTGGCCAGGATTACCCTGGGCCCAGGATCGGTGTATACGCCCTCCTGCCTTGGGCAAGAAGGCATATACACCGATCCTGGGCCCAGGGTGATCCTGGGCCAGGATCGGTGTTGGTGTATAGTTGGTGCCCTCCGATCAGTGGTGTCAGGAGCGAGAGCGGGAGAGGGAGCGGAGGAGAGAGAGAGGGACGCGGGGGAGCGAGGACGGGACGCTCCGCAGACGCTCAGACGCGCCGCGCCGCGACGCTCGGCCTGTCTCGCATCCCTGGGACTGTGCCTCCTGCGCGCCTGTACTTTGGACGCCCCAAATTGACTACCTACCAGACCACCCCAACCCAACCCGAAGACCCGAATTTCGGGTTGGGGGGGGTACGGGTTCCACATGTGTTTTCTCGATGTTCCCCGCCCCCCCCCAAACTGGAAATGGAGGTTAAATTGAGGCCTTCGGGTTGGGTTGGGGTGGTTTGGTGAGTGGTGACAAATGGGTACGGAAAAAATGGGTACGATGCCCAACCACAAATGCAGTCCCAAACCGGCAGCGGCCGCAGATGGGCAAAAGCGGCTTTTCGACTTCACAGAGCAGCGTCCGCGACGGCGCGGACAGCGAGGCCTTTTCGAAATGAACCAGAGCCGCTGTGGGGTATCGTACCCCTTCTCTTTCCGCACCCACCTGCTGCACGGCAGGCGCTGGTTTTTCCGAGACCCAGTGGATCGTTCCGCCCTGAAACGTCCGCTGGGGAGGCCGCCGCCGCGCCGACACACGCCACGAGCCTGCCGTGTGGCCGCGCCCCGCAGCCTCGGAGCGCCCGAGAGGCCCTTGCCCGAACTCGGCTACACGCAAGGTTGCCTTTGGGCAAGGGTGATGGGCCGGTCAAGTGGGGAGCGAGAAATCACATAACGTAACAACTCGGAGGTCCGCGCGGGTTTCTTGGAACCGCGCTTCCCTTGCGCGCCTGTGGGGCGGCGCCTGAGGCGCCGCCAAGAGTGTCCAGCGCGGATCCGAAAAACCCGCGCGGACCTCCGAGTTGTTGTTTATATTTATGTCATTCTTCTATCCCCTAGTCAACAAGCGTTGGCAACTCCGAATTCTGGCGAAATCGAGCCTTGCGTTTCCCCGAGTGTTCCGCGCGGGGCATCCGCGGGGGATAACAAAAAACAAACAAAAAGCGCCCCGTATCCGCGCGGGGGGTCGCGGCGGCCCAGAAATCCGGCACGGGAGGCCGCGCGTACGGAGATGGTTTTCACCTACGGCCAGCCCTTCTCCTGCCTCCCTCCTCCTCCCTCCCCCCTCCTCCCTCCTCCCCCCTCCTCATACGTCTCCTCCTGCTTCCCCCGTTGGAGGCCACCCCGCCGAGGGTCCTCTGCAATGCGAACCGCTGGATCAGGCGGACCGCCACGAGGTCGTCCCTGGCCTTCCCCCCGACTCTTGCCTGGCGCGCACGGCAGCTCCGCGGGAGCAGCGTCACCACGATGCGGGGACACAGAGAGGGGGGGGGGCAAAAGGTGCAGACACCTCCGCGCCGGCGGCGAGTGGACAGACACGGAGCAAAGACACCGGCGGGCAAGAACGAGCACTGGCCGTAGTTGGGGCCACGAGGAGGGAGAGGGGGAGTGAGGGATGGAGTTGGCATTGAGGAGAAGGGTCCTGGTGAAAGTGGGTCCTGGACCGAATCCCAAAATGTTTTCTGGCAGTCCTGGGGCCCACGAAGAAGAATCAGACAAATAAGAAACATGAGAAACATAAGGAGGAGCATAAGAAAAATAAGAAACAATAGAAACATAAGAAACAAAAGAAAAAAAAAAAAAACATAAGAGGAAGATCCCCCCGGGAGCCCAACCTCGGCGACACCTCTCCAGGACCCCCCTTTCCTCCCCCAGGGCGCGGTTCCTGGAGGGGCAACGCGAGGGGCAGATCGGCGACCAGCTCAGGAGGAGGAGGAGGAGGAGGAGGAGGAGGAGGGGGAGGAGGAGGAGGAGGAGGAGGAGGAGGGGGGGGGCACATCGAGCTGGAGTCGGCGATACATCGCCGACAGATCGGCGATCGGTCCCCGATGCCAGGTCCGAGCGGTCCCGGACGGGGCGGGCTCTCGGGCGCCCGTCGGCGATGCGCGGGCGACGGGGGGGTCGGTGCAGTGCTCTCCGAGCCTACCGCTGCCCCTGATGATCCTCCTGGCGAAGCATCGACGAGCGCGGTCCCCTGCTCGACGCGCCACTGCTCGCAGACGCCCCGGACTCGCCGCGGAATTGGAGGGGCCCTGGGACACACAACGCAATCGACGCAGATGGCTGGTTTCCCACCATGTTCCCATCGTTTCTGGTGGGTGTCTTCCCCCCCACTTCCCATAGTTTCCCATATCTTCTGGGGAATCGACGATTCATTGTGCCTGTGTGTTTTTGCCCTCCTGAGATGGATGAGCTGCGACATCGAGGCAAACACGCGTTTCTCGGACGGTTGCGAGTAGGCACCTGGCGAGTAGGGGAAAGCGCTCGGTGAGAGCAAGCGAGCAACGTCGAGGGGGAGGAAGGGGGGGAGCAAGGGCAGGAGCGGGACAATGTCGACGCCGCGGCCACAGCCAGCGTGGACGAGGACGGCCGAAGCCGGCGAGCTCCCGACGACGACGACGACGACCGCAAGCGACGACGACGACGGCAAGCGACGACGACGACCTCGACAACGACGACGACGACGACGGCGGCGGCGGCGGCGGCGGCGGCGACGTCGATCCATGCCCGCAAGGTGCCCGACGACGACGCCCGCCGACGACGGCCGAGGCCGACGCCGCCGAAGAGGACGACGCTGGCCACGGCGCCCACGACGGCGGCGGCGGCCCGTGGCCGACGACGCGGCGCCAGGCCGCCTTCGAGCCCTTCCGCCTGGCGAGCTTCAGCATGCCGTGGCGGCCTGCGGCGGGACGGCCGCAAGCCCTACGCGGGGGGGCCTCGGCGTGTCCCCGGCCCCCGCCGGCCTGGCGTTGTCGTCGTCGTCGTCGTCGTCGTCGTCGTCGTCGTCGTCGTTAACGTCGTCGTCGATATTTTAAACGTCATCGTCGTGCGCCGTCGTTTTCGTCGTGGTCGTCGTCGTTGTCGTTGTCGTAGGTGGTAGTTGTTGTTGTCGTCGCTGTCGTCGTTGTCGTCGTCGTTGTCGTTGTCATCGTCGCTGACCGTCGTCGTCGTCGTCGTCGTCGTCGTCGTCGTCGTCGTTTTTGGCCGTCGTCGTCGTCGTCGTCGTGCGCCTCTCAACCGCTCATTCGGCCTCCCGGGGCGCTCGGCGCCCCGGGCCTCATCGCCGCGCCGCTCCTTCGGTGAGCTGCCCGCCTGAGGTCGCGCGCAGGCGCCCTCGTCTCCCATGCAGCGCGCCGCGCTGGCGGCCCGCGCACGCCGCGGCGCACAGTCCACGTGCCATCTCGCGCAAGGCCCGTCTTGGATCGCCGCCCATGCGGCGTGCGGCTGAGGCTTGGCATACCTCCGTGTCCGGTTCCGCGCGTCCACCGCTCAAGTGTCATCCTCGCCGTGGCGGAAGCGGGCCCTGATCTGGCGGGGCATGGGACGAGGATAAATCCGTTCCACAGCGTTCCGGAACGCTCTCAAACGGTTCTGGAACGTTCTGAGACGTCCTCCTGAGCCGCCGGATCTCAGAAATGCTCGAGGTATCCTCCCCCGAATGTTGTTCTCGTGCTGGCCTCGTCGTGCTCCTCCCCTTCCAGCCACCTCTCGGGGCCGTGTCCGTCCTTCTGGCGCGCTGCGCCGTGCTGCAGGCGCGGGGGCGACAGAAACAGGAGGCCACTGCCGCCTGTCTTGGCAGCGGAGCGCGTCCCGACGCCGTGTGGAGGCGGGGGGCCCGCCGTCGCCGAGCCACGCGCCTGGATCCATGTGCTGCGGTTCCTCGAGTTAAGTCGGGGCATGCCCTCTTACAGGCAGATTTTGGAGGACAAATGGGGCCCAGCGCGGATCCAGGAAATCCGCGCGGAGCGCCCAAAGTTTGTGTTTAGGGTTGTTCTTCGAGTCGAGGCCTTCGGGGGTGCCCGCGGGAGAGGCCCGCTGTCGTCGGGCTGCGGGGGTCGTCTTCGACGGCTGCGTCGGAGACCCGCGGCTCGCGGACGTCGGCGGAAGCAGCTTCCGCGTCGAGGTCGTCGTCGTCGTGTTCGTGGCCGCGGTCGTCGTCGTCACCATCGCCGGCGGCACCAGCATCGACGTCGGCCTCGACGTCGTCGTGATCGTTGTTCTGTCGTCGTTGGTCCGCTGCGTGTGCGAGCTGGATGGCGGGAACAGGTCGCAGTATCACGGGAAGGCTGCAGAACGAAAAGTGGCCCTGGGGCGGAGCATCGAGCAGTTCCCATCTCCTCCCCTGAGGCAAAAGCACGATACAAACAGCATGGGGTACGTATCCCTCGGATATCTCCGAGAGATCGCGAGTCCGAAAGAAACATGGGCTCACGCTGCAGCCACTCCGCAGCGTCCGATGACGTCATGGAAAGGCTCTGGAACATGATATTCGTACCTGCAGGCTGCCTGGTCCCCCTGTTTTCGGGATCGAGAAAGCGACCTGAACATGAATAGCACATGACTTTGGAACTGCAATGTTATTACCGCGGTGTGTCCCCTTGAACCAGCGGGCACAAATGGCGCGTGGCTCGGGACTGGACGGGCACGCCCTTCACATCTTCGTCCGATCACCTTGCGGCCCCCGTGACTACTTTCAACGCCCCGAAAAAACGCGCCAACCAGCGCCTCAAACCGCAGCTCGAAAACAACCGCACTAGGCGACGATAGAAAGCGGCGAAGAGCAGACGACACATCATGCTGCTCGAATGCGCGCACGGACGGGTCAAATGCACCAAGAGGGCCAACGCGGCAGCGTAAATCAGGCGATCAGTATATGCAGCACACATATCGTACGTATGTTTGTGTGACCGTTTTGTTCCCGACGTTCGTTTTCCAACTCCCCTTCCGCTTGAACTTCAAGCCGAGGGCGATGCCACAACGCGATCCAACTGAACAGCAGCGAAAGCGGGGAGCCCACGGCCCTCGAAAGTGAGAGAGAGAAGGAGAGACAAACCCGACGTCTCGAAGGAAGGCGCTGTCTGGCCACTCGGATCCTCGCCCCCTGGCGCGGTCCGCCCCTATGTCGCGGGTCCAAGACGGGGTCGATGGGGTAGTGATCCAGCACTGGCCAACGACGCCCTCACGCACAACATCGGGTGAGGGGTCCTCGAACCTTCCGGGCCAGCGAACCCGAAGACCTTGGAAGGGGGCCCGAACCGCCAATAGCTGGCTGGAGGATTAAGCTTGAAAGCGCGCACTGCGCCAATCGTCGTGGGCCAGGGGGTTTTGGCATCCTCCTCCAACTCCTTTCCCTCCTCCTTCTCTTCCTCTTCCTCCTCCTCTTCCCCCTCCAGTTCCTCCTCGTCCTTTTCCTTCTGTGCCTCCTCCTCCTCCTCCTCCTCCTCCTCCTCCTCCTCCTCCTCCTCCTCCTCGCCAGTCCCACTTTCGTCGTCCGCCTCCCCTCCCCCACGCCCTGCGACCGACGACTGTCCCTTCTAAACTCTGCCCCTGCCGAAAAACTCAGACACCCCATGCAGTTTTTTGATCAATCAAAAAAGCGCGCCAGAAAGCCGGAACTCCAAGAATTACACTATTGTTTCTCCCGCCGTCGGACGAAGGTGAAAAAAATATGGGAACGCATGGCCAACATCGGCGGGACTTTTCCGAAGCCTTCGCGCCGTCTGAAAAGGTGCCCCGCGTTTTCGGGAATGGTCTGGACGGCTTCTCAGGAGGCCGAGAAACCTCCTAGCCTTTTTGTGACGGCCCGCCCCTTCCCCACTCCCCCCCTTGCTCGCCGCCGACCTTTTCGCTGCTCTGTCATGCCCCAGTCAGAACGATCCCATAGACCCTTCCAAAGGGACGTGGGCGAATGATGACGAATTGGCCGAGTGGACGTGGGACGTGGGCGTTTCACCCCGAGTTGGCGAATGATGACCCCGCAGCCCCAGGCGAACCTGCACGGGCTGAGCCCGAAGACAACCATGTTCGGACATTCGTCCCCCTCCGCCTGGTTTCGCGCAGGAATGACCGTTGGCACGGGCCACCCAGTGGGCCGCTGGTTCGCGGCCTGGTTCATGTCAGCTTGTGATTAACAAGCCTTGCCAGAAGTCGTTGATTAGGCCGCCCTCCTCCCTGTGGCCCTCCTCCTGATCTTGCTCCGCTACGGCGCTTCTCCCCGAACGCAAGAGGCTGGGTTCGCATCGCAAGGCCCGCGCGAATGAATGCAACGGGCATCGCGCACTGCAGGGCGCAGCGCCTGCGAAGCAAGCTCACATGCTCAATGCAGCGGGCACCGCGCACTGCGTGGTCCGCGAACGGACCATGTCGCGGGCATTTGAGACAACGCACATACTGGAAAACGCGGATTTGACACATGCACCACGCTGGACTGTTGTGCGGGCACGTTCCAGTTCGGGGGAGGCGCGTCGTTCATGCCGTTGGTCCTCATCCGCGATGCAGTCGCAAAACCCCACCGCGCGTGATTAAATCATTCGTTTTTTGTGCCCCGCGGGGTCTACCAACCATGGGGGGGGGGCTCACATATGAATGACAAACTGACACGAACGCTGTACACGACCATTGGCATGGAGCAAACAGGTGCGGAGGAAAACGGGTCCTACACCCCAGGGCCTTGCCTCAGCTCGTTTTCCGGAGTCGTTTTTCTGACGGTCCACGGCCACGGGTCCGTGGAAGGACCAGGGAAGTCAGCAAACATCACAAAGAATCCGGGCCTGTTTCCCTCAGGAGCCCGTTCTTTCCAAAAGAGTCTGCTTCCCCCCCACCCCCCACCCCACACAAGTCCGTTGTATTATATTATTTGCGGTGGCGCCCGCGACCGGCCCTGCCCCCCCCCCTCCCCTTCTCGCCTGGTCATGTCACCACTCGGGACAGCGCCGTCTGGGAGGGCGTCGGCAAGAATGGTGACGTGACCAGCCCCCTCTGCCCCCCCCCAGTCACGCCCGTTACCGCCCGTGGATAGAAATCCCTCTTTCCTCCCCGCAGCGTGCGCTGCCCAACTTTGCCCACGCGCGCTTCAGAGCCAGGACGAAACCAAGCTGTGGCAAGCTGCGGGGGGCCTGCGCAATGGCTGGGCCCGCCGTAGCCGGAGGACGCGCACGCTGCGCGGGGC
The DNA here is from genome assembly GCA_963575745.1 of Prorocentrum cordatum. NCBI lineage: Eukaryota > Dinophyceae > Prorocentrales > Prorocentraceae > Prorocentrum > Prorocentrum cordatum. The sequence goes on along the minus strand of CAUYUJ010014181.1, from coordinate 355,604 downwards.
AGCGCCCATCTCGGCTCTTGCACTTCACGTTCGCCCCCGCCCCCCCCCCCAAAAAAAACATCCCCCCGCGGACGCGCCCCGCCAAGGCCGCGCAACAAGCAGAGGTCACTCTGGCGAGGGGCCACTCGTCCGCGCAGTCCGCCCTCCCCCCGTTGCGCCCCCCCTGCACGGGGAGCGGCGCCCGGCAGTCCCGCCAGCCTTGGCCCAGCGTCTTCACCATGACGTACCTGCCCGCGGCTGCGGAGGTGCCAAGGCGAGCGAGGGCTCGAAGGGATCCTCATCCTCTCCCTCGTTCTCCTCCTCGGTTGACGCTCCCCCACCTCCTCCCCCCCTCCTCCTCCTCCTCCTCCTCCTCCTCCTCCTCCTCTCCATGATGCTGTTAATCTCTCGTCCACCTCCTCCTCCTCCTCCTCCTCCTTCTCCTCCCCCTCCCCCTCCTCCTCCTCCTCCTCCTCCTCCTCCTCCGCCTCCGCCTCCTGCTCCATTCCTGTCCCCTACAAATGACTCCTCCATGTCGCACCCCGAGGCCAGTCGGAAGGGCGGGCCAGGCGTTTCGCCTGAGACGCCCTTGCCACTCTGATCCAGAAGCCTAGAAATTGGTAGCGGCTTTACATATAGAAGGCGGAACGCTTCAGAAATGTGGCTCTCGCTTTAGCGCCGCGTGCAGTCGTCTTACACAATTGCAACCGCTGCTCGGATAAAGGGCGGGTCGTTTACATAATGTGGGTATCGCCTTAGCGCCACGTGCATTCGTCTTACAACTGCGCAAGGGTTTCACGGATTGAGGGCGGGCCGTCTTCAACATGCGGGTCTCGCCTTCAAGCATCGCGCGTTCGTCTGGATAAGTTTCGGGAGCTTCACGGAATGATTGACTGCGGTTCTTGTTCAGAATGTGGCTCTCGCCTCAGCGTCGCGCTCATCAGTCGTAAACACTTCAAGAGTTTCGCGAATTTCCATGGTTCACGCACCAGAAAAAAGGGTTTTGAAACGATTCAGGGCTGCCACGGCGCAACCGTCACATTGATTCGCGCTGTCGAAGTCCCAGAAATTGTGTTCGATTCAAGATCGTCTAGACACAACAATCAGGTTGATTCCTGGCGCTGGAGTCCCTAGAATGGTGTTCGGCACGCTGCAAGATGCGCAAACGGTTGTCTCCCAACGAGGCAATTTCCGCAGTGGGACTGAACCCTTCTATGGGGACTACGAAGAGGGAGTTGGGAGGGAGGGCTCATTCCGACACTGTTTATGAGCCAAGTGCCCCCCCTCGTCCTCCTTCCCCTCCCACTCCACCTCGTCCTCCCCCTGATCGTCCTCACCCTCCTCCCTATCCCGCGGAACCAAAAATACAGAATCATAATATTTCGACGCTCCGCGCGGATTTTTTGGATCTGCGCTTGACCCCCCTCCCTGGCGCGCGGAGCGCGCCAGGGGGGCGACGTCGGAGGCGCCGCCGGTGGGACCCAGCGCGGATCCAAGAAATCCGCAAGGAGCGCCACAAGTTTATCTTTATCCCGTGCTTTCTTTTTCTTCTTCGATGATCCTCCTCTCCGCGGGGGCGCGCATACATGGATTATCGATCCATCGATTTGGGCGCGCGGTCGCCAAATCCATGGATCGGGGAGGCGCCCTCCCCGAAAGTGCGGGCGGTGCCACCCCGCTCGGCGGCGGAAATCCGCGATTCCCCATGGAAGCGGGACCCGTCGCTGATCCACGCCCCCCTGATCCATGTTTGCGGTCGCCCGATCCCCTCCTCCGTCCTCATCACATCTCCTCGATCCTCCCCTCCTCCCCGCCGAGGAACTCCCCTGGCACCCCCAATTCAGCCCTTCTTCTTCCCCCTGCCTCTGCGCCTCCCCCGCCCCCCCCTCAACACGCCCTGGTTGGACAAGGAGGGGACGAGGACGGTGAGGAGGAACGTCGGAGGGAAAGGGAGGGAGACCGGGAGATCGGAAGGAGGGGAGGAGACGAGGATTTCTAGCAACCAAACAACAAGGACGGCGACGAGGAAAGAGGATGGCTCGAGGCCCAGTCTCGACTTTGACCCCAGGACGCTGGGGATGCTTGGGGAGGAGACGAGGAAGAGATTGAGGTACAGGAGGAGGTGAAGGAGGCGGCGCCTGAGTCAGCAGATGGACAAAAACTCAACAGGACACAATGAATTACCGCTGGGACACCTGTGGACCTGTGGGCTACTGAGCCCATTGCGCTGAAAAGAGCAGGAGGAGGAGGAAAGGAGGGAGGGAGGAGTACCAGGGGGGTGGAGGCGAGGGGTACATATGGGAGGAGGGGAAGGAGGAAGACGACGAGAAGGAAAGGGGAGGAGGAGAAGAAGGACGAAGACCACGACGGGGTGTCTCAAATAATCCCGCCCGCGAACGCGCACATGGCCCCGGGCTGACTGGCCCGCCGCAAATTCCCCGCCCCGCCCCCCCACCCCTTGGGCGCACCCGCTGTCGGCGAAGGCCTTCTGCTTGTGCCGCCTCGAGGTGTGGAGGGGGGAAGGGGGGAGGAAGGCGAGGCGAGGCGAGGCGAGGCGAGGCGAGGCGCCGGTCAATCGTCCCGGGGGACGGCCCTACAAGAGCCTGGCGGTGGCGCCGGAGCGCCGAGAGACGAGTGATTATGCTACCGCTCTTACTTTCAGCCCTGCTTGGTCAGGCTCCTGCGAGCCCACGAGGGCTCCATGCAGGGGGAGGGCGACAACGACGGCGAGACGACGACGACGCCGACGACGACGAGGGGGGAGGAAGAGGAGGGGGAAGGACTGCTGATTGTGCCTCCTTGTGCGAGGGAGGAGGAGAAGAGAAAACAGAAGGAGGACACAGACCTCCCAGCGCCTGTATCAACCAATTGAGGAGGGCGCCTGTTCCGCGACGTCAGCCTCGCTAACTGATTACGGTCCCCGGGACATCTGAAAACGATCGGGGCCGATCAGACGGACACATGGAAGTGGGAAGGGGAGATGCTACCTGGCCTGTCACTCCAAGGCTAGGATAACGGCGATTTTGCTCAACGGTGATGTTGGCAACCAAGTAAAAGAAACTCCAAAATCACACTTTCCTACATCTCCAATCTGCGAATGGATCGAGCCAACACGACGCAGCGAACTGCAGGAAAGCGTCAGCCGCGCGTTGCCACACGACCGAAACCTACATCGCCGTTACCCACATCGCCGTCTGCCCGTCCACAGTCACTGTCATTTCGGCGAAGTGGGAAACCATTCTTCCTGCTCCTGGCAGGAGAGCCCAGAATCGAATCGATGAATCGGATCGGCAATCGAAATGAATCGGATATGCGGAAATCCGCAGCCGAGCCGGGAAAAGTCGAAACGGCGGAAGTCGGCAGGCCAGTAGGCCTCCGTTAAGAAAGCGGAGCCCGGATCGGCATCCAAACTCGAATCGAATCGGAATCGGAAACCATCGAAATCGAATCGGATCGAACCAGAGGAACCGACACGAGCCCTGTCCTGAAAACCGTCCCTCGCCCCAGATCGCCGCCTGCTGGGCGGGCCCCCGACGGGGGGACGAGGGGGCACGGGGGGGGGGACCGGCGCGGTCGTGAAGAGACACGCCGGAGGGCTGGGAGTCGAGCGCCGCCGTCCGGCAGGCCCGGAATGGTGGCAGAAGTGGGCGGCATCTCGAGTGTTCGGCCTCTGGGGCTCCCGCTGCCGGGGGCCAGGGGCGTGAAGAGATGCAGGTTGGACGGCAAACACCCCCCTGCGAATGGGTCGGGAGGACGTCCGGGGGCCGCGCACTGAAACAGAAGGCACACATCGTCGGAGGCCTGGTCCCGCACGTCGCGCCGCAAAAACACACCCGGGTTCTGGCCAACTCTCTGGAGGCCGTCTCCTGGTGCGGGGACCTGACAGTGGAGGCCAGTCCACAAGAGACCTTCCACGAGAAACCCAGCCCTGAGACCCCAGGACGTCCATGGATTTTTGGTGTGGGAACGTCACTCTTTCCACAACAAAACCATCGAAACCGTCTGGCATGCCCGTAATGGTGACAGAAATGATCAGGACGATGCCACACAACACAAAAAACCGAACTCCATTTTAGACGCCCGCAGTGAGTACGGAACAAATGAGTACAATGCCCAACAACAAATCTTGTCCAAAACCGACAGCGGCAGCTGTTGAGCAGGCGGCTTCATGTCTTCAAAGAGCAACGTCCGCGGCGGCGCGGACAGCGAGTCCTGTTCAAAATGACAAGGAACTGCTGTTGGACATTGTACCCGTTCTTTCCGTACAAATTTCGATCGTCCCGATCCATACACCGACGCGCCTCTGGCCCTGCACTGAAGCTCGCACAGGGGAGCGGATCCTGGTGCAATTACCCAGGGATCATGGCGTATACATGCTTCGCTGCCTCCCCGTGGAGACGGGGGGAAGCACATACACCACACCAATCCCGACGTCGCCCCCGACACTCCAAATGTCCTGGGGTTGAAAAGCAGCCTGCCACTGGTACTGTACATGTTCCAGTGTCCGACAATACGTGCCGTGCAAGGCCGACAGCGGCCCAAGTCGACGAGGCAACAGGCAACTCACGGCGGACAGGCGACGCTGGCCCCAAAACTGACAGAGTTGTAAAGTATCAGCGCTCAACCCTGACACGAACTGCGTCGGGCGCGTCCAGCTCGCCATCGCTCGCACGTCCAGGGGGGGGGGGGGGGGCGGCGCATCGTGGCCCGGGGCACGTGCGCGGACCAGGGGGGGGGGGAGGGGGGGGCAGGGACTTGGCCGAGGGAGCCAGACATTTGGAAGACTGCATGACCCCGACCATGACATCCATACACCCCTACAGTAGGGGCTGGACCACAAGAAACCTTCCACAGGAAACCCAACCCTGAGTCCCCAGGACGTCCTCTCATCTCTGGTGTTGGGAACGTCACGCTTTCCATAGCAAAACCGTCGCAACCCAAGAAGCCTTGGACACCCTGGAGGCAAGAAGGGTGTGTCTTGGCATGGGTCTCCACTGTAATCCTCACCCCACCTCCCTCCTGAACGCCCCCGAAACAAGAGCCGATGTCGGTCGCCGTCCCCGCCCTGTCCTTTCCCCGTTTCGGCCCTCCCAAGCCCAAGGCTCCACGGGCCAACTCTCCCTGAGGGGGAACAACACGGGTGGACCTGGGGAGAAACATCGAGCTGGAATTGGCGGTGCACCGTCGATAGATCGGCGACGGGCCCCGATATTCCAAATCCGCACAGCCCTGGGCGGAGAGGAGGATCGGGCCCCTATCGGCGACCAGTGGGCGATTGGGGGCCGATGCATCACCCCCTGAGCCTGCAGTGGAAGCAAGTCCACAAGAAACCTTCCACACGAAATCCAACCCTGAGACCCCAGGGCGTCAATTGTTTTTGGGCACTGGGAACGCCACGCCTTCCACAGCAAAACCATCGCAACCCAAGGAACCCGGAGCACCCTGGAGGCAAACAGGGTGTTTCTTGGCATGGGTCTCCACTGGTTTTTGGTTTTTGGGTCACAACTCGGGTCTCCGTCAGCCGTTCGGGACGATCCGGGCATCCCTGGAACGCCCTCGGCGAGGCGCTGCTTCTGACAAGCATCCCGAGGCTAGAAAACCGTCGAGGACCGACGACACCGCCCGAAAATCTCGAACCCCGAACCCGAAAACCTCGAACCCGAACGTTGGCTGGCCGCGGCTTTCGAGTCGCAACTTGGCCTCCCATGGCCGCTCAGGGCGACCAGAAAAACCCAAGACCGCCTTGCTGGCGAGGCGGAGCTGCTGGAGCGCAGCCCTATCACGACAACGATACGCCCCTGAAGAAGACGACGCCAGGACGAGAACAACATCGGGCGAGGATAAGTTCGTTAAAAAATCTTATCAAGCGGTTCTTCGCTAATTTCGACCCCTGGGGGCCCTCGCCGGCCCCAGGGACCGTCAAAGAACGACTCAGGATGAAAAACCGGCCCCAGGGAACGGGTCTGGACTTCCGGGGGCGCCGTCCTGAAAAAATCAGGACGTCGCATATCTGGGTCGGGAATCTCTGAGATCCGGCGGCCCTGCAGGATGCCTCGGGCGCCGCGGCCTGCTCAGAGCGCTCAGGCACGCTCTGGGAGCGCTCAAGAACGCTCTGGCACGGATGTATCCTCATCCCAGCCGTGTCCGAACTTCGAGCCTCAAACCGACGACAATGTTGCCCCTCACGCAGTGAGGGTCTGGCCAGGCTGGGCCCAAAACGGGCCCGCCGTCGGGGGCGGCTGAAGTTGCTCCTGGCCCGGGGTGCCCCCAGCTTCTCTCTCAATATTGGAGCCCCTGGTATTGGAGCCCCTGGGGCCCCCTGGGCCTCGCGGAAGGGTGCTCTGGAGACAATGGGTGCCTTCTCTTGGAAGTCGTAGGGGTACATTGGGCAATGGGCACTTCTAGCAACGCCCGAACTGCGCATCGTTTACACGATCCCTACCCCCACGGGCGTGGCCTGGTCCACACTGGCCGATCGATCCCCCTAGATTGGGATATGGGCTGTTCATGTCGTGTTTCGGAGGGCAGATGCCCAGCTGAGGTGGCGAGACGGCGGGGCTCGAGATGTGGATGGGGATGGGATAGGGATGGGTCAAACGATGCTGACGAACGTTGCCCCCGAGTGGTCGGGCCCGTGGACAGAGGGCTGGGGCGGAGGTCGATCGGCGGCGTCCTGCCCCCCCCGAGAGGCCTGTAGAGGTGCACGGTCTCGTCCCCGCGGGCGGCCATGCGCCTGGCCAGGCTCCCCACGAGGTCCTCGTGCCTGCGGGGGGCCATCCCTCGGGAGCGGAAAGCCCACCCGTATGATATAATGAGGAGCGCGCCCACAAGCGATGGCGTTCAGCAGGCGCACCCAAGGAGGGAACCGAGCAACGCAGGGCTGTTTTGTAAACGCCCCGGGCCAGTCAGCAAACGCCAATCATGGGGCCCAAGTTATCGGGGTCGGGGTGGTTTTCCAAGAACAGCTTGCGCAGACCCAGGAGCGAACCGTGCTCATGGGTCTCGAATAGAATTCAAGGGGTCCGACAGCGGGCTCCGTGCGCGGTGACATCGATGTCCTTCCGCCTCGCATGCCCCGCGACTGGCTGGGAGACTTTTCCGATACGAGGAAGGAGGCGGCCCCCAGATCCCCAGATCTCGAATGAAATGACGGTCTTGCACTGCCCCTGGGTGCGCGGCTAAAAAAATATGCGCGGTCCGGATTCTCGTTAGAGCTGATTGCTTGTTGGTTGTTCGTTGTCGTCGTCCTCCCCGCGACCCACCCGCGACCCACCCGCGACCCACCCCGCAGCCCAACCCGCGGCCCGCCCGCGACCCATCGGCGACCCACCCGCGACCCACCCCGCAACCCAACCCGCGGCCCGCTCGCGACCCATCGGCGACCCACCCGCGATCCCCACCACACGAACCCGCCCCCTGAAGCTGATCCGCAGTGCGGGGCGCTCTTTGTTCCCCGAGGTCGGCCTCTGGGGCCCGCTGTCGGGGACCAGGGCCGCGAAGAGATGGAGGCGGGACGGCAAACGCCCCCCGTGGGAAGGGGTCTGGGGACGTCCTCTTGGGCCAGGCAGTGACAAAACATCGCATCGTCGGAGGCCTGGTCCCGCACGTCGCGCCTAAAAAATACGCCCGGGTTCTGGCCAACTCTCTGGAGGCCGTCTCCTGGTGCAGGGATCGTGCAATGGAGGCCCGACCACCAGAAACCTCCTTCCACGAGAAACCCAACCGTGAGACCCCAGGACGCCCACTTGGTTTTTGGTGTGCAACCCGCGGAACCCAAGAAACCCAGGGCACCCTGGAGGCAAGCAGGGCGTTTCTTGGCATGGCCCCCCCCCCCCTCTGTACAGCGGCGAATAGCTCGGGACACGAGAGGACGGCCTCTCGGGGAAGGGTTCGGAGAGATCCCTATGGGGGTCCACGCCACGGACAAAAGAGTGTGGCGTCGGAGAGGGAAGAGGGGGAGGCTGGCAGTGCAGGAGGGAGAGAGAGAGAGAGAGAGAGAGAGCGGGGCGGGGAAGGAGGTGACATTGACATGGTGGGCTTGTTCTCCGCCGCCACCAACAAAGCAGGAAGGGGAGGGGGTCCTCCTCCTCCTCCTCCTCCTCCTCCTGTTCGTTCTCCTCCTCATCATCCTCCACCTCCTTCCCCCCTCCAACTTATGGTGGTGGTGGTGGTGGAAACAGGCCCATGATTAACGGAGAAGCCCAGACTACATAGAGCAGGAACTCCTTCATGGTGACATGCCAGTGCGGTCGCGGCCGCAAGAAACCCGCGCGCGAGGTGCACCTCAGGGGAAACCCGGGGCACCCTGCACGCAGCAACTTCTTCAACGGCTGCGAAAAGTCGCCGCGCAGCGCGCGAAGCGAAGAAACCCAGGAAGTGCTTACAAAAAGAATATGGTTTCTGGATGCGCGCCCCCCGCTGTATCATGACCATAAGCATTACAGAGGTCAGCCGTTTGGTTAGCATCATGGTGCAGCACACCCGATCCCGAATACCACCGTGGTCGTCATGGCCACGATCATGAACATCAGCATCAGCGGGATCGCCGTAATCACCAACATGTTCACAACGATCAACAAAATGGTCGCATTCATTGTCTGAATATGTCTGTTCCTCCTCCTCCTCCTCCTCCTCCTCCTCATCCTCATCCTCAAACTCATCATCATACTCCTCCTCACCATCATCATCAGCATCATAATCATCAGAATCATCATCATCAGCATCATCATCATCATCAGCATCATCAGCATCATCATCATCAGCATCAGCATCATCACCACCACCACCATCATCATCATCATCATCATCATCATCATCATCGTCATCATCGTCGTCATCATCATCATCATCATCACCATCAGCATCAACATCATCATCAACAACATCCACATCATCATCAGCATCAGCATCATCATCATCACCATCATCGTCATTATCATCAGCATCCGCTTCCTCATCATCATCATCCTCATCCTCATCCTCGTCATCATCATCACCATCATCCTCATCACCATTATCCTCATCATCATCAAAATTATCCTCGTTACAAGCATTATCATCATCAGCATCCTCAATATCATCATCAGCAGCATCCCCTTCCTGAGCTCCATCCCTCCTCAAGTCATCCCTCCATCCCCTCTCTCTGCCTCCTATTTCCCTCCCTCCATCCATCATCAACACTGACCTGCCCCTTCCTGCCAATCTACCACCCCTTCCTCAATCCCCGCTACTCCTACTCCCTCACCTCTCCCCCGAATGTTTGACTATTCTTGAATACTCCTCCTGTAGAGTACTGTAGAGGGGCACGCCCGACATAACTCTACATTCAGTGCACATGCAGAATGGGGAAGGTGAAGGGGAGACAAAGAGGACACAGAGAGGGCAAAGACCGACCATGGACATGGACATGGACGCAGAAAAATTGGGGGGGCGAAGGACGGTATCAGATAAGCGTTTCCCACGCCGGGGTATTAACTTTCTGGCTGCCCAGGGGGCAGGCGTCCCCGACGTCGGAAACGTTCCTGTTGCACCGCTCCTCGGCCACTGCAACAGGCCCCCCGAGGGACCCTTCCAAGACCGAAGCCCAGACATGCGACGTCCTGAATGTCTCAGGACGGCGTCCCTGGAAATCCCGACCCTTCCCCAGGGACCGGTTTTTCATCCTGAGTCGTTTTGTTGACGGTCCTGAGGTCTGGCGAGGGCCTCTAGAGGCCGAAAACAGCGAACGACGTGACGCAGCAAACTCAAGCGGAAAGCGGATGGGACACAGCAAGGGGCCATGAAAAGGAAAGGGACCAACACGAACGGGGAAAAGGCACTTGAAGTGAAAGGGGAATACATTAGGAAGGGAAATTGGAAGTAGAACTGGGATCCAGAAGGGGAAGGAGGCATCGAAAGGGGGAAGGACATCCTGATTTTTTTTACGACGCGATCATGTCTGGGAGACGCAAACTCAAAAAGGTGCTCGAACGCGCCAGGCGGCAGCCGCGGCGCCGCGCCGGGCGGCCGGGCGGGCGCCTTCTCTCATCACGGCTGAGCTTCGCGAGGGTGTCGGCCAGGCTGCTCAGGCCAGCGCCGGCCTCCGCTCACCGCGAGAGGCCAGGCTGCGACCGCGCAGGCTTTGCCACCGCCAAGACGTCCACTACCCGTGCGTGTTTCGGTTTCGTGCGTGCTTTTTTTTGCGAAACGCTCCAGGATGCTCCTCAATGGTCCCCGCCGGGGACGTCCGAGCGATGTCAAGAGGAGCGCGCCACGCCGATCGTTCGCCGAGAACAACAAGGTAGGCTGGAGGCATTTGCCCTCACCCTCCGCCCGCCAGATCGACACCCCGGAGGAGGGAGGGAGGGAGGAGGGAGGAGGGGGGAACACGTTGGGCGGGATCGAGGGAGGAGGGACAGAGGAGGGAGGAGGGAGGGAGGAGGGAGCAGGGGGATCGACACCTCTGAGGAGGGGGGAACACTTGGGGGGGCCTCAGGGGTGCTTGGGGAGGTTTATGGAGCGCTTTCGGACCTTGCAGGAGGCTTCAGAAACTTCAGGGATCACTGGCAAGGGGCGAGAGGCGAACGAGGCAGAGTGAGGCAGAACTGCAGAAGGTGGGTGAGGGAAGCGGGACGGAGGATGAGCAGGGAAGCTGTCCTTCCTCCTCCTCCCCATGATCCTCCTCCTCCTCCTCCTCCGCCCCATCCTCATCATCAGCATCATCATCAGCATCCTCGTCACCCACACCCGAATCATCACTCTCACCATTAGCATCAACATCGATATCAACACCACCATCATAATCGGCATATTCATCGTTATCACAATCGTTACCGCCATGAACAGCATCATAAGGATCATCATCAGTATCATCATCTTCATCATCACCATAAGTATCATCATCAGCAGCAGCATCGTCATTGTGATCGTCATCGTCATCGCCACAATCACCAGCATCGGCATCAGCAGCAGTATCATCACCATCATCATCACCATCATCATCACCATCATCACCATCATCATCAGCATCACCACCATCATCATCAGCAGCATCGCCATCGTCATCATCATCAGCATCATCCTCATCATCATTACCACCAGCATCATCACCATCATCGTCAACACAATCAGCTTCATCATTATCATCAGTATCACCATTACCATCAATCATCAGCATCGTCATCATCATAACCAGCATCCGCATCACCACCATCATAATATACATCGTCCCAATCAACATAGCATTCATAATCAATCACCATCACCATCTTAATCATAGTCATTAGCATAATCATACTCATCATCATCAGCAGCAGCAACAGCCTTATCAGCCGCATCATCGCCAGCAACGTCGCAACTAGCAACTAGCATCATGAACAGCATCAGCACCACCACCACCATCATCATCATCAGCAGTATCAGCCTCAACATCATCATCATCATCATCAGCAGCAGCATCATCATCATCAATCATCACCATCGTCATCATCGACGACAGCATCCCGTCGTCAACGTTATCAAGATCAGCATAATCATCACCATCATCATCAATGAAATAATAAACATCATCACCATCGTCGTCATCATCACCATCATTATCATCAGCAGCACCACCATCATCGTCATCATCATCATCATCATCATCATCATCATCATCATCATCATCCTCATCATCGCCACCATCATCATCACCATCATCATCAGCAGCAGCGTCATCATCGTCCTCATTGTCCCTCTTTCCCCTCTCCCAGCTCCAACTTCCCACCCCGAACCGCTCCTTCGGTGGTGACCCCTGGGCCCGAGAAGTTAGAGGGGGGCGCCCAAGTAGCCCAAGAACAGCGGGACACAAACTTCGTGACCCTTTTTCCAGGACCCTCAAGACCCGCTTATAGAGGAACAACACGCAGTAACCATAATTTCTCTGGGGTCCGCGGTGGTTTCCCGGATCGGCGCTGGACGCCCCCCCCTCCCTGGCGCCCGGAGTGGAGCGCGCCGGGAGGGGGGGCCAGAGGCGCCGCCAGGGGGGTCCAACGCCGATCCAAGAGATCCGCGCGGACCTCCGAGAACAAATGCTTGTGCCATTCGTCGTTTTTGAGGTCATCCTCCTTGCCGAACGCTGCGCAAAACGGACCTCAGGACCCCTCTGAGGGTCCAAGCCCAACCAGCCGTCCAACCAGTGCTGAGTCACGACCGGACCCCTCGACCGCATGTTTTTTTTTTGCGACATGTTCGGGCCGGGACCGAGCGATAACGTTCGTGCTCAACCAAAACAGCGCCCAAGCACCCGATGTTGAAGTCTGTCTACATCCGTGAGCCGTGAGCCTCACGGAGGCTTCGGTCCCATCGCCGCAAACAATTTGTCGTCCGATATCCACGTTTGACGGTCCCGGGGCGCTTTAAACGACCGCCCAGACTTGAATTGCTGGAAGCATGCACCAATGACTGCACAAATCTATTCGCCCAGGGTCTGGTCAACGATCGGTGGTCGAAGGCGGCGCAGCACACGGCGACGGCCCGATCAGTTGCCGCCGTGGCGCCGTACGGTTTCATGGTTCAACGATCGAACAGGGTGGAATCAGACGTGGCAAGCAGATGAAGGGGACGACCTCCCGGACCTGCCAAGGAAATCGCACTCCCAACGATTTCGGCTCAACACCTGTAAGATTGACTCATGAGACGCGCGGCCCTATGTTTGTGGTCTTCCAGATGTACAAGGTACATATAGATGCGGCGCGGTACACAGCAACGACTGTTGCCAAAAAGCCGACACCGACCGCTAGTGGGCATGCGGCTGTGTTCCTCGAGTTGACATCAATTGCGGCGACACCAGCGGCGTGCCAAATTCGAAATCGTGGATACACACTGTAGTCGGTCGTCGTACTAATATGGCGAAGATACCTGTGAAAATGCCGGTTCGTCATTTTAGAAACCATCGCTTGCGTTGCACATTCGGGGAGGACTATTTGTCCTATGACGCCGGTCTGCGTCGACTCCGCGTCGAATCCGTGTCGAACGTGTCGAATCCGCTTCGACTGCACATAGGATCGGCGTCGATACGGCGTCGATTACACGGCCCGTCCGCGCCGACCACGCGACGGACATCAGAAAATACCGACGATTGCAGTACAGAAGAGGTCCCTTGACGATGCAGCGAAACTGTCCTGTATGTGGTCGACCTCGAAAGGGGAAAACTTAGGCTTTCTGATTCCGACAAGCGCGCGCTGAGCGGTCGTGGCGCCGCGCGGCGGCGCCCGACGCCTCGAGAGGCGGTGCCCGGCTCAGGTGATTGCACCTATTTGCGGGGGGCTCACGTACACTCGGACCGAGGCCAGAAAAACATCCATCAAAAACATGCAACCCTCCGCCGGCGACTAAAACACAGAAAATCCATGTGCACCCTCCCCACAACGAACACGAACATTCAACAAACGCGAAGATCATGAAGGTACCCTCCCCGAGCCGGCCTCGATCATATACCTCGGTCCGACTTTACCCCTGGTGAGGTACCGCAACGGCCACGCTTCTGGCCACGGTGGGCGCTAAAGTCCCACCAGCCCTCTGGGCGTAGGTGGTTTAGGGCGTTTCCCTTTCCAACCTCATTCTTCCCCTTCGGGGAGGTATCTACCCCTCCCCCTAAACCCTCCCCCGGGCCTGAACGGGGGGTTTCGCGAGATGTCCGGGCGTCCAAAACGGCCTCGGCGAGGAAGCCCAAATCACTGGTTTCCCAAAAAGTGTTGGCCCCATGTTGGCCTCCTGAGGGGGGGGGCCCTAATTTGATCGATCTTACCCAAGATGGCCCAAAGATAGCCCCCAAGGCTCCCAAGGGTGCCCCAAGAGGGCCCCAAGAGGTGGCCAGGAAACCCAAAGAGGCCCCCAGGATGCCCCCAATAGGCTCCCAAGAGACCTCTAAGAGGCCCCGAGAGACCCCCCAGAGGCACCCAAGATGTTCCAAGAGGCCTCGGCAAGAATGCCATGTCATTGATTTTACTACGGTTTTAGCCAAATGTTGGCCCCTTGGGGTGGGGCACTGATTAAGATGACTCGTAGAACGCCTGGGAGAGCCCAAAATGACCGCCAAGATGGCTCAAAATATCCCAAAATGTCTCAGACTGGCTCCCACGATGCTCCAAGATGCCCCAAGACCGCTCCAAGACGGCTCCAAGTGGCCAAAGAGCTCCCACAGGAGGCCCCGAAGATGCCAAAACCTTAGGAAAGTCCATGTGGTTAGCTTTCTCGCCTTTTCGCTTCCGATGGCCATCCGAGGCCTCAATATGGTTTCAAGATGGCCCAAGAGGGCCCCAAGAGAGGCTCAAGAGAGCCCCAAGACGGCCCCAAGAGCGCCCAAGAGCGCTCCAAGAGCGCCCCAAGAGCTCCCCAAGAGGCTATGGTTTGGGTTCCCGAGGGGCAACGCAAACTAATGCTCGCTGCTTGTTTGATCGGTGTCCTCCAAGATGGCCCCAAGAGCGCCCCCAAGGCTGCCAAGGGCGCTTCAAGAGGGCCCCACGAGGCGCCCAGCAGGCCCCAACACGCGCCCAAGAGGCCTCCAAGATGCTCCCAAGAGACGCGCTCCGAGGCACCCAAGACGCTCCAAGAGGCCTCCACTGGGGGACCCTTCCTCTGTGTGCTGCCCACTTCCCTGATCGAGGAAATTCCTCTGGGCATCGTTTCTGGATGGGCTGGTGGGGTTACTTTTTTCCTCGCGGGCGCGAGCGGACGCGCAGGCGCCGAGTGGAAAGGTCCGGGCCACGGGCCGATCTAATTGGCAGCGCGCAAGCCGAGAAGCACAGCGACCGAGCCCGAAATCAGAACCTACCGCCGGTGGGGCAGCTGGCTGAGGCTGAGCTGGCTGAGCTAACTGCAAACGGCCAGGGTAGCAGATGCAAACGTGCGGGTGAATTAGGTCCTGCACGCCCGGAGATGCCGTGACCTGTTCTGTATCTACAGACCAGGCGTCGGCCAAGCGAGGCAGTGCCACCATACGGGCAAACCCGGGACGGCGGCCGACCAAGAACAGGGTCCGAGAGGTCTAGAATTCAGCCGCTGGGCGTCCCGACGCGACGCGGGCTCCCTAAAACACACTCTCAAGGGTACTACCGTCCTCTCTGGGGGGCGGTTGGCCTCCCGTGAAAGTTGAGACGGCGGGTTGTTGCGAGAAGTGCCCCTGGCCCAACTTTGGGAGACCACTACTGGAAACCCTGGATCTACAGGCCTCCTGAGTGGGGTCGCAGTAGATGGGGTCGGAGGATCGCACCGCATCGCCGAAGCATCGGCGATGCATCGGCGATGCACCGTCGATGCACCGTCGACGAGGATGATGCATTGGCCACGTCGGAGTGGAGGAAGTCGGGCTCCGCATCGAGCCGCGTGGCCGTTACGTCGGCGACGGGGCGCGATCCTCCGACCCCATCAAGTCGGGGTGGGCCTGTTGCGAGAAGTGCCCCTGGCCCAGGGTTGGGAGGCCACCACAGTCGGGGCCCGACCACAAGAAACCTTCCACAAGAAACCCAAACCCAACCCTGAGACCACAGGACGTCCACTGACTTCTGGTGTGGGAACTTCACGCTTCCCGTCGCAAGACCATCGAGACCCAAGACGCCCCGGGCACCCCGCAGGCGAGCAGGGTGCTTCTTGGCATGGGCATCCACGGGCACTGGGATTCGAAGACCTCAGGGATCTCAAGGATCTACGATTTGGGTCCGCGGGGGCGACCAGTGGAGACCCCGCGGCGGCAGCTCTCGATAGATTAGTTCTTTTATCGATCAATACATATATATACACATAAATAATTACAGTTTACTTGTTTATTTCTACTATATGTGTGTACATATCGCTTTTATATCTTTTCATACCCCAAAAAAACCGTTGCGGGACATCTGGAAGAACAGCGCCATGTCGAGACCACGGCGGCGGCCCTGCCAAGACCAACAATTGCTCGGCCCCCGGGACCCCTGCGGTGGTCCCTCCCAGCCCCCCTGCTCCACTGCTCGTAAAGCCACTGCTCGAAAAGCCACTGCTCGCAAATGGCCTCCCTCCGCCGTGGGGGATCTACGACATAGTAACTCGGGGCGACCGTGGGCTATTCTTCGGACGTGTGCGAGCAGGCCCCTTGCGAGCAGTGGAACGCGCTCGGGGGCCCTTGACGAAATGGGGGCCTCCTAGATGGGGTCGGAGTAGAAGATGGGGTCGGAGGCTCGAGCCGCATCGCCGACACATCGGCGATGCATCGGCGATGCATCGGCGATACATCGTCGACGTGGGCGATCCATCGGCGACGTCGGCGTGGAGGACATCGGGCTCCGCATCGAGCCGCATCGCCGATACATCGGCCATGCGGCGCGATCCTCCGACCCCATGTGCTCCGACCCCATCCAAGAGGCCCAGACTACAGCCCAGACGCAGACGTGGCGACGCGAGAAGCCTCCGGGCCGGGCACAGGACCACGGCCGCTGGGAGGTGCCGCCGTGGAGTCGCCCGGCCCGCGGGGGGCCCTGAGGGCAGGCATGCGCGTCTCGAGGTGCCCAACGCCCGCTGGCGTCGGAAGCCACCGCGCCGGCGAGCCAAGGGCGACGGGCGAACGCCAGCCGCTTCTGGCATCCTCGATCTCCTGCGACGAGTGGAGGTCAGCCGCTCGAAACATCCAAAAGCTCGACTGGCTCTCCACTGGCTCGGCTGGGACGGGATCAGGCATGCTGGGTGCTCGGCGAGGGCTGGCACGCCCAGGCTTTCCTGTGCGGGTGTCAAGGACCAGCATCCGATGACGGCGGACACCGAGCGCAGAGTCGAAGACGGATGTTCGCAGACTGCTCTCGCCTTGCGCAGACAGCCGACCGATTTGCGACGACAAATTGATGAGTTCGGCAAAGTGCCGACACGCGAAGTGCGTGGTCGCCTGCCGACGTGCAGCGCACACTTCACGTTTTCATGCAGGTTGCAAATCGAATCCTTCGGAATCCACCCCTCGGGCCAAAGCCGCCCGCCCCCCAAACCACGGCGGCTCCGGGGCCGCCTTGGCGCCCCCAGGCGACGACGGCGGGCCCGCGTGCCGCCTCGGCAGGGCGGGCGGGGGGGGAGGCGCCCTCGCCGTCGGCGCGCTCGTCGTCATAGTCGTCGTCATAGTCGTCGCCGTCGTCGTCGGTGTCGTTGGCGGCGGAGTCGGCGGCGGCGGCGACGTCGTCGACGATGCCGCCGCCGTCGGCGTCGTCGTCGGCCTCGTCGGCGGGGCAAATGGCCTCTTCGTCGTCGTCATCGGTGTCGTTGGCGGCGACGGCGTCATCGGCGTCGTGGTCGGAGTTGTCGTCGTCGTCGTCGTCGTCGTCGTCGTCGTCGTCGGGGGCGGCGGCAGCGTCGTCATCGGCGTCGTGGTCGGAGTTGTCGTCGTCGTCGTAGTCGTCGTAGGGGGCGGCGGCGGCGTCGTCGTCATCGGCGTCGGCGGCGTCGTCGTCGTTGTCGTCGGCGTCGTCGGTGTCACCGCCGTCGTCGTCGTTGTCATCGTCGTCGGCAACATCGTCGTCGTCGTCGGTGTCCTCGGTGTCGTCGTCGTCGTCGTCGTCGTCGTCGGCTGGGGCGTCGTCGTCGTCGGCGGCGGCGTCGGCGGCGGCATCATCGTCGTCGTGGCGTCGGCGTCGTCGTTGTCAACGGAATCGTCGTCGTCGGCGTCGACATCATCGGCGGCGGCGTCGCCGTCGTCGTCGTCGGAGTCAACGAGAACGTCGTCATCGGCGTCGACGGCGGCAGTGGTGTTGTCGGTGTCGTCGTCGGAGTCGGCGTCGGCGGCAGCAGAGACGTCGTCACCCTCTGCGGCGCCATCGACGTCGTCGCCGTCGTCGTCGGCAGCGTCGGCGGCGGCATCAGCGTCGTCGTCGGCGTCGTCGTCGTCGATTGTCGTCGTCCCTGGCGTCGTCATCGGGTGCGGCCGTGCCGTCGTCGTCGTCGTCGGCGGCGGCGTCGTCGACGGCGCCGTCGTCGTCGGCGTCGTCGGCGGCGTCAGCGTCATCGGCGTCGTCGTCGTCGGCGGTGACGTTGTCGTCGCCGTCGGCGTCTGATCGTCGTCGGCGTCGTCGTCGGCTGCGTCGGCGACGTCGGCGGCGTCGTCGTCGTTCCCCCCGTCGGCGGTCGTAAGTCATCGCTTGTGCGTCGTCCTTCGTCCGTCGTTGGCGAAGGCGTCGTCGTCGTCGGGGTCGTCGGGGTCGGCGTCGTCGTCGTCGACGCCGTCGTCGTCATCTCCGTCTTGCCGTCTGATCTTCGCCGCGTCGTGGTCGGAGGAGGTGGAGGAGGAAGAAGAGGAGGAGAAAAAGGAAAAGGAGGAGAGAGGAGGAGGACGAGGACGACGACGACGACGGCTGCAGCGGCGTCGTCGTGGTCGTGGTCGTGGTGTCGTCGGCGGCGTCGGCGGCGGCGACGTCGTCGGC
Organism: Prorocentrum cordatum; assembly: GCA_963575745.1. Taxonomy (NCBI): domain Eukaryota; class Dinophyceae; order Prorocentrales; family Prorocentraceae; genus Prorocentrum; species Prorocentrum cordatum. The sequence goes on along the minus strand of CAUYUJ010014181.1, from coordinate 337,239 downwards.
GGCGGCAGCGGCGTCGTGGTCGTCGACGGCGTCGTCGTCGGCGTCGTCGACGGCGCCGCCTGAGGGTTGTCGGAGGAGGAGAAAGACGAGGAAAAAGAAAGATAAAGGAGAAGGAGGAGAGAAGAAGAGGATGAGGATGAGGAGGAGGAGAAAAACGACGTCGTCGTCGTCGGCGGGGTCGGAAGCGGCGTCGGCGTTGCCGTCGGCGTCTTCATCGTCGTCTCGTCTTCTTGTCGTAGTCAGTCAGTTGACGAAGGAGGCGGAAGAAGAGGCGGCGAAGGGAAGACAGAGAAGAAGATCGAGGAGGAGGAGGAAAGAGAAAAGGGAGGAAGACGACGACAACGACGACGACGTCATCAACGGCGTCGTCGTCGTCGCCAGCGGTGGCGGCGGTGGCGGCCGCGTCGGCGACGTCGGCGACGTCTGCGTCGGCGTCGGCGTCGGCGGCGGCGTCGGCGTCGGCCTCAGCGTCGTCGTGGGCGACGTCATCGGCACCGTCGTCGTCGTCGTCGTCGTCGGGAGCGGCGGCGTCGGCAGAGTCGGCGTCGGCGTCGCCGTCGACGCCGCCGTCGCCGCCGCCGCCAGCGCCGCCGCCGCCGTCGTCGTCGGCCTCGCCGTCGTCAGCGGCGGCGGCGTCGGCGACGGCGGCGGCGTTGGCGTCGGCGTCGTCGTCGGCGCCGTGGTCGGCGGCGTCTTCGTCATCGTCGTCGTCATCGTCATCGTCATTGTCATCGTCATCTTCGTCATCGTCGTCGTCGTTTTCGGCGGAGGTGGCGTCGGAGTCGGCATCGGCGTCGACGAGTGCGCCGCCGCCGCAGCCGCCACCGCCGCCGCCGCCAACGACGGCGTCGGCGTCTGCGGCGTCGTCGTCGTCGTCGGCGGCCACGGCAGCGACGGCGGCGTCGGCGACGTCGTCGGCGGCGGCATTGGCGGCGGCGGAGGCGTCGACGTCGGCATCGTCGTCGGCGTCTGTGTCGGCATCATCGTCGTCGTCGTCGCCGGCGGCGTCGTCCTGTCGTTGTCGGAGGAGGAGGAGGAGGAGGAGGAGGAGGAGGCGGATCAAGAAGGAGAAGTCAGGCTGAGGAGCGAGGAGCGAAGATGAGGAGGAAATAGCAGGATACATAGAGGAAAGAAGAGCAAGCCAAGCGCCCACGTGCCACCCGTCCCGTTACCCCTGCACTGAGTCCTTGCCTATGCGGCGGCCAGGGCTATCCTGCAGGACCCCTGGATCCCCAAATTTCAGTTGCAGGAATAGACCCATGAGGGAGAAACCAGCGGGGAGGAGAGGGACGGATTGAGGGAGGGGGAGGGGCGGAGGGGGAGGGAGCTGGGAGGAGAGGACGGGAGGAGGGAGGGATTGAAAGGAGACACCGGCAGGGGGCGGGGGGGAGCAGAGATGGAAGGCGTCACCCTGCCTGTGCCTTCCGCTCGTGCCGTCCAGCTCCGCCGCCCCCCCCCCCACCTCCGCGCGCGCGCAGCGTACCCCCAGCGGAAAGCTCGCCTGAGCTCATCTGATTTCTCCTCCTCCTCCTCGGTCCTCCTCCTCCTCCTCCTCCTCCTCCCCCTCCTCCTCTTCCTCCTCCTCCTCCTCCTCCTCCTCCTCCGCCTACGGTCCGACTTGATTGGACAGGACACGCGAGAGGACACAAGACCCTTCCGAGGGCCACACTGCCATAGGAATGTAGGAGCCATGGGTCGCGAGATACAGGACACAAGGGTACCCTTGATTTGGCAGGATGGACCTGCTCATCAGTGCCGACTCTACACCTCGTTGTCGTGCAGATGCTCAGCTCAAAATCGACCTCATACCATGACTTGATTGAAGATCGTCGTCGACTCCCCTCTCCTCGGAGCCCCAGAGCATCTGGCGCAACAGGTCCGACGATGCGAAACTCAGCAAAACAGAAAAAATGCAAGAGAAGAGAACAGCTCAAGAGGCAGGGACGGGCCGACCTGCCCCCTGCTTGGTGGAGCGACTCCATCTCTTGAAAAAATGGCCTCCCTCCTCGGACAAAAAAACGAAGATCCGAATGAGGAGGAGGATGACGAGAGAGGAGAGGAGAGGAGAGGAAGGATTACGATAATGAAGAGCGGAGAAGGATTAGCAGGGGGAGAAAGAGTCTCCAATCTCCAACCAGGTCACCCCTCCACCCTCTCCTGCCTCCCCCCTCCCCTGCACTCCCCTCACATCCACATCCTCCACCTCATCCTTCCCCCTTTTCCCTCTCCCCCTCCGTTTCCGCTCCGCTACCCCTTGCCCACTCCTCCTCCTCCTACTCATCCTTCCCCACCCGACGATGACGACGACGACGATGACGACGACGACGACGACGACGGACGACGGACGGCGGACGACCGACAACAGCGACGGACTACGGACGACGGACGACGGACGACGAACGACGGACGACGGACGTCAGACGACTGACGGCCGACGGACGACCGACCGACGGACGACGGACGACCGACGACCGACAACCGACGACCGACCGACGACCGACAACCGCCGACTGACGACCGATGACCGACCGACGACCAACGACCGACGACATACGACCGACGACAACGACGACGACGAGGACGACGACGACGACGGACGACGACGCATAACGGACGCCAGACGCAGGACGCCAGACCGCCGACGACCAACGACGGACGACCGACAACCGACCACCGACCGACGGACGACGGACGACGGACCGATGACCGTCGACCGACGACGACCGAGAACGACGACGACGACGACGACGACGACGACGAAGACGACACCGACGACGACTTCGGCGGCGACGACGACGACGACGACGTCCGATACCGCTACTCCCCAAAGCTCTCGTCGCTGGAGGGCGTCCTGAGAGCTTTTTCTCAATTCGCGGCCATAAGAGGCATTAAAGAGGGGGAGGCGAAGGGGGGGGGCATAATTTACGTAACGCTCCCCCCGCCGTGTGGTTCCGGCACCACGGCACCTGTGCGCATCACAACAAGAAGCAAGAGTCACAGTGCGCAGCACAGTATGCACCGCCGCAGACGTGTGCATCAATCGCCTATGCACTGCGCAGTGAGTACGTGCAGCGCTATAGTATCTTTTCCCCCACATCCTCCTTCGAGCATCATACTGTGCTGGTGCTGACTGGAAGATGAGGGCGCCCGAGCGCTGGACGACGACGACGACGACGACGATTACGACAACGACGACGACGATAACGATGACGACGAGAACGAGGACGGGGATGTGGATGGGGACGAGGACGACGACGAGAACGAGGACAAAGAAGAGGACGAAGACGATGACGCGGACGAGGGCGGGGACGACGAGGATAAGGACGATGACGGCGACGACGGACGCCTCTGGAGGTCTAAGGAGGTCTGCGGAGGCCGAAGGAAGGTCCAAGTGGCCTCTAGATGCGCTGGAGGCCCTTCGAGGCCCTCGGCGACGATGAGGATGACGAGGACGAGGACGAAGACGACGACGAGGAAGAGGACGACGACAGGGACGAGACAAGGGCGGGGACACCGACGAGGACAACAATGACGACGAGGACGAGGACGAGGACAAGGATGAGGACGAGAACGAGGACGAGGACAACGACGATGTGGAAAACGACGACGACTACGACGACGACAACGCCGACAACGATGAAGACGACGCCGACGACGACAAGGACGACGACCAGGACCAAGGACGACGAAGACGACGAGGACGACGACGACGAGGACGACGACGATGGCCGCCTCTGGAGATCGCTGGAGGTCTTCAGAGGCCTAAGGAGGTCTCCAGAGACCTCTGGAGGCCTCGGGAGGCCCTTCGAGGCCGTTTGCGACGACAACGACGACGACGACGACGACGGAACCGACGACGACGACGACGACGACGACGACGACGGACGACGGACGACGGAAACGACGATGACGAAGGCGAAGACGACGATAACGACGACGACGACGACCGCCACGAGGACGAGAAGGCCGAAGACGACGACGACGACCACGACAGCGACGAGGACGACGATAACCGCGACGAGGACGAGGAGGCCGAGGACGACGACGACGACAGGGACGAAGACAGGGCCGGGACGACGACGACGATGACAACGACTAAAACGACGATCGCGACGACGACGTCGACGACGACGACCCCGCCGCCGACGACGACGACAACGACAACAACGAAGACGACAACATGGACAACAACGACGACGTCGACGACGAGCACGTGGACGAGAACGAGAGACAACGACGACGACGACGACGACGACGGCGGCCGCCTCTGACGTCCTACAGAGGTCTCCTGAGGACTCAGGAGATCTCCAGAGGCCTCTGCAGGCCCTGGCAGGTCCCTGGACACGACAACAAACGTCAAAGTAGATTGCAAGCACCACAGTAGCCCGCGAGCATCACAATGGCAGTGCCAGAGGCGCACTGCGGTGGAGAGGGGTGGGGAGCATTACGTTATGGAGGGGGTGAAGGGGGAGAGGGGGGGCATGCCCCTCGTTATGGCCCAGAGGGTTACAAAAACACGCCCTAACCGGGATCTTGGGGCAACGCTAGCAGTGGCAACGAGGGGGGCCCCAGAAGGGCCAGTGAAGCACCCAAAGGTCCTTACCCTGGACCTAAAGGAAGGCCTACCCCAATGCCCTGCCCGATAGGCCGGTTCAATTGGTTTACCCTAAGCCTATCCTGAGGTCTTTCTATCGAGTGTACTCTAGGCCTCCAACCGAGACCCTCCCTCTGGGCCTACCCCAGGCTTACCCAGAGGCCCTTCCTCTAGGTCGACCCAGGGCCTATGCACAGACCCTAACAAGGGAAGGACAGACCCATCAGGATCTTCTGGCCCTCTAGGCGGAGCCGGCGGCGGCGGCGACGGGGACGAGAGACGCCCGAGGGGCAGGCCCTGGAGGACCAGGCGACAGCGGCGCGGCCAGCATGCCCTGCCCGCAGCCCGCGGTCGCGGGTCGCCCGACATCGTCGAACGTGGGAGCATCAAGGATCGAGGCTCGTTCTGCTGTTCGCACGTGCTTGGCCTCCGCAGGCCTCCTGGGGCCTCTGCTGAAGCCTCTGGAGGACGCAGGTGGTCTCGCCTCGAGGCAGCTTCTTTCGACCCCGGCGAGTTCGCCTGCATGGAGGGGGAGGGGTGGACGAGATCTGATCTTCACGCAGAGCCGGCCCAAGTTGCACGCCTGCTCGTCCGAGCACCGTTTGCGCAAGGCGGCGGAAGGGGGGAAGGAGGAAATGCCATGCAGGTCAACTTGCCTGACGCCGCAGAACAACGATCGTCGTTGTCGTCGTCAGGCCTTGGTGGGCCTCGGGGGGAGGGAGCGCCCCGGTCACCGCGGCTCGCTCCGCCCCGAGATCTCTTGCTAGAACCTGCCGCTCCGCCTTCGCGTCCGCGGGGGTCGTCGATATCGCCGGCCATTGGGCGTGGCTTAATGGGGGGGTCACAAATGGGGGGGTCAGAAAAGGTCCCCTTTCGTGCCCCTTTCGGGCCCCTCCGGAGCCGCGGGGGGCTCGTTCAGGTACCGTTTGGGTACCTTTTTCGGACCACCCTCGCCACCCCCCCATCTACGACCCCCCCATTGCGCAACGCCCAAGGCCACCGTGGTGTCGTCGCCGCCGGCGACGCAGCCGCCGCCATCCTCGCCGACGTCCGTCGTCGGAGGTCGCGCGGCCCCAGGCCACGCCGAGTCGGCACCTTTCGGCCGCAGGAGGCGGCCATGGTCCGGCCTCGTCCGCCGTCGCCGCAGCCGCCGTCTTCGTCGTCGCCCGCAGAGGGACCCAGGGACACACACACAGAAGTAGACACAGCTCCCAGGATCCCTTATATGCTTCTCCATGTTGATTCTGGATTTTTATCCTGCCCTCTAATGCCCACACTTTTCCATATCTCCCTGGAGACCGACGGTTAAAGTGGGTCTGCGCGTGTTTTTGCTCCCTGCCGAATGCAGGGGTCTATGACTCGGCACCACCACCGTCGCGAGGAGCCGGAGCGAGGTTCGTCCGGGTGGCTTGGCCCCTTCACTGTCTTGTGGCGCCCCCGCACGCCACACCTCCCATCCCGACCCCAGTTAGGAGGCAACTACTGGAAGATCTTCAATCCAACGCTTAAAAAGAGTTGGGCCCCATTGGAGGGCTGCTATGCCAGGTTAGGCAACGGATTAAGCGGGATTGAGCCAGATTAAGCGGGATTAAGCCAGATCAAGCGGGATCAAGCCGAATTATGTCGGATTTCGGACAAGGCCACAATCAGAATTTGACCTCTAAGGAGTTACATCCGAACCGTCTTGAAGCGTCCCTGCACGCGAAAACTGCCATCCTCAGCCCAGGGAGGCATCGCAGACCTCCCGGCCAAAGGCGGCCCCCTCCCAGAGAGATCCGCCACCGGGCCCCCTGGCACGTGGAGGCGTGCAAGAATGACGAGGTCTGCCTGGTGGGCTTTGTTCTTGATCCTCTATTCCACTCGTGCCCGCTGGAGAACGGTGCACTTCCCTCATGGCAGCTAATGCCTGAACCTTCATTCGATGCGCGCCAGCTTGAAAATTATGGAGTTCCCGCATTGCTGCTAACTCTAGGATCGCGCACTTCCCAGATTTCCAAGCGCTGCTCCCAAGCGCTCCAGGGCCTGCCACGGCACCATCCCCCATTAAAAACGACGGACGGGCGTTCTGAGGTTGCAAGACGGCCCGTGCAGGCAACCAAGGACACCAAGATGTCTCAAAATGTATCGAAAAAGGCCCATCATGGCCCCAAGGAGGCCGAATCTTGATTCAAGACAGCCCAAGATGCCTCCAAGAGGGCCCAACATGAACACACAAGGACCTCCCACAGGGTCAGAAGAAGCCAAATTCATTGATTTCGCTAAGGTGTGTTGCATGATTTTCGCGTTCTCGCCTTTTCGGGCTGCCGCCAGCTCAAGACGGCCCCAAGACGACCCAGAATAGCCTCCTGTGAACCACGGACGGCCTCAGAAGGCCCTTGGACAGCCTAAGCGGCGCCAAGATGGCCCGCGACGACCAGAAGCCACATACGGTCAAGAGGGCCCGAAGACGGCCCAACGGAGCTCCCAGCTGGCGTAAGAGGGCTCAAAGACGGCCCAAGAGGGCCGAAAGGCACCCCACAGACTGCCCTCCAGGAGGCCAGCCCCACCTCAAGAAGGCCAAACGAGTGTCATCATCATTATCATCATCATCATCATCATCATCACCACCACCATCACCACTACTACCAACAGCACCACATACACCACAACCACCATCACCATCACTATCACCATCACCACCGCCACCATCATCATCACCACCACCACTACCCTCATCATCATCATCATCATCATCATCATCATCATCATCATCATCATCATCACCATCATCACCATCACAATCACCATCAGCATCACCATCACCATCACCATCACCAGCATCATCGTCATCATCATCATCATCATCCTCATCATCCTCATTATTACCACGACGTCGGCGGTGTATCGGCGACGCCGGCGTGGACATCGAGCCGCATCGCCGATGCATCGACGATGAGGAGCAATCCTCCGACCCCATCTACTCCGATCCAATCTAGGATGCCTAGATTAGTGGGCAACTACTGGGCGGTCTTCGTCGGAAAGATTGGGGGGAAAAGAAACCCATCGGGGGGCTAATACGCGCGAGTAGGCCGCGGATTAGCCTGGAATTAAAACGGATTAAGCGGCACTAAGCCGGATCAAGCGGGATGAAGACCAAATTAACTCAGAATTGGACCTCTCAGGAGTTGCATCCGAAAATCGGAGAGGCGTAGAGTCGTGCGTCACGCGCCCAGGGGACACGACTGACAAGAAGAAATAGACTCGCCATCGCTCGGACGTCCACATTCCCCATGCCATTTTCGGCTCGGTGCGCATGTTTGTGTCGCAGGATGGCCCTGAGGCTCCTCGATGGTCCACCCCGAGCATCGTGCACACGCACGAGCGACGCCAAGTACGGGCGCAACCAGGAACCCTCGGAGCTCCGCGCCGAGTTCTTGGAGATCCACGAGGGCTCGCCCCATCCCCGGCGAGAGCAGCGCGCCGCGCCGGGCGGCGGCACCACAAGGCGCCGCCGGAGGGGAGGTGACGGGGGTACCCGTGATTTGGCAGGGTCGACCCACAAATCCAGGCCGACTGTAGGTTCGTGCGGCGTCGACACGCGCAAATGTTTTTGACACTGCGTCGACCTTTCACCCTTGACTCGGTCGCGGCCCTGATCTTTCAAGGCCGAATTCCGTCGAGTCCAGTGGCGTCACCGTTTCCCTCGGTGCCTCGTCGCAGAATTCGACCTTGAACGCCTTCGCTGGCGTCGCGAGCGCGCCAGACCGTACCCGTCTGTCGAAGCACGTGGTTAGAAACGTCAAGTAGGAAGCCGCTGCAGGCAGATTGGGTGCCCGCTCACCCCCTGAAGAGGAGGGAAGAGGGCAAACCACTCGACTCTTGGAAGTGGGAAGGTGGCTAAAGCATGTGGGGATCCTGAAATCCACAAACACCTGAAGTCGGCCTCGATTGGACAGGACACGCGAGAGGACACAAGACCCTACCGAGGGCCACATCGCCATTGGAGTGTAAGAAGGCACGCGTCGCGAGGCACAGGACAGAAGGACACCCTTGAGCTGGCAGGGTCGACCTACTAATCTGGGCCGCCTGTACTTCTAACGACCGACGTGTGTCTGCAGCTTCTCTTCTTCGAACGAGGCCGCCGCCCCTGAGGGGGACATCCGGTGTCGGCGGCGCGGGGCCCTCATGCCCGTCCGGGCGGGGCGGGGCACCTTTGGGATCCCTGCCCCCCGTGCCTCCTCGAGCCTCCGCCTGGTCTTAGGTCGGGCATGTCCCCCTCCAGGCGGATCTGGGGCGAATCATATGACAAATACTCAAACCAGTACACCAAACATAATCAAACATAATTTTTGACAATCGTCCCCAGAATCGTTTTTTTTGACTATTTTGGTATATTCCTCCTGTAGAGGGACAGGCCCGACCTAAACCCAGTCGGCGTCGTGCCCAGAAGTCTCTGATCGCTGGGCTCCGCCGAAGGAGACGGGTGCGTCTCCCCCACGGGCACCGTGGCCTGCCAGAGTCTCTGATTGTACCCTTCCGGGTGGATTTGCTCTTGTATTCATTGTCAATGTTTCGCTCTCCTCCTCCCCCTTCTCGCCTTATGTTGTTCCCATCGTACTTAAGGACCACATCCCAGAAATAATTTCGAGCACCCAAAAAAGTATCGAAACATTGTCGAACGCGTATCGTCTCCCAGGGCCCGACACGTGAGCAACCTCCAGTTTCGGTACTTTCTGGGTGCTCAAAATTCATTCTGGTGATCCAGGCTCAAGTAGGTTGGAACATCATGACCCTCGCCCTCCTCCTCCTCCTCCTGGCGATCTCCTCCCCTCTGCCGTCGGGGGGGCGCGAGCGTCTCACCGATCGGAGCAGGGCGAGTCGAGACGCTCAACATCGGTCTCTGGACCAATCCCGGGGTCCGAACGTACCAATTTTCCGAGCTGCGTCCAGCCGTGGCGACGAGGGGTCTCCCCAAGGGCCACCTATCGCTGTCTCAACACGCCCTCCTCTGAGTCTGCTGCATGGGCTCCTGCAGCAGCCCGACAAATCGCGAAAAAATCCGCTTGGAAGCAGAGGCGCCATCTTTCTGATGCAGTTTTCGAACTGGATCGCTCTGTGAGGGTCCCGGGGCCCGAAACCGGACCCAGTGCAACAAAAAGAAGAAGCAACACCCAGATTTGAGGGGCCCCACGAAGGCCAAGTACCAGGCTCCTTTACTTCAGACGTGGGTGACTTTTGCATGGCGTGTCCAGGCCCCCTCCTCCGCCGCCTTTTCAAAAAGCGCTGTGCCGAAAAAGCGTGCGTGCAAGTCAATCTCGACTTGCATGGAGTTCTGATATTTCCCCACATCCTGAGTGGGGTTCTTGTTTTCCCAGAACACCCTCTCCTTCCCACCCACCTCCCGCTCCATCTTCCATACAGCACAATATTATTCCTACCACACACACCATACCATACCATAGTTCCTACCACACATACCATACCATACCATACCATACCATACCACACCATACGTACCATACCGTACCATACCATACCATGGCGTACCATAGCATACCATACCATATCACACCAATGCCACACCGTACCATACCATACCATACCTCCAGTACCATACCATACCATATCATACCATACCGTACCATACCATACCTACCATACCATTCCATACCACTCCATACCGAAAACCATACTACTTACATGGTTTCGTGCCCCTCCCACCCCTCCAGGGAGGCCCCGCCTGAGCGAGGAGGGTATCGGAATACCATACTATTTACATGGTTTCGTGCCCCTCCCACCCCTCCAGGGAGGCCCCGCCTGAGCGAGGAGGGTATCGGAATACCATACTATTTACATGGTTTCGTGCCCCTCCCACCCCTCCAGGGAGGCCCCGCCTGAGCGAGGAGGGTATCGGAATACCATACTATTTACATGGTTTCGTGCCCCTCCCACCCCTCCAGGGAGGCCCCGCCTGAGCGAGGAGGGTATCGGAATACCATACTATTTACATGGTTTCGTGCCCCTCCCACCCCTCCAGGGAGGCCCCGCCTGAGCGAGGAGGGTATCGGAATACCATACTATTTACATGGTTTCGTGCCCCTCCCACCCCTCCAGGGAGGCCCCGCCTGAGCGAGGAGGGTATCGGAATACCATACTATTTACATGGTTTCGTGCCCCTCCCACCCCTCCAGGGAGGCCCCGCCTGAGCGAGGAGGGTATCGGAAAACCATACTATTTACATGGTTTCGTGCCCCTCCCACCCCTCCAGGGAGGCCCCGCCTGAGCGAGGAGGGTATCGGAAAACCATACTATTTACATGGTTTCGTGCCCCTCCCACCCCTCCAGGGAGGCCCCGCCTGAGCGAGGAGGGTATCGGAAAACCATACTATTTACATGGTTTCGTGCCCCTCCCACCCCTCCAGGGAGGCCCCGCCTGAGCGAGGAGGGTATCGGAAAACCATACTATTTACATGGTTTCGTGCCCCTCCCACCCTCCAGGGAGGCCCCGCCTGAGCGAGGAGGGTATCGGAAAACCATACTATTTACATGGTTTCGTGCCCCTCCCACCCCTCCAGGGAGGCCCCGCCTGAGCGAGGAGGGTATCCGAAAACCATACTATTTACATGGTTTCGTGCCCCATCCCACCTCTCCAGGGAGGCAAAACCATACTATTTACATGGTTTCGTGCCCCTCCCACACCTCCAGGGAGGCCCCGCCTGAGCGAGGAGGGTATCGGAAAACCATACTATTTACATGGTTTCGTGCCCCTCCCACCCCTCCAGGGAGGCCCCGCCTGAGCGAGGAGGGTATCGGAAACCATACTATTTACATGGTTTCGTGCCCCTCCCACCCTCCAGGGAGGCCCCGCCTGAGCGAGGAGGGTATCCGGAAACCATACTATTTACATGGTTTCGTGCCCCTCCCACCCCTCCAGGGAGGCCCCGCCTGAGCGAGGAGGGTATCGGAAAACCATACTATTTACATGGTTTCGTGCCCCTCCCACCCCTCCAGGGAGGCCCCGCCTGAGCGAGGAGGGTATCGGAATACCATACTATTTACATGGTTTCGTGCCCCTCCCACCCCTCCAGGGAGGCCCCGCCTGAGCGAGGAGGGTATCGGAAAACCATACTATTTACATGGTTTCGTGCCCCTCCCACCCCTCCAGGGAGGCCCCGCCTGAGCGAGGAGGGTATCGGAAAACCATACTATTTACATGGTTTCGTGCCCCTCCCACCCCTCCAGGGAGGCCCCGCCTGAGCGAGGAGGGTATCGGAACCCCTCCAGGGAGGCCCAGCCTGAGCGAGGAGGGTATCGGAAAACCATACTATTTACATGGTTTCGTGCCCCTCCCACCCCTCCAGAGAGGCCCCGCCTGAGCGAGGAGGGTATCGGAAAACCATACTCTTTACACGGTTTCGTGCCCCTCCCACCCCTTCAGGGAGGCCCCGCCTGAGCGAGGAAACCACCAACGCCCAGAGGGCTGGTGGGATTGAGAGTCTGTGTGCCGGAGCTCCTTACATGTCTGCAAGGTCGCTGAGCCTAGTGCACACCAAGGGGTCCTCCAGGGCCTCGGCAAACCCTTTCAACATGAGCGGACAGGATGAGGAGGAGGAGGAGGAGGAGGAGGAGGAGGAGGAGGAGGAGGAGGAGGAGGAGGAGGAGGAGGAGGAGGAGGAGGAGGAGGAGGAGGAGGAGGAGGAGGAGGAGGAGGAGGAGAAGGGAGGATTGGGACCAGATAGAACCCATGATGCATCAGCGATATACACCCTCCCGTCCCATGTCCCCTCCTCATAAGTTCCTACACGCATCTTTTCCAAACCTCGGGTATCGGAAATCTTGCTGTTTACACGGTTTCGTGTCCCCCCTCCACTCCTCCAGAGAGGCCGCGCTTGAACGAGGAGGGTCGCGGAAAGCATTACTCTTCGCCAGGTTTCGTAGCCCTCCCCCCTTCCAGCGGGGCCCCGCCAAAGCGACGAGGGCATCAAGAAAATGGGTCCCACGAAACCGTTAATCTCTTTATGTGGGGAACTCCGTTAGCATAATTTTGTTGAATCTCGCCGCGCCCTCCCCTTCCATACAAGTGAACTTGCCAGAATCCCAACAAACTGTATCATAATGAGGGGGATCATGCCGCATTGCGTGTGCATCGGCGATGCGGATCTGCGATGCAGAACGATAAGGAGCTCGAGTTTCTCCACGCGGACAGCGCCGATGCATCGCCGACGTCGCCGATGCATCATTGATACATCGGCGACTCATCGGCGATGCGGCGCGATCGTCCGACCCCATCTAGTTGGACCCCGTTCGGGAGACCTCTAGACTCACTTCCTGGTCCAAACTGCCTCCCTTGTCATAACTCGCTACCATATGATTTGGACACCCGAAATCGGTACGGAAAAAATGCGTGCAGTGTCCAACACCAAGTGTTGTCCAAAACCGATAGCGGACGCTGTTGTCTAAAATGGACAGCGCCTGCAGGGACACCGACGTCGAACCCTGCTCAAACTGAGCAAGAAATGCTGTCGGTCGTTGTGCCCAAATTTGCCGCACGGCAGGTTGGTGTCGTGCCGACTTCGGCGCTAGCTTCTCACGCCGCGGGATCGGTCAACCTGGAACGATCGCCGTTGCCGAAACGTCAGATCGTTCAACATCGGCCGATTCTGGGTAGCCAGCGGCGCTCAACGGTGAACGCAGGCGGCAGGGTCGCCGCTGGTCGACACGACGCGAACCTACAGTCGGGGAGACGTAAGACCCGGTTGCGGGGGACTCGGAAATCCCCGACGAGGTCGTCAACAAAAATGACGAGGCCGAGCCTGCATTTTGACGAGGCCTCCCGCTGCAGACATCCCACGAAACTCCTCCTCGTCAAAATCCGAGTCGCGGTCGTCAAAAAACGATGGCGAACCCGAGTCCTGGCAAACCCGGGTCTTACGCTCCCCCGATACAGTACTCACCGGTCGGAAGAAATGGGTAGAAACATGAAGTAGGAAGGCGTTGGAAGTAGAAAGGGCTTCCGCCCGCCCCCGGAGGAGGCAAGCGGGAAAACCGCTCGACCCTTGAGGCAGGACGGCGCCTGAAGCAGCTTGGGATCCGGAGCCCAATATAGCACGTACTGTCAACGACCGGCGTGTGCAAATTTCGATCATGGCGAGATGTTGTTCCCATCGATCTTGAGGACCACGTCCAAGAAAGAATGTGGAGCACCCCGAAGAAGATCCAAACAGTGTCTGCCCGACACGCTGGCGAAGTGCCGAACGAGCTTCGCCTCCCGGGACCCGACACGTGAAAACCGTGCAGCTTCGATGCTGTCTTGGTGCTCGAAGTTCTTCTTGGTGATCAAAAAAACAGGTTGGATGATCATAACCACGCAGCCTCGTATCAGGGAGGCGACAGAAACTGTGCCCGCAGATCAGCCCGTGCGGGACCGAAACTAGCGCCCGAAGTTGTCCGGCCGCGCCCGAGTGACCGAAATGCTTGGAAACCATGACGACTCATAAGTTCGGTCACATTTTTCGGTCACGCTATGCTCTCGGTTGCAACTTCGGGCACGTTTGGTGGTCAACGATTTGTGCTCGGCCACATACCATTTTTCGGCTGTTTTAGAAGAAACATCGCCATGAACATACACTTTTGGCTGTCCGCCCTGATCTCTTTGATCTGCGCTGGACTCCCATCCGCGGCGCGCGGAGCGCGCCAGGGCTGGCGCCGGAGGCGCCGCGGAGGGGGCCCAGCGCGGATCCAAGAAATCTGCGTGGAGCGCCACGAGCTGATGTTTATGTCGTTGTCTCTTCTTCTATGTCGGGGGAACCCCGCAGGGCATGGCTTCCCTGACATGATCATGACGAGGTTTGGCTTCCGCGGCAGGACACGGTTTCCCCGGCAGGGCATGGCTTTCCCGTGTTTTCTTCTTCAATGATAATGCGGGGTGCCATGGTCTCCTCCTCGATCTCCTCCCCGATCTCCTCCCCGATCTCCCCCTTGATCTCCCCCACGATCTCCTCCTCGATCTCGTCCTCGATCTCCTCCTCGATCTCCTGCCCACTCTCCTCCTCGATCTCCTCCCCAATCTCCTCCCCGATCTCCTCCTCGCTCTGTCCGTCGACCTCCTCCTCCTCCTCCTCCTCCTCCTCCTCCTCCTCCTCCTCTTCCGCCCGCCCGCCCGCCCGCCCGCCCGCCCGCCCCTCCGTCCGCGCCGCGGCGGCCGCCGCGCCGCGGCGGCCCGCGGCCGCCCTCTCGAGCCGAGGGGGGGGGCCGCGCGTGCTGGCGCGGCGGGGGGCGCCGGGGCCCCCACGAGGCGCGCAGGCGCGCCCAGGCGCGCCCTGAGAGAAGCCAAGAGAGAAGTACCCCCCCAAACCCTGGCAGGGAGGGAGGAGGAGGAGGGTGAGGTGGAGGAGGAGGAGGGGGAGGAGGAGGAGGAGGATGAGGAGGAGGAGGACCTAATTAAGTCAGGGAGGCCCAGAAGATTGGGGATCGAGTCGACCCGTATCACAGAAGGGCGCACGATGAGGATGCACAAGGACATCGGAAGGCTGTGTCAAGGCTTTTCGGGCGGGGCGCGGCCAACGAGAGTGGCCAAGGATGGACCGAGCAGGCAACAAAGGTATCCTTGGGAAGGTTGCCCATCCAAACTATGCGGGTTGACTGTACCCCTAACTCTGGGAATGGACCAACGTTAGGAAAGCAAACTCAGTAGGGATAAGGATGTCTTTTCTGCAGACGTATCCGACCAAACCGCCCAAATTCAAAATTTCCCTAATGCGGAGACGGGGCCCCAAGTGAGGCTAAGGGGCGGTTTTGTCCTCAGTGGCCTCCCTCTGATAGAACTCGTCTGGGCCGTCTTGTGGCCGACTTGCGGCGGCGATGGAGGGGGGGAGATGAGGAGGAGAAGGCCTTCTAAGAAGGCGGCGGGACTTCTCAAAGGCCCCCGGCCTTCTGAGAGGTGTCCTGTATCTTCGCGGAAGGCTTTCTGGAAGCTTCTCAGCAGGCCCGCCCCCGTTCTCACTTGGCCCCCCCCGCCAATGTCTTGGCATCCCGCGAGGCAGCCTTGGGGGCACGCAAGGGGGGAAGAAAGAAGGGGCGGGCGTTCTCAGAGGGAACGGCAAGTCCCTTGGTCTTTGACAAGTTGCCAAAGCCTTCCGCGAAGACACAAAAATCTTCTCGGAAAGCGCGGGGGTTTCTGAGAAGCCCCACCGCTTTCTGAGAAGGCCTTCTACCTCTGACTTCCCCCCCCCGCCCACCGCAGACAAATAGATGAACATCCATTCCAAAATTCCCAACTAATTCCAATGTCTTCCAAATTTCCGTTTTCTCCTCCTTCGCATATTTGTGCATACTGTCCTGGGCATCAACGTTTATTTTCTGTTCTCTCCCCTGCTGAACCGTGAAATCAGCCACTGGGGCTGCTCGGAGTGGGCGAGTCAGATCACCACCCCTGCAATTGCTCTCTGGCGGTCTTGTCGGCCTCGAGAGGGCCAAGAAGGCGTCCCAGACAACCTCGCAGACAGCTTAGATGACACCAAACTGACCCAAGATGACTCGAGAGACTCTGAAGACAGCCTCGAGACGCTCCGAGTCTCCCAGAGGCCAACATCATTGATATTCCCTAAGTGTTTGAAATCTGTGCAGGTTATCGCCTATTTGGGTTTCCGACCGCCTATGACGACCCAAGGGGCTTCCAAGATGGCTTCAAGACAGCCCATGAGGCCCCCAACAGGGCCCCGAGTCAGCACAAGAAGACCCCAAGATCGCACAAGAAATCCCAAAACAAGAGGGCCCAAGACGACCGTAAAGTGCTCCTAGAGGGCACCAAGGCGGCTCAGGGAGGCCCCGAGACGGCCTCTGAGGGCGTCAGGTGGGCCAATCCCTTCCCCGAACCACCCCAAGAGGCTCCGAGAGGTCCCCAAGAGGCCCCGGGAGGCCCCGATGAGGCCCCCACGAGGCCACCCAGGAGGCTCCCAGGGGGCCCCAAGAGGGCCCCAATAAGCTTGCTTCTCCTCGTCCTCATTTTCTCCCTCTCCTCCTCCTCTTCCTCCTCTTCCTCCTCCTCCACCTCCACCTCCACCTCCTCCTCCCCCTCCTCCTCTTCATCCTCTTCGTCCTCCTCTTCCTCCACCTCCATCTCCTCCTCCAGCTCCTCCTCCTCCTCCTCCTCCTCCTCCTGTTCCCTCCTTACGGTCCTTCTCCTCCTCCTCCTCCTCCTCCTGGTCCTTCTCCTCCTCCTCCTCCAGTCCTTGTCCTTATACATAACGTCCCCCTGTCTAGAGGCCTCCTAGATGGGGTCGGAGTAGATGGGGTCGGAGGATCGCGCCGCATCGTCGATGTATCGGCGATGCATCGGCGATGTATCGGCGATGCACCGGCGATGCATCGTCAACGTCGGCGATGCATCGGCGACGTCGACGTGAAGCAAATCGGCCTGCACATCGAGCCGCATCGTCGATGCATCGGCGATGCGGCGCGATCCTCCGACCCCATCTACTCCGACCCCATCTAGGAGGCCTAGACTGTCGCACCCCGAGGCCAGTTTTGATGGCGGGCCGGGCGTTTCGCCTAAGACTTCCTCACTATATGATTATGAAGCTTGGAAAATGGCAACGGCTTCACAGATGGAGGGCGGGCGGTTTTCCAAATGTCGCCCTCGCCTTGGCGCCGCGCACATTGGTCCAACAAAATTGCATGAGCTTCACGGATTGAAGGTAACCCGTGTTCAAAATGCGGCTCTCATCTTAGCGCCGCGCACACTCGTTCAAAACAATTGCAAGAGCATCACGGAGTGAGGATCGCCCGTTATCAAAATGTGACTCTCGCCTTAGCGCCGCGCACATTCGTTCAAACAGTTGCAATAATTTCACGGACTGAGGGTAACCGTTTTCGAAATATGGCTCTCGCCTCAGCGCCGCGCGCATTCGTTTTAAACAGATGCAAGAGTTTCACGGATTTAGGGCGGGTCCTTGTCAACACGTGGCTCTCGCTTTAGCGCCACGCACATTCGTTCATACAATTTGCAAGAATTTCACGGGTTCCCACGATCAACGTACCAGAAATTGCGTTTCGGAAGCATTCCGGATTTTGCTGGCGCAAGGGTCACGTTGATTTGCGGTGGTGAAATCCGAGGAACGGCGGTCTGGCACGATCCAAGATCGTCAAGACGCAACAATCAAGTTGATCCGTGGCGTTGGAATCCCGAGAAAAATGTTTTGGCATGCTTCCGGGTCTTCAAACGATTGTCTTCCAACGGGGCAGACCCCTCAACGGAAATCAACCGTTGTAGGGGCCTATGCAGAGGGAGTTTGGAGGGAGGGTGCAGTCCATCATCGTTGATGGCTCTTGGGTTTACACTGGTCCTCTTCCTCCTCCTCCTCCTCCTCCTCCTCCTCCTCCTCCTCCTACCGCGCGGACGCAGACGATGCCGACCATGATCACGACCATCTCCCGTTCAGACCAATGGCTGAACTTCCACGAGGTGTGAAATCGACCTCCTTTCTACCGCGCGGGCGACGACGAGATCAAGCTTACGAGTCGTCCTTATCGGACCACCTGTTGGACTGGCGTTGTCCGAACACTCAGTCTCCTTCCTGCAGCGCTGTTGCACCAGCACGGTGGCGGGGTTTGCCGCAGGCAGCTGGATAATAAATTGTAAAGCTGATCGGGGGCTCAGAATAAATATGAAAAAAAGCCGCGAATACCTCCTCGGTCGTTTCTTACCATGGACCAGCCTCCGAGGGCTCAGCTGAAGATCGAGTACGACCAGGGCACCACGCGGAGTCTCGAGGCATGGGATAAGAAGCCAGGCGCATAAGAGATTGCCAGCATTCCAAATACACGAATAACTATACACGAATCCAAGGATTCCCCGTAATTTGCAATATTTACTGGATTTTCGTCTTCCCCCCCCCCACTTCCCATATTTAAATATTTCTCCCTATTGCCTGGGAATATACGTTTATGTGTTTCTGTATTGTCTTCCGCTCCTGAATGACACAGGATGGAAAGCTGGCCCACGTGAATGCATCGAGATCTGCGGGGGGCGAGGCTGTGAAAGATTCACGACGTTCGTGCAAACGCTGAAAGGCCATTGAGCCAAATAATCCGCCACCGTGCCTCGGGGCACGGAGTGGGCGTGTCTTCCTGTCCTGGGCCCAGTCCTCTCAGCCTCAATCCTGACTCCCGAGGAGTCTTTTGAGGGGCCCGAACCCCTCGCTCTCAAATCTCTTGGGGCCTGGCGCGTCTTCTCCGTGACTCCGTCGGGCCCAATCGGGCCCGAACCCACAACCCAGGCACGGTAGCGGGATGGGCCGAAGGGCACTAGACATGACCTCAGTGAGGGTTTAGAACCCCCCAGTAGGGGGTAACTAATTAATTGCTCGGCGGCCTTATCCACGGACCAGTGCCCCACCAATAGGGGGTAACTAATTACTTTTTCCCGCGGCACCCGCCGCGCAACAAGGACGCCGACAGCTACGACTACGACTGCGACTACGACGGCTACTAACACTTTTTTGTTGTTGTTAGTTTGCCGGTGTTTAGCCTGGCAATTTTCATCAACAAGGGTTCTTGCAGGAGAGAAAAAAAGACGGCTACTAGCACTTGCGCTCTCAAAGAGAATCTGAGAAAGGTTGCACTCCTCTTACAAACGTGCTCAACATTCCACTGTCGCGCGGGGTAGTCCCCCTGAAGCCCCCAACATGATCCAAGCCGCCGAACACTGGAGGGAAAATTACCTCCGCCGCGACGAGGAGGTTTTAGGGCCAGCCCCACTCACCGCCGAGAGAAAAGCAGCGGGGGGACCAAAACTGACGACTTGCGAGGGTTATAAGAAAGCGAACTGCATAAGCATAAACATTTGGAAGGTCCGCGCGGAGTTCTTGGATCTGCGCTGGACCCCACGCCCTGGCGCGCAGACCGCGCAGGAAGGGGGGAGGGCAGGGCAGATCCCCGAAATCCGCGCGGATCTCCGAAAGGCAGTGGCTGTGCAAATCCGTCTTCTTCGCAACTCAGACACTGAACCGCACTAGGCAGGTATTCCACAAGGGATACAGGGGAGGCCAGTCCAGAGGAACCCTCCCACAAGAAACCCAAACCTGAGACCCCAGGACGTCCATTGATTTTTGGTGGTAGCGTCAAGCTTTCCATAGCGAAACCATCGAAGCCCAAGAAACCCAGGGCACCCTGGAGGCAAGCAGGGTGTGTCTTGGCACGGGTCTCCACTGTGCACTATTTCCCTATGGACTGCGTGCGTCGATGGGGGCAGCAGATGAAGGCCCAGATCATTTTACACCTGGCTGCGGTCGCGAGAAGTAGCGACTGAACGGCACTCCCAATCGGTCCCGGCCGATGGCAATCGATTGCAAGATCGGTCTCGCCCAGTTGCGACCAGCCGCGACAGATAGGTCGCGACCGTTTGGTCGCTACCGATCTCGAAACAAATCGGTCGCAACCGACACCAGCATTTGAAACACAAAATTGGTAGCCACCGATCTCGCCGGTTGCGACCAGAAAACATGGCATCCAATGAGCTGGGCGGCCTGCGTGCGACGATGAGGGCAAGTGCTGAAGGAGGGGTGGATGTGGTTGGCTGGTGGCTGGGTGTGGTGGTGGCTGCACCTACTTCTCGCCAAAAGTTTCGCATACACATTCCTAGACATCGTATCTTGCGTTCTCTCCATGGTCCCACATGGAGAAATGCCATCAGGCGCAGTGGGGCGTACCATGCCCGTGGCCTGCTGGGGCGACGCCCGATAAAGCTGGACCTAGCACGGAAGAACATCCTTCAAGAACATGAGACCCTCCGCCGGCCAAACTGACGTACATTCGACGGTGCCCTCCCCCGGGATGCACCAGAACACCCCACGAACACGAAAAAACATTCGGGTACCCTCCCTGGGCGAACCTCGATCTGATGCCCTGGCCCGGCTGCATCGCTCGGGAACGCAGAACCTCTCCGCTGGTCGGTACCATCGGAGCTCCTGCGGGGGGGGGAAGGCGGGGGGGGCACGCCGCGAGAGGGGGCTCTCTCGCGGGCCTTGCGGGCGGCATCTGGGCGTGCTGCGCCTGCCCGGCCGGCGCGGGAGTCCTGCCGTGGGGGGCAGCACCCGGGAGGGAGAGCGCAGTCGGGAATTCCGGCCCCTTGAGGTGCAACTCCCTGAGAGGCCCTCGCAAGAACGCAGCAGGGCTCCTAGGCCCGATGAGGAGGGCCGCTGGATGCAGCCCGGGATGAATCGGGACTGGCCGCGACTACGCCAGATTCCCTCGGGGTGCTGCAAACGCGCCAGGTCGATCCGAACCCGCGCCAGTTTGCACAACGACGCGCCGTTTCGCAAATTGCCTCCCGTTCCGAATGAACAAACATGCATGCGTACACACATGCATACATACGTGCGTACAACATAAACTACTATGCATACATCTCCGCCGCAACGTGCAACACATGCACGTAAACCAAGAACTTACAAACATACATTACACACATACATACGTACGTACGTACATACATACATACATGAACTCACGCATCCATATTCCTCAACCAAATGTAGCACTTAGGGGTTCTCACTTGTACATTGACGAACTGGGCCGTGTGGCCGTCTTGGCGGCCGTGTTCGCCCCAGCCGCCTCGTCGCTGCCTCGTCGCCGCTGCTCGTTTGGGCCGTGTGGCAAGACTGGAGGCGAGGTGATCGCCGTCGCCGCCCCGTCGCCGCCTCGTCGCCGCCCGTCGTCGGTGCCTCGCCGGCGCCGCCCCGTCACAACCTCGTCGCCGCCCGTCGTCTTTTCGAATTGCAGTCCAATCGGCTGCAGTCCAATCAATTACAACGTCAACGATTGCCATCCAATTGATTGCCCACCCCGCACAAGCTGCACAACATATAGGTTGCACGACCACATCTGTTGCACCAACTATATTGCACCGTCTAGATTGCTTCACTTCGATTGCACAGCGAGTAGGTAACACCACGGATATTGCTTAACATGTACTGCGAAACTTAGATTGCACCACATGGATTGCACCGCGTAGATTGCACCACTTAGCCTGCACCGCACACATCGCCCAAAGTGGTTTGCAGCGCATAGGTTGCACGATGCTGTTTTCGCGCATGCGTTCCACAAATTGATCGCTCGCACCATGAATTTCACTACATATTTTGCGCAACGTAGACAGCACCACATGCATTGGACCACACATACGTATCGACATACATTACACCAGATCGATCGAAACAGATGCTATATTCATGTCTATATATACACATCAATATAGAATTATGTAAGGCAAATTATCGTTCGTTATGTTACTTCCTAATGGTTCACTATGGTAACGCACAGTGCGACACCGTCAACGAAACAAAATCACGCTTGTATCGTCTTGAACGCATCGTCAATGGCGGCGGTCCGACCGAGGCGGCACGGGCGACACGTGACCAAGCCAAACCACAGCCGCTGGGTGGTTCCACCTGCCCTGCGGGTTCTCCGTCGTCCTCGTTATCTGTCCGCTCCTCGTCGTCGTCCTCGGTGCCTTCTCTGGCATGGGTGTCGTCATCGTCGCCGTGGACGCGCCCGTTGTCGTCCCAACGTCCGTCTCGCTGCGGTGTCACACGTGTCGCCGTCGCGGTCACCGTCGTCGTCGTTGTCCTCGTCTGCGTCCTCGCGGTTCGCGGTCGCGTGCGTCGTCGGGGCGGCGGGGAGGGGGGGGGGGAACCAGCCTTGCAAGTTCAAGCGGCGGGCGGCGGAAACGGCGAAGACCGGGAGCATCTCAAAACAGAAGCACGATTACCTTGCGAGCGCGGCCCGAGAAAACATGCGCTGGGGAAACTGAAGGTACCGATACCGCCACTCCCTGGACCTCTCCTGGGGTGCGTTCTGACGAGGATTTCGATGCGAATCCAGCGGCGGCGACGAGGGCATCCCAGGAGGCCCAAGAAGGGGAAAACGAGGACATGGTGGAGGTACGGGTACCTTTTCCTCCACTGATGTGCCCTCCCCGCGCGCGGGAGCCCGCGACGTGCTGACGGGAGCTCACGCGCCACGGCATCGTCAGATACCGCGCGCCTGCGATCCTCGCATGTCGCCTTCCCTCGACGCGAGGGGGGCAAAACGCCCGAGGACATCTCACGCGCCGATGGGTCAGCGGAGGGAGGACGCAAGTGCTGGGACGGCGCTACGCCGTGGGACATCTTTTTGGTTTTCTCGCACCCCCCAGCCCTGCTCCTCAAATGCTGGCGGGAGCGACGAGAGGGAGGGGAGGCGGGATAGCGCGCCCAAACGCGCACAAAGCGGGCATGGCGCTGTTGGTCGCTGCTGGTCGCTGTGTGGGCGCTATTTGAAGGCGCTGCGGGGCACTGTTGAACGCTGGGGCTATGGCGCGTGTTTGGTCGCTCTTCGCCGATACACATTCAGTCCAAGACGAGCGGAAGCCTTCAAATTTACGAATAGAGGCCTCCTAGATGGGGTCCGAGCAGATGGGGTCGGAGGATCGGGCCGCATCGCCGATACATCGACGATGCATCGGCGATGCATCAGCGATGCATCGGCGATGCAACAGCGATGCATCGTCGACGTCGGCGATGCATCGGCGACGTCGACGTGAAGCCGATCGGGCTCCACATCGAGCCGCGTGTTTGATGCATCGGTCATACGACTTGATCCTCCGACCCCATCTAGGAGGACTAGAATTAGGTCGGGCGTGTCCCCCTTCTGGCGGCTTCGGAGGAAAAACAACAAGTAGTCACATTACCCCAGTGCGACCCTACCTAGAAGTTGGAGTCCCTAGGAAAGCAGCATTAGTTGCTATGCTATGCTATGCCATGCTATGCTGCGCTATGCTATGCTGTGCTATGCTATGATATGCTATGCTATGCTATGCTATGCTGCGCTATGCTATGCTATGCTATGCTATGCTATGATCTGATATGATATGCTATATATTGCTGCGCTGTGCTATGCTAAGCTATGCTATGCTAGGCTATGCTATTCTAAGCTGCGCTATGCTATGCAAGGCTAAGATGAGATGTGCAACGCTAAGCTAAGGGGACGTAACTGGGGGAACCGCGGGGCGGATCCTGGGGGAACCGCCCGGGCCGGTTCCCACTGCCAGGCCCCTTTCAGATAGAGTAAGAACCCTTCTAGGCAGAGCCTAGGTAGGGAAAAATATTCGAAAATGGTCAAAAATACTCAAAACTTCGTCCCAGACTGTTTGTATACTATTACTATTTCTGAATATCCCTGTAGAGGGAGAGAGCCTAGAACGAACCAACTGACCCTCTCCACCGGCGGTGGAGAGGGTCAGTTGGCGCGGGCCCCACGCCCCGTACCACGCCCGCGCGGGCGCGCCTGCGCGGGGGCGGCTGCTGCGGCAACGGCGCAGGCACGGGCGACCAGGCGGCCAGGGGGAAGGACCGCCTCGCGCGGCGGCAGCCGGCCTCCTCCTCCTCCTCCTCATCATCATCATCCCCTTGCCTCTCCCCCCGCCCTCTCTCCGAATGCAGCAGAGCTCGCCGTAGCCGTCGTCGTCCGTCGCGCATAGACCGGCAACGGCGCAGCCGCCTTCTTTAGTCGCCTTTTCGGAGCAGGGACAAAAATCAGCAGCAGCAGCACCACCACCACCACCACAGCCTCCTGGTGGTGTGGCGGCCACACCGCCAGGACTCTCCCTGGCTGGTATGGCCGCACAGAGTGGCCCGCCCGGTTTCACGGCGCCCCGGCGGCCCGAGCCATCTCCCGACCCCAAGCTCGGGGAGGCGTCGTAGACCTCCTCGAAAGCAGCCCGCTGGCGCTCTCCCGACGGGAGGGGGGAGGGCACAATCAGAGCGCTCCGTCGCCGTCGCTGTCGCCGTCTATCGTCAGTCATCCGCCCTCCGTCGTCGCCGCCGCCTCCGCTGCGGCCGCCGACGAAGACGACCTCGACGGCGACGACTCGTCGTCCGTCATTGTGGTCGAGGACAGAGGCGCCACCCCGGGCTGCACCGTGCGAACTGGGGGAGGCACACGCCTCGAGGTCGGATGGCGGCTGCCATCTCGGCGCCCTGGTGCACCGTCGCACTTCCTGGTGCTCCTGTGCACCGCATAACACACACAAACACCAATATGGGGGAGGGTCTGCACCAGGGAAAGATGATCCTAGATTTGGGTGTCGGTTGAACCAACAAGCTCTGATATTTCCACCATCGTCGAGATCAGGATCATCTTCTCCCGGTGAAAGCAACAACCGATGTTGGTGCTGATGCCAAACCTCTAAGCCTCAAATCCGGTGAACCGCTAAGCTGGATTTCACGGCAGGCAACCGCCAAACCTGCGCTGCATCGAATCGCCGCAAAATCGTGCCGGATCCAGATCACCTGCGAACCGTCTTGGATCGAAATCGGACCGCCCGATCGTTTGTCTGGCTGGCTCCGGCCGCTGCTGGCGAACCAAACCGCATCGAATCGAATCGGAATCGCGGCCCCAGCCGGCGAGTCGACTCGCATCGAATCGGATCGCAGTCTGCCGCAGGGGCTTCACGGGCCTCTGAGTGGAGGGGAGTGCGACTGCCCTCAAGGCCACCTGCGGCAGCCCTTCCCCTAAATTCGGGGCCGCGGGGCAGCGCTCGTCCGTAATTACCCGGGCACGGAAGGCTGCCTATCCCGGGGTCCAGGGAGCGAGCGAGAGAGGATGCAACTCCTCCTCCTATTTCCTCCCCAGGGTGCGAAAAAGAAGGAGGAATTGGGAGGAGAGGGCGGAGGAGTTGGAAGGAGAGGGAGAAGGTGGAGGAGGAGGAGGAGGAAGAGTTGGGAGGAGGAGTCGGGAGGAGGAGTCGGGAGTTGGAGTTGGGACGAGGAGTTTGGAGGCGGAGTAGGAGGAGGAGCAGGAGGAGGAGGAGGAGGAGGAGGCCTCCTTCCCCCTCCTGGGCGGCGCACCGCCTCCCCCCCCCCCTCACCCCCTCGCCCGCCGTCGACATCGTCGCCGCCTCGAGATCGGCCTCAGGACCAGGATCCCGGAGAGGCGGATCGGGCCGTGGCGGGCGAGGGCGCCGCCCACCGCGCACCCGCCCCCAGCAACAGCTTCGCTCGTCGTCGTCGTACAGTCGTCGTACAGTCGTCGGCGTCGTCGGCGTCAGCATCGACGTCCGCGCTGTCGTCGCCCCGTCTTCAGGAGGCGAAGAACGGTGCAACATCCGCCGACCCTGTCGGCGTGTGTGAGGGTTTTGTCCGCTCGAGTCGTCGTCTCCGTCATTCCTGTTAATGTCATGACAATGGACACCCGAACAATCCGGTCATTGAGTTAAACATGTGTTCAGAGTGTTTGACACATGTTCAAACATTGTTTGAAACATGTGCTCTGCATCTTTCATGTTTACAGCATTTCTAGACATCTGGAAACTGCTTGGCAACATGCTTCCTCTCCATTGATCGTCGCCCACAACGTCATTCGTTAGTCGTTGTCTTGGTCGTCCCGTTTCCCTGCGCTTCCCCTTTCCCTGGGCACGTCGCCGCTCCCCCACCCCTTTCCCTAGGCCCTCCTCCTCAAGCGCTGGGCCCGTCGCCGCTCCCCCCCCCACCTTTCCCTAATTAGGCCCTCCTCCTCAAGCGCGCCAGCCAAAGTGAAATTGAGCAACGCGTAATTGTTTCGAAGAGGAGCCCCTTCCCTTTGATCTCTCCCCCGCCTGCCTCCCCCCCTGGGGTCCCGGGGTTGAAAAAAGCCCCAAGACGGTCCAAGAGTGCCCAATACGCCCCCGAGACGGTCCAAGAGGGCACCAAATCGCCGAACGATCTGTCCAAGTCGCCTTGGCGGCCTCCAGACGGCCCAAGAGCCCTGCAATGCAAGGCGCCCCAAGAGGCCTTCAGGAGCACTCCCAAGAGGGCCCCAATGGGAAACTCACTGATTTCCTGATGGTTTCTGGAAGCATTTCGGCGTTCTCGCCCCTTCCGCTTCTCGACGCTCCAAGACGGCGAGGCCCTCCAGATCGCCTCAAGGCGGCCCAAGAGGTTTCCAGGAGGGACCCAAAACGGCCCAAGAGGGCCCCAAGACGGCCAAGATGGCTCCAAGACGGCCCTAGAGGCCCCCAAGACGGCTCCAAGAGAGTGCCCAGACGAAGGACCAGAACGGACATTTCGAACCCTCGGCCCCGAGAGGCCCCCAAGAGGCTCCCAAGAGGCCCTCAAGAGGCTCCCCAGAGGCCCCTGAACTATCCCCCAGAGGCCCCCCAGAGCGCTTCGAAGAGACCCCAAGAAGCATCCATGAGGACTCTGAGCCGCGTCAGCGTCGTCGCCGTCGCCGCCGCCATTGTCGTCGTTCCCCCTCATGGTCGGGGGCACCGGCCGTAAGGCCTCCGCAATAAACTTGTCCGCCGTCGAGGACGCCTGCCCCCGGCGGCTGCAAAATCATACCCCTGGTTTATACCCCGTGTCCGCCGCTGGGGGTGCAGGCGTCCCCGACGGCGGAAAAAACGTGCTTTACCGTTATTCGCTCCCTGATGTCTCTGGGCCTCGCTGGGGGTCCATCGTGGCCTTCGATCAGGAATGTCCGAACGCATCCGAAACGACATCGGCGCCCTCGTCCCCAAACATCTGACAATGTGGCTTGTGAGATTCGCGGCCCCCCGGGGTCCCAACCCCTTTGCAAGCTTCCGCAACGCAGTCGCTATCATGGCCCCAACGACGCCTCCCCGAAGCCGACATAGAAGTAACTAGAGTCAGTCCGCGAGGAGGTCAGCATCGACGTCGACGCCGACGTCGATGTCGCCGTCGACGTCTCCGCCAGCCCCACGACCTCTCCAGGAGGGGCGTTCCGACCAGAACTTCGTTCGAGGGAAGTCCAGCCGCGGCGGCGAGAAGCCGCTGGTGGTCGAGAAAGGGCTACCAACGCACACACAGAAACTCGACCCTTGAAAAAATCGTCGTCGTCGTCGTCGTCGTCGTCGTCGTCGTCGTCGTCGTCGTCGTCGTCGTCGTCGTCGGAGGCGGCGGCGGCGGCGGCGGCGGCGGGGGGGCGACGGCGACGGCGGCGAGGACGGCGTCTGCGACGGGGCGCAGCCTGGCGGACTCCAGCGGCAGGCCGCCCTGCAGGGCCTTGCATCGGAACACCAAAGAGGGCTCCTCCTCCTCCTCCTCCTCCTCCTCCTCCTCCTCCTCCTCCTCCTCCTCCTCCTCCTCCTCTTTCTCCTCCTCCTCCTCCTCCTCCTCCTCATCCTCCTCTCCTCCTCCTCCTCCTCCTCCTCCTCCTCCTCCTCCTCCCTCCTCCTCCTCCTCCTCCCCCTCGTCCTCCTCCTCCCCCTCGTCGTCCTCCTCCTCTCGGCTCCTCCTCCTCCTCCTCCTCCTCCTCCTCTTCCTCCTCCTCCTCCTCTTCCTCCTCCTCCTCCTCATCCTCCTCCTCCTCCTCTTCCTCCTCCTCCTCTGCCTCCTCCTGCTCTTCCTCCTCGTCATCCTCGTCGGGTGGCGGGTGGTGGGGCCATGCGGGGAGGGCCCTCCCAGGCCCTCCCCCTGCGACGCAGAAAAACAAACATCCTGTTACCGCGTGCGTCTGTTGGACGCGTACGCCCGGACCGATTATCAGAACACAAACATGTCACCCAGGTGGTATGGCCAGAAAACGCCCGCCGACGAGCAGATACTATGATATTCCTCGGCAAACTCGAGGAATATCATTGTATTAACATGTTTCCGTGGCGCCGATTTCCCGCTACTGCTCCAGCCTGGGACGCGGAAGGGCGAGGGAGGACAGCATGAATCGTTCCGTTTCCCCCTTTCCTCCCCCCCCTCCCTCCCATGTGCCTCCATTTTGCCGCTTCCGCGCCCCAGGGGCCTCCGACGAGAAATCCGCGTCGCCCTGGCGTCGTATCGCAATGCGCTGTGCGGTACCGCTCCAATATTTCGTGCCCCTGTTTTGGCGCTCGTGCAACATTTTTGGGAAATGACTCGGAATGTCCCGCTGGAGAGGTTCAATCCCAAACCCGTATTGTAAAACCCAGAAGCCGGAATCCGGTTATCTGGACTGAGATGTCCAATCCGGAAGCAAGAACCCCGAGTCCGGAAATGCAGCCGAGACCAGGGAAGCTGCCTGCAAGCCGGCCGAATCCGAACCCAGATCCCGGAAAGGCGATGCTATCACGCGTTTGAAGATATTGGTTCATGTTGTGATTGTCGCACGCCCACCGAATTTGTGACAGGTGGAAGCATTTTGATGTTGAACAACTACCGAGAATCGAATTCCAACAAGTCAGACCGCGCTGTCGATCGCAACGCCACGTTGGAGCATACGAGTGTCCTGTCGGATTTATCAAGCGCGTGCGCTGTCGATTGGCAGCCATTGTGGTTTGAAGGCCCGCGCGCCCCGCGGGAGCCCGCGGGCCCGCGCGCCCTGCGAGGGCCTGCGAGGCGGGGCCCGCGAGCGCGCGGGGCGGGGCCCGCGCGGGGGCACGCAGAGGGCCGCGCGGCGCTGGCGAGAAAACTCTGGGCCCGCCTCGAGGCAACAAATCTGCTGTTGAGGGGGGCCCCAGCAGCGGCGCGAGCCACCGTCTCGGCTCCGAGCTGACGGTATCTGCGGCGCGGTTGACGCAGCGGCGACTCGGCCCCTGAGCGCGCCCACTCCCAGCTCATTCGCGACGGAGGTCGGGTTCGCAGAAGATACTATCTGTTTGATCCTCCAATCGCTACGAACGCAACGCATCACCGAGAGGACTGATCGAAGGCCCGGCCCCGCACGCAGGACTACACGGCAGCGCTAAATTACTTCGCCGAGCACGGGAAAGCCATGGAGGATACCTCCGCATCCGCGCAAGACGATCAGGCGATCATCTTCTCTCGCACGCTCGCACTAGAACGAAAAACGCCTCTGGAGCCATGCAGGCACATTCTCGCGGCCTGCTTGCCGCATGCCCTCGAAGACTCAAGGGGGCCAGCCTTGCTCAAAAAGGCGTCCGGCGCGACCGCCGCGCCCGCGGTCGCTCGGGGCGCATGCGCGCGAAAGACGACGGACCCCGTCGAGCGCGTCGGCGCCCTGAGCAGTTCGCCGCAACAGCTCGAAGACACGCGTGGAGCGGCGATTTCACGAGCCTACCCCTGCGGGGCGGAGCCAATTCCAAGCAGGGTCGACATCTCCACGGTGGCGAAACGCTGGCGAACGCGTTCGACTGCATGGGCAACGCGTCCTCCGCCGCAAGCTCGCCCTCGACGCCGAATATTCGCGCGAATGGTGGGCACCCTGAGAATCAGCTCCAGGAAATGTCCAAGCGCTTCAGCCGGGCTCCAGCGGCAGAGCGATCGGCAGGCTCGCGTGCTGGCCCGTCCAACGCAAGCCGCTTGCGCCGCAAGTCCGAGCTGGATGGCGCGCCCCCCCGTCGCGCGGCGCAGCGGGGGCCCCGCGTCGAAAACGGGCGAACGCAGCGGGGCAGCCCCGCGCATCTCGCCCCGTCAGACGCACGCGAAGCGCAGACGCCATTGAGAGCGATCGCCAATCGTGCGCAGTCAATACTGAAAACGGCGGAGCTGGCATCGCCTGCAGCACCCGCTTCACCTCAGCAGCACCCGAGCCAGCAGCGAATCCGACTACGCCACTGGATGCAACAAAAAGAAAATCAGGGCGAAGCTTCATAGACAAGGGAGAAGCTAGAGGCGGAGAAAGCGACTGCGATCCACCAACTTTGAACAAAACGATGGCGCCCCCTCTGCAGCGGCAGGAGAGGCCACGGGCAAATCGAGGGGCCGCAGGCCAAAGCTCAGACCCCAGCAGACGAGTCCAAGTCAGGCACGGCGGCGTAGACCCCTGCAGATGGGAATATTAACAAGGCTGTCAAATCGGCCACGACAGCAGTCAAATCGGCCACCATGGCGGCCAAGCCCAACGTGCAGCCACTGACGGCGGCTGCGACAGACATCGCGCCGCCTAGAGTGCGCTTCGAAGTTGGGAAGTTCACGACCAGCGTGCAAGTGTGCGTCGAGCACCTGGACATGGGCTTCAAATGGGGACCCCCGCCGACGAAAGGCCGCAAGATCTCTGACGTGGAAGCGGCGTAGACTGCGGTCCAAGCATGGATCGCTGCGCGCAGCCACGCAGTGCCCCGCGAAACCAGCGCCGCGCCCGCGCCCCGCATGGCCCGCGTCGCGCCGGGCCGCGACGGCGCCCAAGCGCGCGGCCAAGAACTCCCCTTGCAAGGTCTGGCTCGGGCGCGCGGCCGCGGATGCGAAACTGCCATCCCCGCCAGCCGCCCGCTCAGAGGGCATGCGCTCGCCGTGGCGATTGGCGCCCGATCTTCTGGTTCTGGGCGCGTTGCGCTGTCCTCCAATCTCCAGCCCGTTCTCGCCAGTGACCTCCTCTCTGCGCCCTCCGCCCCTTCGCCCCTCCACCTCCCCGTTCTCGCGGCCGTCGCCAAAGACCGCCCTGCCCCGGGGTGGGATTACTTCCGGCCCTGCCCCCCCGCCCGCCCCCCTCCTCGTTGCGCGCGAGCTTAGGGCGAGCTTCGAGTTGCAGGGGGCTTCGCTGGGAGATACGTGCCCAGTCGAAGCCGGGGATAGCGCATACAGGCTCAGGGCGAGCTTTGGCTCGCAGGCTCAGGCGAAGGATCGGTTTGGGCAGCGAACTCAGCACATCGCGCTGGGGGGGCAATGCTTCCCCCTGTAAGTTCGCGCGACGCGCGACGCGCGGGATCGCGCAACGTGCAACGCGGCCCAAATGCCGCGCGGCGCGTTCGCCCCACGTGCGATTGCCCCACTGGCGCGAGCACGCGAGAGATGTGGGTCGCGAGAACGCGTCGCGCCCCGCCCTTCAACGCCCGTCGCCGCGCCCCCGCGCGCATCCTTGCAGGTTGGGAGTCCTCGCCCGGCGCAAACCCGCAACCCTCTTTCTGGCGGAAGCCGGGCCACGCTGCTGGGCCGCGTTGAATTCGGGGGGGCCTTGGCTTGGAGGATCTGGCTGCGCAAACTTCGTGAGAATCATGACCTGGGAATGCGGCTCCCCGCGCGGCTCGCGCTGCTCCTGGCGCTGCTGGCGCCGCTCGCGCGGCTCGGCCCGCCGCGGCGGCGGCTGATCCACTCTTGCTGGCGCCGCTCACGAGGCCAGGCCCATGGCTGCTCGCGCTCGACTCGCCGCGCCTTCGCACGCGGATCGGACTCGCTCTCGGCGCGCAACTCCAGCGCATGCTGACAGGCACCCCGGCGTTGCTCCTCGCTGTCGGCCCGCCATTCCTGCGCATGTGGACCTCATTATTCAGGCCGTGGCTGGCCTGCCGGCGCCACGCAGGCGCGCCCACTCGCGCCGCTGGTCCTGGCCAGAGGCAGCACCGGCGCATGTGTCCTCCTCGCGCGGCTCTTCCTGTGGCTCGGTGGAACTCACGGGAGACTCGCGGTCGCGGCCGTGGCTCCACGCGCGGTCGCGGCCGCGGCCCCGCGACTCGCGGTCGCAGCCCCCCGCGCGAGTCATGAGCTCCCCCAGGGGCTGGCTCTGCAGCGGCGGAGGCATCTTTTGGGGCGCAGGCTGCAGCGCGGGTTTGCCGGGGCCGCTAAACTTGCCCAGCCAATCATCGATGACTTGCGCTGGCAACTGTTCCAGACAAGCCTTGATCCTCTCATTGTCTGACTGCTTCGCCAAATCGAACTACCCCCCGTCGATGTCCTCCCCCGGGCCGCGCTCCTGCTCGAAGTGCTGCTACGGGGCTTGATTATGGCTGCGCTCCTGGCTGCGCCCCTGTTCGACGCCTTGCTCTCGGCCGCGCTCCTGCTCGTTGCGTGGGCGCATGCGTTCTTTGCGCCTGGAACACTCCCCAATGCTGTCTTCGGCCTCGATCAACCATTTCACTGCTCCAGGCGGCGCTGGATTTCGCGCGCGCGGAACAGGCAATGAGCGAACTCCGTCGGCTGCTTGCTGAATACCTGGGGCGCCTTCAGTGGCGGCGGCTTCGCCGGCGGCGCCTTCGCCGGCGGCGCGCGCGGCGCCCTCGAGCCGAGCGCCTCGGGGCCAAGCGCCGCGGGGTCGACCTGGGGGCCCGGCGCCCCCAGCGCGCAGGACGCCCCCGAACTTCTCGAAGCTGGAAGCGGCCTCGGAGGAGGCTCTCAAGGGCCTGGCATGACTGGGCATCAGCAACGAGCCTGGATTACTGCGGCAGAAAGAGATGGACGACCACGCGCGACGAATGTGCCCGAAGGCATCGCGCTGCGCTGGAAAGAGGACAAGGGGCAACGTCGCGCGCACATGGGACGAGAAAGGGCCAACGGCGAAAACGATCGGCAGCGCCCTGCGCTGCGATCAAACATGTTTCACATGCCATGAAAATCGCCTTCGCCCCTAGGGCATCGAAAATACCGAGGTCTTCCGTGGGCGCGAGGGCCTGCTCGAGCAGCAAGGCGATAGCGCTGAGGATGGGGCCCAACGTCGAGGGCCGGCCCCGAGCGAAAGCATCGTGGTCCAGGCCTCTCGGCGGGCCAACGTTGAAGGCCGGATTCGAGCAAGTCGCCGAGGCTCAGGCCTGTCGGCCCTCTCGTTCTGCCATTGCGGCGCCTCCTGGATACTTGGCTAGGGCTTCCCGCGGCTGCCGGGCGCAGCTGCGAATAATGGCGTCTTGGACGTCGCCCGTCGCGGCGCTGTCGCGTTTCCGCCCAGCGCGCGCAATGCCCGCGCTGCAGCCGTTCACCGAGGCCCTGCTCTTGCAAAGCCCCCTTTCGATGTCTTGCAATAGTCGCCGTCGACCCGCCCCTGCCCCCCCCCCGCCCTCCCTCGCTCTTTTACCGCCCCGCTCGACCCGGGCATTGTCGCCGCCATTCGCGGGGTCGTCGGACTTCGCTTCGCTGGGGCGGTGGCCGCTCGCGCCAAAGCCCACCATGAAGTAGCGTTGCGCCCTCTCGTTGACGGCCAGGTCGTCGCCGAGCAAGTCGCCATCATAGTCGGCGGCCTAATTGTCGATCCTCGCTGCGCGGTGGATGCGCAGAGCCTCCTTCAGCAGCCTTTTTCGCAAATCCCCGAGCCTTCGCGATCTGCCCCTTGACCAATCCCACACTCGTGACCAGAGCCCAATCGCCGTTGAAGCTGATCGGCGCGTATAGCTGCAGACGTCGCTCGCCCACTCCTCGGCGAAGAAATCCCACGCTCTGCAGTGAAGGGCAGGGCACTCTGTCCACGCCGGTGGACATTTCGTCGATGCGGCGTTCGAGCTGGCACTGAGCGCACGAGTTGCGCTGGCGCTCAGAGTCCGACACCGCGCCCTCAGCCGATTGCCCTCGGATTGCTTTCAGCGGTCGCGCCGCAACTGCGCGCGAAGACTGGGGCCGCCCGCCGCGTAGATGGCCCTGGCGAAGCGTTGGCCCCGAGGGGGCGGCAGCGCAGTAGGATGGGGATAGGACTGCAGATCGCCCTGCGCCGGGGGGGGGAGCGGCTGGGGGGGCGGCGCGAATGGGGGCGAGAGGGAGGGGCGGGCGTTATCTGACGGATCAGAATGAAGGACAAGGACGAAGACAAGATGGCAACGCAATGCGCCTGGGAGAAGAGAGGCCGGCAGAGTGGTCGGAAAAAAGACGAAGGATAATGAACATCACCGCAGCGCCATGCATTCTCTGGGGGTGGGAATGGGGATAGGATCGCAATGCAATGCGATGCAGAGGTAGGGCAAGCTGTTGGGAGAGGAACAGGAACATGGATAGGGATGGCGATAAGGAGAGCGACGGAGACAAGCGGTCTGACGCCGTCCCCAGGCGCCCGGGCGTAGCGCCGCGCGCAAAAGGCGGCATGTCGTAGACGAGCAACATATCCGCATCCGCGGCCGCCCCCCCGACCCCCCATTGCCGCCCCCGCCGCCCCCCCCCCAAAAAAAAGAAGAAGAGCATTGCGCTGCCCGGCAAGCTGTCTTGAAGCGCGCAGCGCTGTCGCGTTCTGTGGGCGCGACGATGGCGTCGGCAATCGTTCGGCGCTGGGCCTCGCGCGCTTGCCACCTTCGCCCTTGCGCATTCCTCCCCGAGGACATGGCCGCAACCGCGCGGCGCGCGTTGGCTGGCCGCAACCGCGAGAACATGTCGCCCCCAGGGGCTTGATCAAGCGGGTTCACCTGGGCGGGCAGCGACGGGCGCAGCGTCGCACGGGGGCCCCTCGGCGCAGACGCGGAGACGGACTGGCACGGCATGTTCGGAGTGACAAGTGACGGCGACATGTCGGAGCTCGATCATCGACGCGCCCCCCCCCCCCCCGTTGAAGCCCAAGCGACGCCGCCGTAGCGGGCCGCGCTCAAAATGACCGAGCGCAGCAACTACGTCGGCCACGACTACAAGAACAGAGCGGCGCGCCCGGCGTCCAAGCGCCGCTGCGCGCGGGGCGCCCTAGACGACTGAAAGGGCTCGCCGGCGCGGCGCCAGGGCTGCGAGGCGCGGCGCCTCGAACTCGCGACGCCCCCCGCTGCGGAGGACAGGGAGAACGAAGGCGAATTCGCCGTCGTCAATCCAGCAGCGCGAAGATCCCAGCGGTTAGCTCAGCCATCTGCTGCGCGGTCGCCGATGGCGGCCCCCGATTTCGCGCGGCGTTGGCCAGCATGTCGACGTGGCGAGGCCAAACGCGCGCGCGTTCCATCGCAAGATGAGACGCTGCCTTGTCTCATTTGTTCGGCAAGCGCCGAGCATAAGTCCGCTTTTGCGCGGCGAACAGGTCGCTCCTGGGATGCAATATACGGCGCAACATTTCCGTGAGAGCGCAAGCAGAATTTCTGCGCCTCGTCTTCTGCGCTGCATCTACATCGCGAGAGCGCAATGTCTTCATTCGGGCACGGCTGCCCCCGAACGAACGCTCGGCGGCGCCGCGGTGGCAGCCTAAGGGGAGAGGGCAAGGGAGGGGCGAGGGGGTTTACGCCGCTCGCATCGCCGCGACACCAGCGCCGCGCGTGCACCGCGCAGGCGCCGCGAGCGCGGCTTCCGCGCTCAGACCGCCAGCGCGCGGGGCGCGCCGCCGCCGCAGCCGCGCGCGCGCGCCTCCACTGGCGCCAGACAATGGCTATCATCAGCGCCGCAGAAGCAACCTCTCCCAGCGGTGACAACGCGCTGGACGACGCCGCCAGCGCAACTGGCCAGGCCAGGGACAATCATTCCATCTGCTTTGGGCGCGCGCGCCCAAAGGGGAAAAAGGGGCCCACCCGCGGGGGGCTCGCCGAGCTGGTGGCCCCTAGGGCCGTCGGGTGGGCAGTGACCGAAGACGCCAGGCATGGAAACTTCAGGGCCCCTTGCGTTCCGAATCGGACCCATGGCGCGCTTTATCGCGACGCGCAAACGAACGCTCGACGCCAAACTCATCCATCACAGCGGCGCGGCACTCCCACTGGTCGGCCACATCGAGCGGAAGATGGCTCGCCGGGGGGGGGGGGGGGGCGCTCTGCGCCGCACGCCTCGCGGCGCTATCTCTGCTCGGCGCGGGCCCGCCGCCGCTGCGCCGCCGCCTCTCGCGCGCCTGCGCGCCCCTGCTCAACCGCGGAAATCAAGTCGAGCGTCGCACAGGCCGCGCGAAACGGGGCCGTCTGTCGCTGAAATTCCTCGACCGCCAACCCCGTCGGCGGCGCTGCTACCCACCGAGTCCACGCGGCGGCGCAGGTCAGGGCCCTGCAGGACACTGGGGGGGGCGCGAACCAGAACCCTCGCGTCTTTGCGGATTCTCAGAGCGGCCTCGCCCCATTGCCCCTGCGGTCCACCGAGCGCGCGCCGCGCCGCGACGACGTGCAATCAGAAACTCGCCGGATCTGCGCCGTTGACATCCAAGAACTACGCTGGCTCCAATCAGATGCGCCTGAGTTCTTCTTCAGCACGTTGCGACGTCGCAAGCGCGGCCTGGAACCGCCGTTGCCTTCGCTGTGGATCGACGCGCGATGGCCATCGGAATGGGCGATCACGTATTCGAGGTGCGGAGAAATGAGCACGCCCCTGCCGCCAAAATGAGCAGGGGCGCGCGCTGTCGCCGAACAGTGCGGCCCCCGCAGGTGCGCAAGTGCAGCTCCAGGTGCATGGCAAGAACGTCACCCCAGCCGCCAGCTGTGGAGAACAATCGCAAGTTTCATCCACGTGAGGTCACTGCGCATGTTATGCCCACGCCTCTTCAGAAACGTGGAAGACATGCCCATGCTCTCCCGGTCGTCGCCGACGTCGAAAATGCCTCCCGGGCTGGACTCATCATGCCCGATTACCGAGGTCCTCTGGCGCGGCTGGCTCGGATCGCCGCTTCGCGACAGCGCGGCCGCGAACAAGTCCTCCAATGCTGGGCTCCCTGGCGCCCTCGGGGTGAGCAGCCTGTTGGGTTCCGCCGGGGGCCAGTTCCAGCTTCCGCCGACGACCGGCGGCATGGCCAGCGCGTGGCTGGATTCAATCCGTCCGCGGCTGATCTGGCTGATCTTCCATTCGCCAATCTTGGCTGGCATAGCCGCCTCCACCCCGCGATGCGTCTGGTTTATTGGCGAACCCCTGCTGCGTCGCGTCTCCACGATGGAAGAATTACTGCGCCGAATCTCGCTCCCAACGAGCCGATCGAGATCGCCGCCTCGTCGGCGCCATGTCGACGCGACCCCGCGGCGCCGCCGCGGCGATTTCGAACGGAATGCCATCGGCGCTGCGAAGGAACAGCAAACAACACCGGGGCAGGAACAGCGCGCTGGGCAGGGTAAGAAACAAAAGTGCTGTGCGCCAGAGGGACGCGGAAGAGCGCACAGCGCTAGATGCACGAGGCGCGTCGCAAAGCGAACCGCGCAAACGCTGGAGGGGGAGCGGAGCAGCGCAAGTCGCCGGAAATATGAACAAAACGCAGCAACAACAACAACAACATGTTTCGAAAACGTGGACCGCAACTACCAAAAAACAATCGTCGATCGCTAAACACCGATCTTCAACAACTTCGATGCCCAAGAAACACCTTCCACCAAACTAACACTAACTCTAGCTCAACTCCTACGTATAAGTTGCTGGAGCTCGCCCAGTTGATATACTTGCGTGCGAAATTCTAGGAGTACATATGCACTTGTGTACTGTTCACTTAAGGTACAATACCGCTTGCGCAACAGAAACCCAATATCCGCCGACACCTTGTGGGTCTCTAGGCGTGTGAGATAGTTCCCCCCCCATGCCCCCCCCCCCCCCCGGGACCTTAAACCGGAGATTCGACCCCCCCCCGGCCCCTGGGCACCCACCGCCGAACGCACCATGGGGGAGCAGGAGGCCCCAAAACGGGCCAAAACCTCACAAACGGGCCCACGAGACGGTCCAAGAAGGCCCCAAGATGCCTCCAAGACGGCCCACGAGGGCCCCGAGACGCTTAACGACCGCTCCAAGACGCCCAAGATGGCCCAAAAACGGGCTAAGAGGCCTCCTAGACGGCCCAAGATGCCCCCAAGACGCCCCAAGAGGCCTCCAAGATGCGCCCCAAGAGGGTCCCTAGACGCAAAAATTGGCCCAGTCCTTTCGTAAAACGTACAATTTTCACAAATTCGTTTTTTGGGCTTTCCGATGCTCCCAGACGGCCCAAGAGGCCCCCAAGACCGCACCAAAACGGTCCAAGAAGCCTCCAAGAGGGCCCCAAGATAGCCCAAGAGGGCCCCACGACGGCCCAACAGGCGTCCAAGACGGCCCAAGAGAGCCCCGAAGACGGCCCCAACAGCGTTCCAGGAACGCTTCAAGTGGCCTCCAAGAGAGCTCAATCTGGTCCCACACGGTCCAAGAGCGATCAAAGACACCGAAGGTGGCCTCCAGACGGCCCAAGATGCCCCCAAGACGCCCCAATTGGCATCCAAGAGGCGTCCCAAGAGGGCGTCTAGACGCAAAAATTGGCCCGTCCCCTTCGTCAAACGTGCATTTTTCGCACATTCGCCTTTTGGGCTTTCCGACGCTCCCAGACGGCCCAAGAGGCCCCCAAGACCGCACCAAAACGGTCCAAAAAGCCCCCAAGAGGGCCCCAAGACAGCCCAAGAGGGCGCCAAGACGGCTCAAGAGGCGCTGAAGACGGCCCAAGAGAGCCCCGCAGACGGCCCCAAGAGCGCTCCAGGAACGCTCCAAGTGGCCTCCAAGAGAGCTCAACGTGGCCCCACACGGTCCAATAACGATCGAAGACGCCCCAGATGGCCTCAAAATGGCCCAAAACGCCCCCAAGAGGCCTCCGAAATGCGTCCCAAACGGGTCCCTAAGCGCAGGAGTTTGCTCATTTCTGTCGAAAAACGTAGATGTTTCACAAATTCGCCTCGCGCGTGGGCTTTCCGACGCTCCAAGACGGCCCAAAGAGCCCCGACGACCGCCCCAAGACGGCCCGAGAGGCCCCCAAGATGGCCCCACGACGGGCCAAAATGGCCCCAAGACAACCTAAAAGGTCCCCAAGACGGCCCAAGAAGGCCCCAAGACGGCACCAAGAGGGGCCCAAGAGGGCAACTAAAAATTCAAAAATCTAGCCTTCCGCCCCCACGAGCCCCAGGGGGCCCCAAGAGTGCCCCAAGAGGGCGCCAGAGGCCCCCAAGAGGCCGCCAGGACGCCCCAAGGA
This sequence comes from Prorocentrum cordatum, assembly GCA_963575745.1. Classification (NCBI taxonomy): domain Eukaryota; class Dinophyceae; order Prorocentrales; family Prorocentraceae; genus Prorocentrum; species Prorocentrum cordatum. The sequence goes on along the minus strand of CAUYUJ010014181.1, from coordinate 298,235 downwards.
TCCCCCCAAGAGGCCCCCAGGAGGCCTCCAAAAGTGCCCCAGACGTTTCCGTATTGCGAGCCGTCAAGCCAGCTGCAATGCACTCCGCTCATGCATCCTTGCTCTTCCTCGCGATGTGCTCCTTATCTTGGTCGGCGTGAATGCGCTGCTGCCGCGCGAACTGTTTCGTGCGCGCTGCGAACGTCAACGGCCTCTTCACCCGTTTCGACTCATCTGCCACATCTTTCGCGGTGATGCCTCGCTGATGACAGCTTCCGCACACTACTCTTGCTCCTTTCGTCTTCCCGTGGTCCTCCACTTGGCTGCGGGTCGAAAGGCCGACCTCCCAGAAGGACACCCCGCACCCGGGCGCACAGCACGCAAGGCGCTCGCAAAACACGCCCCAGACCACCGGCATCACGCAAACATTTGGACCCCCTACGTATCTGCCACCACCCGCGCGCGACACCGCACCCTCACACAAGAAGCCACTGGCCAGAAACTCCTGGCCTCGCAACACTCACAGAAAGGGGTCGGCGGATGTGGCGTAAGTAGAATCTTGAAATACCAGAGATCAAACGTCCAATCAAATTATCCCGGCAAAGCAACCTAACAGCGATGTGTAGAAGCATATCTGAAAGCATTCCCCTTAAGATTCAGATGAAAATCCAGTTGTCGAATTCTGCTGTTCTCGCAGTCGTAGTCGCATTCGCGATGACAGTCGCAGCGGCAACGGCAGTCGCAGTCACAGCCTCAGCTTCAGCCTGCCTCCTCCTCCTCCTCCTCTTTCTCCTGCTCCTCCTCCTCCTCCTCCTCCTCCTCTTCCTCCTGGTCGTCCTCGTTCTCGTCCTCCTCGTCTTGCTCGTCCTCCTCCTCCTGGTGCTCTCTCCTCCTCCTCCTCCTCCTCCTCCTCCTCCTCCTCCTCCTCCTCCTGGTGGTCCTCGTTCTCCTCCTCCTGGTGCTCTCCCCCCCCCTCCTCCTCCTCGTCCTCCTCCTCCTCCTCCTCCTCGTCCTCCTCCTCCTCTCCTCCTCCTCCTCCTCCTCCTCCTCCTGGTAGTCCTCTCCCCTCCTCCTCCTCCTCCTCCTCCTCCTCTTCCTGGTCGTCCTCGTTCTCGTCCTCCTCGTCTTGCTCGTCCTCCTCCTCCTGGTGCTCCTCCTCCTCCTCCTCCTCCTCCTCCTCCTCCTCCTCCTCCTCCTGGTGGTCCTCGTTCTCCTCCTCCTGGTACTCTCCCCCCCCCTCCTCCTCCTCCTCCTCGTCCTCGTCCTCCTCCTCCTCCTCCTCCTCTCCTCCTCCTCCTCCTCCTCCTCCTCCTCCTCCTCCTGGTACTCCTCCCCCTCCCCTCCTCCTCCTCCTCCTCTTCCTGGTCGTCCTCCTCCTCCTGGTCGTCCTCCTCCTCCTGCTCGTCCTCCTCCTCCTCCTGCTCGTCCTTCTTCTCCTGCTCCTCCTGCTCCTCGTCCTGCTCCTGCTCGTCCTCGTCCTCCTGGTCTTGCTCGTCCTCCTCCTCGTCGTGCTCTTGCCCCTGCTGAAAATGTGGCCCAGGAATGGGAGTTCTGGGAAGTCGAAGAGCACGAAGTTGCCTACAGTTGGCTACGGGCATTCAAAATGTGGCCCGGGAATGGAGTTCTGGGAACTCGAAGAGCACGAAGTGGCCTACAGTTGGCTCCGGGCAAAACTCCACGGGAATGGACCTGGGAAGTCGAAGAGCACGAAGTGGCCTACAGTTGGCTCCGGGCATTCAAAATGTGGCCCGGGAATGGAGTTCTGGGAATCGAAGAGCACGAAGTGGCCTACAGTTGGCTCCGGGCATCCAAAATGTGGCCCGGGAATGGCGTTCTGGGAACTCGAAGAGCACGAAGTGTGTGACTGTTGCATCCGGCCCCCCAGAATGTGGCCCGGGAATGGCGTTCTGGGATGTCGAAGAGCACTTTGTGTGTGACTGTTGCATCCGGCCCCCCAGAATGTGGCCTGGGAATGGAGTTCTGGGAAGGCGAAGAGCACGAAGTGTGTGACTGTTGGTGAAAAACGAGCCCGGCTCATGCCGCCCGGAAACGCCCCAACACCTGCCCGGACCCCCCTGTGGAGTGATCTGTGAGCTCTTTTGAGACCACTAGAAACCTATAAGTCTTCGCTGTTAGGTAAAAATCGAAACCTGGGACCGGAAACCCTGAATGCTGCTGAAGCAGGCATGCTGCTCCAAGTTGGCCGAACGCAGAACCCAGAACCGATTCACTCAGAGACGAGGTTCACGCTCGAGAACTCCTCAAGACGAGCGTGCGAGTGTGTGTGAGTGATAGAAAGATGGTAGCGTTGGGTAAATATGATTACGGTGGGTGACGATGAATGTGTGAGAGTGTGCGTGAGGTGAGTGGTGAGGACTCTGCGTTCAAAAAATGTACCCTATGATGATGATGATAATGCCAGTTATGATGACGATGACGACGGTGGTGCCGATTACGGTGATGGTGATGAGGATAAGGATGCGGATGATGGGGATGATGACGACGATGATAATGATGATGATGATGATGAAGATGATGATGATGATGATGATGATGATGATGATGATGATGATGATGATGGCGATGATGGTGATGAAGGAAATGCTGATTATGACGAGTGGCGACGAAGATCAGGCAAGATGTTGATGATGATGGTGATGACGATGATGATGATGATGATGAGGGTATGCGAGAAGGACTGCGCGGTGTGTCCTGAGGAATCAAAAACCTCACTTGGGACGCTGGGGCGACCAAAAATGAACTATACATAGCAACAGCAAAAAGACAGAATACTGAGGAGGGCGGTGCATGGGGAGGAATGTGTAGTGTGGTGCCCGGGAGCGGGGAGGACTAGCGGCATTGAGTGAACCGGATGTGGAAAAGAGTCGGGCGCACTGGGGAAGAGATGGAAGCACTGGGAAAGAACTGCGGGGGCGGGCTGGAGTAAGGATGATTTGGAATGAGTATGGAGGACGCTGGACCAGAAGCGGAGGTGTGGGGGAATTGCAAAGAAGACAACAAGAGCAACCTCGTGCGGGGGGTGAAGAGGTGAGAGGGAGGCGGAACCATGGAGAAGCTCCTGCTATCCCCCCCTTCTCCCTCTCATCGGTCCTCTTCCTCGAGCCTCCACCCCCTCCTCGAACCTCCTGCTCGCCCTCCTCGGTCATACGAGTCATACTCGACCCTCGATCCTCCTCAAGGATCCTTCTCCCTCCTCCTCGTCCGCCTTCTTCTGCTTCTCGATCCTCGATCCTTGATCCTCTTTGATATTCCTCCACCTCCTCCTCCTCCTCCTCCTCGCTTTCCTAATCCTCCTTGTCGGTGCTCAATCCTCGATCCTGGATCTCTCTCCTCCTCCTCGGTCCTTCTCCTTCATCTCGGTACTCGCAGTCCTCCTCTCCGTATTCGATCCTCCTCTTCGATTCTCGACCCTCGATCTTCGATCCTCGATCTTTTTGTTGAGCTCAACGCCCTCTCTGCCAGGTGGCACAGTGCAATCGACCAACCCGTTGGGTCGAAACGAGCGGGCTCATGCGGCGGCGACAAAAACAATCGGTTCGAAATGCTCTGCCAGGCGTCCAGTTGCCGCTTCCAGCCTACAGCCGGAGGTCCGCTGGCGGCCATGACACCTCCCTTAAATCCTCTGTTCCTCTCCTGCTCTCCCCATCCTTCCCTCTCCCACACCCTTCCTGCCTTGCGCTCAAGTCTTTTCACTGCAGGCACACCAGAACACCGCATGCCACGCTGAAGTCCCCCCGAGCCCGCTGCACCCTGTCTGCGGCCTGTCAGCTTGCTGACTGTTCGCGGCGCCGTCGGTCAGCTCGAAGAGAAGCAGGAGAGCATGCGGTGAAACTCCCGTGGCCCCACCCCTACCTGTCCTGATGTGCATGATGGGCGACGATCTAAAACGGGTCTTGCGCAAGATGGCACAGCGGCCTTACGCCGAAGCTTACGCGGGCCGCCCACGCGGCACCCTACAATGGAGACGACGGCGCTTACGCGCCACCTTACGCGGGTCGGCGCAAACGACCCCGTTTTTGTTGCGTCACACCCGTAAAACCCCAACGGTCGTGATATAAACCAACAAGTCGTGAAACATATGTTGGCATATCGAAAAACATGCGTACACTAGAACCACGCACTCGTTTCGCGCGCGCTCAGATTCTAATCAACGTTGCTCCACGTTGTTCGGCCATCGGGTCCGCTCTCCCTCGGAGACATCAAACCACACTCACTCATGCGCGGGTGTCCGTATAGCGCAGATTGGGTGCACAGCGGGCACTTCTGACGTGCAAAGGGAAGAAGTGGGGAAATCTTCAAGATGCACGTAACAAGCCACGGGAAGAGAGGACGATCTAAATTTCGCAAAGGTCATGCAACAAACACGTTGCGGGAAGAACGTGCCGGAACAAGCTCGTATCCTCCGTCATTTTCAATTCGGGGAGTTGGCATCGCCACGAACTTGCGAGGATATCTGAGGCGGTCGAATGTTGAGGACGGTCCGGGGCCTGGGAAAACAGTAAGGAGGAAACTCAGTTGGACTGCCTCGGGAAAGCGGCAATCGGGGTGGGAAAATCACGTTCCGGTGGGAATGTTCCAGAGCGCGGTTCAGAGTCTGCCGGGGAATTTCTGAAAGGCTGTCCCTAATTGCCTTCGGGACCTCGTGGGCCGTAAGAAGCGCCTCATGGGGTTATGTTGGGGGCTGATCTGGGAAGAAGATGGGAAGTAAAGGCACGTTCTGGCGGGAGTGCTCAGGAATGTGGCTGAGTGCCTCTTGTGAGGCCTCTGGAGAATCTCATTGGGCAACTTTCAACATCTTCTTAGTGTCATCGTGCAAGCGCGTCGCACCGCAGTTAGTGAGCGAGCGAACGCACCCTCGCTAGCATCAATTCCCGTCGAAGCTGTCGGTGTGTATGTGCCTGTGTGTGCGTGTGCGTGTGACTGTGTGAGCGAATGTTAAGGTGTGTTGCGTGTTGTGCGCGCATGGGTAAAAACAATTGTGTGTTGTGTGTTGTGTGTGTCATGTGTGCGTGCGTAAATCCCGCGTCAATCAAGAAACCAGAACCGGGAACCCGGAGCCCAGAATCCAGCTGAGAGCCGGCATGCTGCCTGCAAGATGCAAACCATGGCCGAACCCGGAAAACGCAACCCAAACCCAAAACCAAAATATCTGGAATGGGAAGTCCAACCCGGAACCCAGGACCCGGAGCCCATGACCTGGAACCTGGAGAGTTGCTGAACGTGCGCATGTTGCGAAGACAAGAGTTCGACCCCATTGAATCGCCAAGGAGGCGAGCGGCAAAAGGAAGAATTGTTCATGAAGCGTTTCAAGTTCGAGAAATAGTTGTGTTAAAAAAGGACGCGTGCTAAGGGGGCTGTCTTGGAGCGTGGGAAGCTCGAAAAGAAGGATGACGTTAAATACCACGAACCCACAATGTGATCCAATGACTTTTGCATCCTGGGGCCCTCTTGAGAGTCCTCTTGGGCGCTTTTGTGGTGTGGTCTTAGGGTCCCCTGGGGGCTATACTGGGCGTCTTTGAACGCTCCTGGGCTGTCTTGGAGGCCTCTTGGACCGTCCTTTGAACTCTCTTGGCGCATCCTGGGGCCGTCTTCGGCCTCCCGGCGCGATCCCAGCGCGCTCCTGGGGCCTCGTGGCCCCGATGGCGCGTCCAGGGGCAACCCTGGGAGTCACCAGCCCTGTCCGCGGGCGTGTGCACATATACATACATACATGCATACAGACATACATACAAACAGACTGACTGACTGACTGACAGACATGCATGCGTACATACATGCACACATGCACATGGATGGATATATAAACACGCATTTTATACTAATGTATATATATATATATACGCATACATACATGCATACATACATCGTTATGCATGTGTAAACTACTACAACCACGCGCGCTGCGCGTGCGCGTAGGTTTCAGCCGACTGCGTAGTCGTTGTCACTAGGCTTTGCGCTAATCCACGAAAGCCAATATTCCAAAAAAGACGTCTCCCTATAGGGCCGCGAAACGCGTGAGTGGCGTGCTGGAAGACGAGCCGCTAGCATGCGCGCGTGGCCACTCGGGCATTCGGTGGAGCTCCCTATGGGGCCACGACACGAGTGAGGTGCGTGCCGAAACGGAGCCGCCCAGCATGCGGGCGATGTCACTTGGGCGAGCTCCTGCTGAGGCCACGAAAAGCGCGAGGGGTGTGCCGAAATTGGCGCGGCGGCGCCATGTGGGGGCGCGAAACGTGTGAGGGGTGCGCCGAAATGGGCGCGCCGGTGCCATGCGGTCGCGCCCATTCAGACCGTTGGCGAAGCTCCCGAAGGGGAACGACACGCGTGAGGGTTGTGCCGAAATGGGCGCGGTGGTGCCACGCGGTTGCGCCCACTGAGACCGTAGGTGGAGCTTCCGAACGGGCACACAACGTGTGAGGGGCGTGCCGACATGGGCGCGGCGGTGCCATGCGGTCGGCGCCCGCTGAGACCGTAGGAGGAGCTCCACAGAGGGCACGAAACGTGCGAAGGGTGTGCCGAAAGGGGCGCGGTGGGGCACATGCAGTCGCGCACACCGACACCGTACTGAGAACTCCCTACTGGGGCACAAAACGTGCGAGGTGTGTTCCAAGATGGACACGCGGAGAGCAGAGGCAGGTAGATGGAGGATGGGGAGGAGAAGGTGGAGGAGGAGGAGCAAGGAGGAAAGAGGAAGGACGGATGAAGGAAGGAGTGGGGCGCGGCGCTGCGAACTCAAAACGAGGACCCAACTCCACAGGAGGGTGGGGGAAACTCTATCCTCGAACTTCTGTGACAACCCATGGGCGAATGCATTGCCAGCACGATGGAAAAATCGTGCGGTGCACGACTCATCGCCACCGCGACAAGTACCGATTGACGAGTCTCCTCTCGAGACATGAATGGAACGCCTCGCGCGCTTCTGGACTCGCTGACTCCCCGCGGCCCGACGCCGCAGAAAAAAGGCAGCATCGTGAAACATCACGACGACGATATCGACGATGACGTCGACGACGACGTCGACGACGACGACGTCGACGACGACGTCGACGATGACGACCACGACCACGACCGAGAGGCTGCGCCCCCGAAGGGGGCCACGAGGGGCGCGGCGGCGGCGGATGGTGTGTGTGTGGGGGAGGAGAAGAGGAGAGGGGGGACACGATCGGGCACGCCCAGATCTTGGTGCTTATGATATCATACGAAGGGTACAGCATTGCCGCGCGACTTTTCGTGGGGAAAATGAGAAGTAGCCCCTCACACGGTTGCTGTGCAACCATGGAAGTAAACCAGGACTGCAAAATGGCATGGAATGGCATGAACATGAAATGACATGAAGAGCGGACACACTGTCGAAGCCAGCGTGCCTTCAGGTAAAGGAAAAAACAACTCAGAAGGATTGGAAACAAATCATCCATTTTCCCTATGCCCGAATGCTGGAGAGCTGATGCCAGCAGCAACGAGCGCAAGCCACCGACGAACAACTTGCGTTGCTGTCCGCAATCAGTCCATTTGGTGGACCCGCTTCTCGAACTCCGAATAGACCACTTGGTGAGATGCGCGAAGACTGTGTGGAGCGTCCGCCCAACACATCGGGAGTGCTTCTGCACAGCTGGTCCTGAAAGCGGGCGCAACGCTCCCTGCCAGTGGGCCAGTGAGGAAGCCGCAGATCCCAGCGGCGACGCGCGTGGGCACGTTGCCTGCGGGAATGAGAAAGACGGCACCTACGCTAGCCACCGCACCGAACAAGGCGCACATGAAAGCACCCACGCCCTGAATCGAGTCGAGCAAGTCCGTGATGATAAAGCCCGAGTTCGACAACTTGACCATGGAGTACGTGAACCACGCCGACTTCACGTGCGCCCAGCTGATGAAGTATTCGAGAATGTCGCCGATGCACGTGATGATGCAAGTCACAATGTACATGACAACGCACAAAAGGTAATTCGCGTCTTGCGTACGGCCTAAGATGCGATGGGATCTGACACACGAGATCGATAGGGACAAAGACCCAACCGAACGCATCGACATTAGCGTGGTGGAGTGACACCGACTCGGGATAGGATGATCATGAAAGAGATGTCCACCTCCTCACCAGCACCAGCGCAACACGCACGACGCGTAGCACATCCCCACGAAGAAAATTATGGCACCCGAGCCCATCGTCCTTTCAACTGCACCGAGGAGAATCATGGTGGTGCCCGATAAATGCATAAGGCATGGGTGAAGAAAACGTGGAGTACACGTCGGGCCCTGGAAACCAGTGGGCACCCATCAAAAAAGCAAGGAACACACACATGTACAGTCTCCTCCCGACGTCGACCTCGTCGTGGCGTTCCTCCGACGCCACCATCAGCGCGGCAAAATACGCCTTGTTGTCGTCCAGGTCCCGCGTACCCTCAAAGTTGACTTTTGTGAGTTGGTCGAGGTTCTTGCGGCGTTCCCCGCCCCTATGCCGCCAGCGGCTGCCCGAATGTGGCGCCACTGCTCGAATACGCCATGCTTCCCGCGCAAAGGAGAAGGAGGAGGGAGAACGAGGTGGAGGAGGAGTAGGAGGGGGAGGAGGAGGAGGGAGGGGGCGGAGGAAGATGCGTGAAGAAGATCACGTTGCTCCCCTCGCACTTCAGGACCATATCCCAGAAATAAGTTCGAGTCGAAACAGTATCCCAGGGCCCGACGCGTGAAAGCCCTCCAGGTTCGGTACTTCTTTGTGTTCGGAATTCTCTCTGGTGGTCACGGATAAAGTAGGTTGGAACATCATAAGAATGATGCAATGAGTGGGGCCAAGGGACAGCCCAGGACCAGAGAGAAGGGAGATGTGCAGCGGGGAGGATGCAGGAAACCAAACAGACACTGCTGTCGCGCCGAGCGGTTCGATCTACGTAGTAACCAGGTATCCAGACAAACGTGAAGACCATCCAACTTAGCGGGTACAGCACGTACGGGATGGATTTCATCACACCGACGCTGTCGCCCTCCCCCACAGGGGTCAGAATCTGTCTCAGCTCGTCACTTGAACTGCATCCCTGGCCGTTGAAATCAACTTCGCACATGCTCAAAACGACCAGTTGACCAGCGGACCGTTGAGCAAGTCAGAAGGTGTCGTTGTCAGAATATCCTTACCTTTCACTGACGTGCAATTGGAGACCGTGTATACTGTCGAATGGACTGCCTCAATTACTGGCTTGAAGATGGTTACATGTAATCCGTCATTGCACTCAGCTTGTCGCTGTCTGTGGTGCTCACCATAAACTTGTCGTAGTCGGCCTAGTGGACGATGCACTCTGGGTCAGTCCCCCAAAGCCTCTGTACCACTGCTTCTCAGTGACCATCCCGATCTTGATCTATACCACCGAGCCTAACAGGCCCGCAATGATGATGAAAGGGATCTTGACGGGGTTCAGAGGAACCACTGCCACCTTTTGCTCGAGGCTCCAGGGGAGCAAGCGCTCGTTTTTCTCTGCACGTATTCTCTCTTTTTCTTCTTATTATTCTTCTTCCCTCTTGGCCTCTTCCAGCTCTTCCTTGGTGGGCCCTGTTTCTGCCTTCTTGCCGCCAAACCCAACGAACGGCATGAAGGCGGAGGAGGATGGGGAGGAGGAGCGGCACGGTGCGACTCGGGCCCCGTCGAAGGAGAGTGAGACCTGCTTCGGCAATCGGGCGGGGCTTGAGCCGCGGGCGTTGGCAGGGGCCTGTAGGGGACATGATGGGTCCAAGCTCGCGGCATGTTAACGTCTTGAGGCTGACCAGAAACCATATTGGGTCGTCGTGGACAACTGATGGAGCTGTCTTGGAGCTTGGGCTGATCTTGAGCTCTTGAATGGGGGGGGAACCAGTCGGTTGGGCGTGGGTGGTTTGACGAGTAAACTATTATAATATGATCCGTTTCTCCTTCGGGAAAAGTTCATCTCTCCCCCATGCGTACCCCGTCTCCTTCGGAGTAGATTGGGGAGGGGGGGGCGCGGGTTGTTGGGGCGTCCAAGATAAACCAACATGGCCTCGAGAGGTAGCCCAAGATGGATCAAAGTGGCTTCCAACACGCCTCCAAGAGGCGCCATGGCCGTCCAAAGACGGCCCCAAGTGGCCACGGAGCCTCTCAAGGATCCCCCCGAAAGGCCCAACCCGTCCAACGCCACAAGAACATCAATGTTGTTTACATTGTCGCCCTTTGGCGTCTGGTGGGCTCTTGAGGCCTCAAGATGACCCCAAGATCGCCCAAGAGAGCTCCAGGCGGGGCCCAAGCGGGGCCCAAGAGGGCCCCAACACGGCCCCAAGAGCGCCCGACGCCCTAACAAACCATTGTTCGGCCTCCGAGTTGGGGACCGGAATCGAGAACCCCCTTTCCTGTAATCGATGGCCCCTAAGGCTTCCAAGACGCCCCAAGAAGGGCCTAGGAGGGGGCCCAAGAGGACCCCAAGAGAGCTCTAAAGGCTTCCATCATGGCACAAAGAAGACCAATGTAAAATGCTAAGCGGCTCCTGTACGGACAAATCCACGAAGATATCGATCGTCGAAAGCCTGCTCGAGCAGATACCGCAGAAGGCCTGTCCGAGCTGGTCCGATCTTCTGCCTGACGTGTCGCCCCCTTCACAGTCCCACTGCATCCTCCTAAACGTCCCAGATCGCCCGCATTGTGCTTGGGCGTCGTTTCTGAATGGGCTAGTGAAACTAATGTTTTTGAACCAGTGGGCCAAGCGCCGTGGGCTGCTGGTGGATTCGCCCGTTGGTGTCCCAAGGGCGTCCGAGACCATCCCTGGCAGCCCAGGGAGGCCGTCTGGCAACTGTCAGCACTTCTTGGGCGCAGCGAAACAGCCATCCCAAAATGTTGATCTGTGAGTGTGAGCCTGAGTGCGAGCGTAAGTGTGAGTCCGAGTGTGAGTGTGAGCGCGAGTGTGTGTGTGTGTGTGAGTGTTAGTGTGAGTGTGCGTGTGTGTTCCAGTGCTTGTGTGTTTGAATGTTTGTGTTTGTCTGTTTTGTGCTTGTTTAGTTGTGTGTGTGCGCGTGAGTGTTTGTGTGTTTGTGTGTTTGTGTGTTGGTGTGTGTGATTTCGTGTGATTTCGTGTGAATGTGTGTTTGTGTTTGTGTGGTTGTGTGTTTGTGTGCAAATGTGCCTGCGTGTCCGTGTGTTTGTGTGGTTATCCGTGTTTGTCTGCGTTTGTCTGCGTTTGTGCGTTATGTGTATGAGTGCTTGTGTATGGTTGTGTACTTGTGTTTATGTGTGTTTCTTTATGTGTGTGTTTGTGTGTTCGTGTGTTTGTGTGTTTGTGTGTGTAGGTGTTTGTGCTTGTGGTTGTGTGCGTGTCTGTTTGTGTGTTAGTGTGAATGTGTCTTTGTGTGTTTGTGGCCGAGATGGTTCTTGCGTTTGTGTTTGTATGTTTGTGGTTGTGTGTTCGTTTTTGTATGTGTGTGTTTGGTTTGCGAGGTTGTTAATGTTTGTGCTTGAGCTTGTGCTTGTGTTCGCATGTGTGTCTGTATATGTGCTTGTGCTTGTGCATGTGCTTGTGCTTGTGCGTGTGTGTGAGAGTGTGTGTGTGTGTGCATGTATGTATGTCTGTATGTTTGTCGGGGCCGTGCCGCTTTGGGAACCTCGCTTCCTGCGAGGCAGCCCCCAATAGCTGTTCGGGCCAATTCGCAAGACCAAGCCCTGCCATCCTGGCCGGCTGTTTCACGCTGCGCCCAGCCGTGGGCGGGAATCCGCGGGAGCCTCCGAGATACGCCAAGAGAACCACGCGGCCTCGAAGCCCCAGAAGGCTCCCCAAAGATCCGACGACGCCTTGACTCCGGAACTCCCAGAACGTTACTCCGGGGCCGTCTTCAGGGGGCCACATGAGAAACTTACCCCTACCCCCCACAATTTCTGAGGGGGAAGGTGGGGTCCACTTCGTTCGGGAGCTCCCGAGCGAAGTGAACCCCACACTCCCCCTCAGAAATCGTGGGGGTGGGGGTAGGGATACTAGTAGGGTTCGCATGTGGCCCGTAGTGAGACTTGGCGTCCAGAGTCGGCTTTGGGCGGTCCCGGGTCCCGGCGAGGGCGTCGAAATCACCGAGCCGAAGGCCCCGAAGCCTCCGAGCCCACGCGCGACAGAATCTGGGACCAAAGGCCCGCCGGCCCCCGCCGCGCCCTGTGCCTTGGCGGCGTGCTCTGCCGCTGCGGCCAGCTGCGCTCCCTGGACGCCCTGGTGCAGGCCGGGCACATACAGGCGCCTGGCGAGAGCAGTCGGCATCGCTCCTCCTCCTCCCCCTCCTCCTCCTCCTCCTCCTCCTCCTCCTGCTCCTCCTCCTCCTGCTCCTCCTCCTCCTGCTCCTCCTCCTCCTGCTCCTCCTCCTCCTCCTGCTCCTGCTCCTCCTCCTCCTCCTCCTCATCGTCCTCCTCCTCCTCCTGCTCCTCCTCCTCCTCATCGATATGTCGGGTCGGATCGGAATATGCGCCGGGTCGGGCCGCCCCAGCTCGGAAGGGGCCTTTTCAGACGGCTCGAAGCCCCCTGGCATTCTGAGAAGTTTCCTGAGACTTCCCAGAAGACACGAAAAACGCATCAGAAAGCGCACAGGCTTCTGAAAAGTCCCGCCGCCTGCTGAGGCGACCTTCCCTGCGCGTTCCCGCCCCCCCTCGCTCGCCGCCGAGGCTCCCTCTCTCCTCGCCACGACTGTTCGGCATTAGTGGCATACTCTCCCCTTCTGCCCCGACAGTGTCCAGTGGCGCCCCCACCCCTTCCCTGCTCCACACACCCTGCTCCTCCTGCTCCTCCTGCTCCTCCTGATCGTCCTCGTTCTCCTCCTGATCGTCCTCGTTCTCCCTCCTTCGCCCATGTAGAGAGCCTTCCTCTCGGATTGCGCCGCAGGTCACGAGCTGAAACTGCCCCATGCATACGGTTTGGTTTTCAAGTGTAGCTCACACGTCTGGCGGCGCGCACAGTCAGTCGTCTTCAAATATTCCAATAACCGAAACAATGGAAGGCTAGTCTTGTCTAGAATGTGTTGTTATGTTGTGCTATACCTTTTGGGGTTCTACACAAAATACAACAACGTTCCGATCAAACAACTGATGTTTAGCATGTTTGGTTATGTTTGTTGAACTTGTTTTAGGCCCGTCGCCGTGGACCATTGTCTCACCCTTGCTGTAATCACTCCGGACTGATCGTTTGTGCCACCGTCATTACCACACGAAAAAATCTGGCCCAGGAAGCCCACCTACGAATCAGATGTTGCGCGTGTTCACATACAATGTCCTCTACGGTGGTTCGCGTCAAGTGTCCTGCTCGCCCGTTACGGAGTATGGTTCCTGTCGTCGGTTTCCGTATAGTTTTCGCCATCTCGTAAGGGCACGGCATCATCTATTGCGCAGCGGACCTCGCGACCTCGCTCATCGTAGAGGCAAATGTCGGACGCGCTCCACAAATCCCATACTATGACACTGCAACCAAACAGGTTCCTTAACCCAAAAACAATTATTTCGGCGTCGGGGGAAAAAAACAAGATCTTCCACGCTTCGAGGTGAGCGATGTAAACATGGGCATGATATTGTGTGCCTTTTTCGGGACCTGGGATGTCCTGGTGGAGCTGGTCTGCAGCGAACGTCGCGCTTTCGCCGAGCAGGCCGCATTTCCCGACACTGGCACGCATCTGGGCCGCGCTGAGGGACCACACCCTGCGCACCCCCTCCGAAATCGAGAACATGCAACGTTTGCCACGCCACGCCTGCCACGCTTCCCGATCCGGGCACGCATAAAAGCCAGTGCCGAGGAACCTATACCCCGGCGAAGCCCCTCTGGTGTCGGAAAGGAAAAAGTGCCACGCCTGCGACGCTCTCCGACCCTGGCACGCATAGAGCTGGCGCCGAAGGACCACCCCCCGTGCACCCCCTTCTGGTGCCGAGACATTGCCACGCCAGCCACGCCCTGTGAATCTTGCAAAAGTGTTTTGTGGTGTGCGTGTCATGTGTATGATGCGTGTGCGGCTGTACCTGGACGTGCGTCTCATATGGATGTCCAGTATGTAGCGCGTACGTCGCGGGTATGCTGCAATGAACACAGCGCGCGTGCACTGGCGTTGTGACTGTGTGTGCGTGTGTGCGTGTGTCTGTGCGAATGTATGCAAGCGTGCGGCTGTATATAGACGCGCGTCTCATGTAAGTGCCGTACACATGTTGCGCGTGGGTGGGTGGCAGAAGGAAGTGGGCGACATCATCTCCCTTCCTGCCCTCACGCCATGTGTTGCATGCGTTGTGTAGCAGGAGTACGAGGAGGTACAATGAAGGCGAACTGCTTGTGCGCGCGTTGGCGCCAGGAAGAAAGGGAATCGGGGCGTCGAACGCCTGGGCAACCTTCGGCGCTCCTGGCTCAGATGCCCTGGCAAGAACTCAGCCGTTCACCGCGCAGGCCCTCTGGCGCACTGCGAGCGGGTACTGGCCCGATTCCTGGCCACCCATGACATCCGTGCTCTGGACTCCCCGCTGTTGGCACGCTACATTGCCTCAGCCGACGCCGTGCCAGCACCGGCCGCCAGGCAGCAATCGCTCCCGGACCGAAAAGGGACAGCCGAGGAGACAACGGCGCCAGAGCCCCCACCCGGACCCCCGCCGAATGCAGCTGGCACGCCCGAGCTGCCCCGCCCTGCCTGCAAGACCAACCCGCGACGCCAACCGCCCACCTCGCGCAGACGCCTCGCGCCCACCGGCCCACGCGACAGGAGAGGAAGGCGAAGGGGGGTCTCGCGACAGCACCGCGCAGGACGCCATGAACCCCGCCCGGGAGGCTGACCTCGCCCACATCAGCAAAGTTGCCACTGCGCCCATGGCAGCCAATCAGAACGAGACAGCCTGCACCGACGCCGCACCCGATGAGCCACGCCGCCCAGCCAGGCACGGCGCACCTGTGAAGGATGAACCAGACTGGTTTGGAAACGAAAGCGAAGCCAACGCCGCAGCCCGCAGAGGCACCCCGCTCCTGGACCCCGGCCCCCCGCTCAGGGCGCACTCAGGCAGCGTGCCGGACCTGGCCCCCGGAGACTTCGCCGCGGCGCGCGACGATCGTTCTGCCGCGCCATTGGCGCGGGCAACCAGCCCCAGCGAGAAGGGCACCCTGCTCGCGCCCGCCACTGACCCAGGGTCCATCGCCGGCCCTATCGAAGACGTGCGCTACCCCGACGCTCCCACCCTGCTCGGGAAGTCTCGCCTCCTCAGCGTGAGAGCGCGGCAGGCCTGAGCGGTCGTCTGGGACGCTGCCGGCACAGCGCGCCGCGTGTGCGTCATTAAGCGGGACGCGTTTTTCGGCATCGAAACTGGCCGTGCTCTCGGCCCACTCTGGGGCGACCACACCTTGGCCCAGCCGCGCGCCGCCGGGCCCGGGCCGAGCGCGGCGCGGGCCAGCATCCAGCGCCCCCGCTCATGGCCGCGGTAGCGACCCCGACTGGATGGGAATGGCAAGGCAGGCCGCATCCTGCGCGAGGCGCGACATTGACGGGCGCGTGGGCAACATGCGGGACCCGGACTGCCCCGACGACCGCGCTGACCGAGCCTGGCTCGACCTGGATCAATAAGTTGCACCGCCTGTCACGGCCCCGTCTCGATTTCAAACGCACGCACACCCGAGGTGGCCTAGAGAGCTGGGCTGCCGTCGTCAGGCGTCTCCAGATCGATGATAGTTCCTACTTCGTCGAAGGTTGGAAGCGCGAATTCGACAAGCGCGACAACGTGAGCGTCGGCAAGGGGAGATGCAACCCGCAAGCCAGCGAGGACTTTTGCCGGGAGTTCATGGCCGATCTGTGGCACTTGAAATTCGACCTCAAAAAATACTGCCGGCGGGAAGGTATCCACGCGGACTGGGGCCAGGTCTAGCGCAAAGGACAGGCCGAGAACAATCGCAGGCAGGAGACGCGGGAGCGCGACGCCGCCGAGCATGGCACAGGGCGCGACAAGCGCGGCAAGCCTGGCAGGCGCCGCTTGGACGCGGCCTGGGGCGACGCCCCCGATGCCCGCCCTCGGCCCCGAGCACTAGCTGCACCCGGCACCTCTGCGGGGCCTGCTGCCGGCGGGCACCGCGCCATTCCACGCATGGCCCTCCCCCCTCCTCCTCCCTCTTCCTTGCGTCGCACCTCCCAAGTGAAAGGCGCGTCGCGCGCGCACTGCCCCCTGCGTCATTTCGGTGTCTCTGCTGCGAGCTGCGAGCGCAGGGCCGCTCATTGGGTCGCCCTGCATCCTCGCCCGGCTTCCGCACCTCTCGGCGCCCCCCACCGCTGCCCCCTCGCGGCGCGCCTCCTGGGCGGGGCGCACGTCGCCCACGCCCTGTCCCCTTCGCCATTTGGGCGCTTCTCTGCCGCGCCCCGCTGCGCCGTCCACTGGGCCGTCCAAAATCGTTGCTGGGCTTGCGTTTCCTTCCGCGCCCCCCTTGCCGCCCCCCGCGACGCACCTCCCAGATGGGACGCGCGTCGCTCATTCTCATTCCCCTGCGCCACTTCGGCGCTCCCCCGACGCTCCGCGCTGTGCCCACCCCCGCGTTCTGCACGCGGCTTCTGCACCTCGCGGCGCGCCCCGCCGCCGCCCCGCGACGCGCCTCCTGGGCGGGGCGCGCGTCGCCCTCTCCATGTCCCCTGCGCCACTTCGGCGCTTCTCGGCTACCCTGCGATGTTCTGCCCCCTGGGCCGCCCAGCGACGCCACCTGGCTTCTGCAGCCCCTGGCGCCCCCCGCCCCCGCCCCACGGGTGGGAGGCGCGTCGCCCGTTCACCGCCTCACGCGACGCTTCGGCGCCCCCCCGGCGCACCGCGCTCGCCCGCGCGCGCGCCGCCCTTGTCCGCCACCCGGCCCCCGCGCCCGTCGCCCCCTCTCCGCGGCGGCCCCGCGCCGTCTCATCATGTTGCGATGCTTTTTCGCCCCGCCCCCTACTGGGGCGCCCCGCCCGCCGCCTCCGGCACCTTCCTTCGCCAAGCGCGGCGGCGCAAAATCAACTCCCTTACCGCGGCGGTCGGGCAGGGTCATGAGCGCAGCCACTATTTGAGCGGTTGCGATCGGCCCTGCGGGGGGGGCCAGCCCTGGCGGACGCTCTCCAAGAGGCCAGCTCCCCACGAGCGTCAACCGAGAATGCCCCCCCCAGATGGCCCCCGCGCCTCCGACTCGACATCGTGGGCCCCGCTGACCGCGGCGGCGGAATGGCCTCTGAAAATCGTAGCCTACCTCGGGCCCGCGGCCCCCGCCGGGGCTGTCAACAGACGGCAGGCCTGCGAGGCCGATCCAGGAAGAGCCTCCGAGAGCCAGACCTCCCAGTGAGCTCGGGCCCCACCGGCCGCTCTATCGCTGCTTCCCTAAATGGAGCTCCTGGAGCCCCCCCGCAGACAGATCATTGAGCTGAGAAAGCCATCTAACAGGATTGCCCGGGGCGGCCGCCCCGCACCTCACCAGTTAAATCCAAGGCCTGAGGAACCTTCAAACTCCCCGGGCCTATCAGGGCGCTCCAACGCTGAGACGCATGCTTCGGGGGCGGGGCATCCGACTCTTCAGGGTCAGACACAAGATCGCAGGGCCTCAGAATGAGGCGGAGCTGCGCCTCCAGAGACTGCCAGAAGTGAACGCGGCGATTCGCCAACGGGGGCCCAGGGGCGGCCTTCGGGATGATCTGGCCCCGCTTGGTACGAGGTTGCTATCAACGCCCCGACAAACTCGGCGCGCTGCGCAAATTCCAACGCCAGCGCCCGCGCGCAGAGCTGGGAGCCGAGAGACAGAGCACCCTCGGCGTCGTCGCGCTGCTCCAGCGCCAGCCTCGCCGCCGCGAAGTTGGAGCGGAATATGCCAGGGCGCTCCAGCCGAAGGACGGGCCTGCTCCATCGCATCGCCCCGGTCGAGGGCCCGCGCCGTCGCCTCGTCCATCACGATGCCCAGGGCCTTGGGCGAGACGACCTCCAGCCATGGATCGTCCGGGGGCTCGAGCTGATGGGGCGCCTGGGCGCAAGGTAAGATGTTCGCGGGGCCGACGAGGCTCGCGGCCCCGCGACCACCGCGCAGCTGACAGTCGAGCCAGAGGGCGCGCCCACCAGGCCGAGCTGCAGCCGGGGGCCCGCGCCAGTCATAGCAGGGAGCTCGCGCTGCCATGTCACCAACGATCATGGCTGGCCCGCGCGCTTGACCACGGCGAACCTCCAGCTGGCTCAGCATTTGCAGGGCGCGGCCACAGACGCCCTGCCCCGACGCCAGACGGAGAGGCGCCAACGCGAGAGTTACACGCTTCGGCCTGAGCGCGCAGATAAGATACGCCAGCGCGAACAGCTGCATGACTCCCAGCCGCTCCTAACCACGAGATGAAGGGCGACCAGACCGAGGTTCCCCCAGGCCAGCGCAAGCAACAACCTCCGCCGCATCAACCTCGGCCCCAACTGCCTTCTGGCCCCGGCGCCCAACCGCCTCGAGCATTGAGTACGTCTGGCCGCGCATGCGCGCCCCCACGAACGCAATGCTGCCTGCGCTGGTCTCCTTCAGCCACATCTGGGCCCCCGACTCGAGATGTTGCCATGGGCCAAGGGCAGGGGCGCAGCCGAACCGCCAGGCACGGGCTCGGCATCATCACAAGGAGCACTCGTCGCCCTGCTCCTCGCCTGTCCCGCCCCCTTTCGCAGGGGCGGCCCTCGTCGCCAAGCTCGCGCCCGAGCAGGCGCGCGCGTCAACCGCGCTGCGCCCGGGCCCCCGCCCCACCGAGCCGCGGGCGCAGCGACGCCCCCCCCGACAAGAAACCGGTTGGGGACCTGCGCGCAGAAGCATCGCGCAGGCGAGGGGGGGTCTACTGGCCGCTTGTCAAGCCCGTTGCCGAGCAGCAAACATCTTCTGGCCTCCTTTCCAGCCTGCTCGGCAGCCACCCCCGCCTTGGCGGCCCCCAGCAGGGCTGCCTTCTTCTTCTGGATCTTGTCCCGTCGTCAGCGTCAGGCACTTCGAGAGCCTCGGCCTGCTCCCTCTCGCGCCTGGGAAGCACGGCCACCGCCTCAGCTCCCGAATCGCTGCCGGGCTGTGGCGGTACTCCACCTCCACCTGGATCGCCACCCTCACGCTTGACCTCGGGCTTGGAGCTGCCATCTACAGCCGTGGGACCATTCGCCGTCTTCCGCCTCTTGGCCAGCGGATCAGTGCGGGACTTGCGCTCCTGCTGTACCTCCTCAGCCTTCTCCTGGATGGAAGCGAACGCCGTGCGGAGGAGCTGCGCGACGCCCTCATTGTGGTCCGGGACCCACTTCGCGAAGTCCTGCCCGTCGCGTCGGTGAACTCATCGCCAGAGAGGTCCACCGCGTACCCGACGCGCAGCTTCAGCGAGTCAGGATCACCCAAATGCGTTTCGATGTGCACCGCAAACTTGGCGCTCGCCTCAAGGCGCGCTGAGCCAGTGCGCGCGCCTCCTGCTCACGGCGCCGCTGGGCCCCATCTTCTCGACTATGAACTTGTCGACCTTGTCAGTGGCACTCGTCGACAGCACGATCGAGCGCCTTTGTCGAATGGCGCTTGGCAGCCTCCGCCTGGACGACCCCCGACCCAGGGAGACGCGGCTGCTTCGGCGGGACGGGCCCCGCGGACTCGACCTGGAACTCCAAGGGGAATTCCGCGGCCAACTCGGGCTTCAGCTGGGCGCCCGCCTTTTGGTGAGTGGCGACGGCCGCGGCATCCATGGCAGACAGCTGGCCCCCCCCCTGCTGGGCCTTGCACTGCAACTCGACGCTTGTCTCCACCCCCGCGCCCGCAAGCAGCGCAGACAGGGTTGGCGCCTGGCTGGAGAAGCTTGCCACGCCCGACACAAAGCCCACGACGTGCGAGAAGACGATCAGAGGTCCAATGGCCGCAAGAACGCACTGTGCAGGGCGAGCGTCTCCCGCCTTTGCCCGCCTTGTTCTCTGTGCCAAGGCGCTGCCAGCCTTCGCAGTCCTCGCGGCAGGGAGCGGGCGCCATGGCTTCGTCTTGAAGGGAGCGGCCAGGCGAAAGATGGATGCTGCGAAGCCTTGGCAGGCTGACGCAGCGGAACGTTGAAGTCTTGGGATCTAACCGCGGACTAGCAAGATCCGCGCGCTGCATGTGGAACGACGCACATTGAGCCAAAATGGCTACATGGGGAGGAGGAGGGGGAGGAGGAAGGGAGGGGGGGAGGGAGGGGGGGAGGGGGGGGGGGGAGGGCGGGCCGCGAGGGCATCCCGAGCAAAGCTCCGAACAGCACCCTGGCCGCGGCGGCGCGGACCCCCCCTGGGGCCCCTGGAGGCCCCAAAACCCCTTCAAAGAAACGCCAATCATCGATCGATCGTCGTCGTCGGCGCGGGCGCGTCGGGCGTCGACCGACCATCGATCCGTCGTCGTCGGTGCGGGCGCCGCCGGTTTTGCTTCACATTCCAATATCCGTCGCGACTGGTTCCTTTAAAATCGGTCGCGACCGATCGATCGCGACGGGTGGGTCGCGACCGCTTTGGGTGCAACTTTCTGGGTGTCGGCGCCTCCTCCTCCTCCTCGCTTCTCCTCATCCTCCTCCTCCCTCGGTCCAAACCTCTTCGCAGGGCCCAGTCTTGTTTTCCGACGACACGGGGGCAGCAATAGTACCACATATTGCGAACGTACTCATGGACGCTACCACGAGTGGGAATGAGACGGCCATGCCACAGGACACCGAGGTCGGGCGACGCCGCCGAATCCCTCGAAAAAGAGCATACATGTCTTGCACGCCGCCGCAGCGCTTCCGAACTGGAAACCTGCCTCTTGCCTTTAAAGGCCGCGCGCTGCACCGGTGCCGCACGCGGAGACCCTGCAACTGACTTTCATCACGGATATGTTCCCCTGTTAAGCTCCGTGCCTGACCCTCGCCCAGAGCACCACCGCCTACGTTAGGATAATGCGGGGGGGAGGTTAACGGAGGAGGTGGAGGTCATACACGGTGCTAAGGGGGTCGGCGGACCATATCCTCAGGGAAGAAGGTATGCAGCCTCATCATCAGCTTCCCATATGGCCGAATCGGCAGTTCACGACGATGTGGTCTGACGCAGGCGGAGATGGTGCCTGAGCTGGCGTCTGTTCTGCTGTAGACGCTGCGAGAGCATCGCCCTGGACGAAAGTTATGCGGCGATCTTCCGAAGCTGCTCCAGCCAAACCGAGATTTCCTCTTCCAGCCAGCCCGCTGGGGCGGGCCCCAGGTGATGGGACGCCTGTCCCTCGGCCCGAAGGCCATCGAAGAGCATGGTGCGGCCGTCCCAGTCTATGATGCCCAGCCCTAAGTTGGCGATGTTGGGGTCTGCGGTCTTCTCGACTCTGATGGAGTGTACTGGATCGTTGATCTGGTCGATGTCGACTGTCGGCTCGGTCTCGTGGTCCGTCGGCTGGCATTTCTCAATGTACTCGTCCACTTGCGTCCGCACGCGGCGCCTATCTCGCAAGCCTGAAGGCCCTCGATCATCGCCAGGGCCAGCGCGGGGGTCGCTTGAGACCCTCTTTGTCCTTCGCCGATCGTAGGCCGTTGGCCCTCCAGCGGCAGCCCTCCAGCTCTTCCGTGATGTGGCTGATGATCGGATGGGTGATGCGCACATCGTCAGTCTGAGCCGCCGTGTATTTATGTAATGTCAACGTCATGAGTGTCAGGAGCAGCGAATGAAGATGATTGTCCCTGCTCGTCCAACTCTTGTAGGTGTGTTGGCCTCTGTAAGCTCGCCTGCCGCTTCTGCGGCGTCGCCGTCGGCCCTTTTCCTCCTGGACCTCTTCGCCCTCCATCGGTGCGTCCTCTGCCGCCTCTGCTGCTGGTGGCTGAGGTCCCCGCGCTGCTGAAGCCGCTGGGGCCCCCCCGTGGCTGCGAGCCGCCCGCGGTCGCTGCGCTGATCGTTCGCCGACCTTGAACCCGTTGCCATAATTCCCAAACTTGGGTAAGGACGGTGGGAGGCCTCTCCACGCTGCTCGAGGCTTGCGTTCCTGGGCCTGCTCCGCCAACTTGTGATTTTGTCCGCCGAATACGTGTAGTGGCCACTGTAGCAGCGGCGCGAGGTACGACTCCAAGTAGTATATCCGTAGCGAGGTGGGCTTCCCGTCTAAGAAGTGCGGTATCGGCGGGCTTCCAGGCAGACTGAGGTAGCTGCCGTGAAAGTGGTGTATGGACACGTCCTTGCGCAATTTGCGCAGACTGTGGGAGTCTCTTGAGCCAGGGGCCGCGTGGCGACGGACGGATGTGCGTGCGTACATGTTCTCGGAGGGCCTCGGGGTCCTGATAATCTCGCTGACAGTCTGGATTAGGACCAATGTGTTCCAGGGGGCATCTGGTACTGGTAGACGGAACCCAAGCGTGTGTGTGCAGAGTGCGATCGATAAAACATCTTCCTTCCATCCAAGATGGTCGATGATGGTATTGGCAATAGCGAATGGAGCCATATACATTGTCGCATACTAGGCATCGGTTATCGATGGTAATGGTCGAGAGCAGGGTAGGAACTCCATGTCCTGGCATGGCGGCCGATGTCTGGTGTGCAATAAGTGCCGAAAAAAAAGCGGAATGCCCGCGTGCAGTCTCGATGTTGCACCGGATCTATTCCTGATGGTCCTCGTGAGCCTGGCAGTGAGACCGCAAGGCCGACCTCAAAACAGAACGCCCAGATTTAAAATCCGATAAGCATTGAGCAGGAACCGACTGTCCTGGCAGTCCTACACGCCGACCGCGACGTGTCTTTAGCACGTGAGAGTGTTGCACAACAAAACGGATGTTGCTAGAACATACAGCCGATGTTACAAAGCAAGACGGCCTCAGCCAAATAGAATGGAAGAACAGTTCGTGCAAGCCGCAAATCGGGGACCGATTGACCCAGGTCAATCCAAACCCGGGTCAGTCAAGCTTTGCAAAATCCTGCAAGATCCTGCGGGATCCTGCACCCTCACCCGGGTCAATGCGCCCCTGGCTCTGCAGGATCCTGCAAGATCCGGCGGTCTACGCTCTGGCGGACCCTTGTTTTTGCATGGAACCCCGCCCCGAGGCTCTGGAACCAACAAGTCCTCAGAACAAACTCTTCGGTGGGCCTACCAGCCAGGCAAGCCAGGACGCCCTTCCACTGCCAGGCTGCAATCGGTGGATCCTCGAGCGGCCGATGGCCGCCGCGGGCGTCCGAGGCTCCCGAACCAAAAGAAGTCCTCAGAGCACTCGCTGGTGGGCCTACCAGCAAGCCTAGAAGAACAAACAAAAACGCCATAACCATAAACTGTTGGCGCTCCGCGCGAAATTCTTGGATCTTCGCTGGGCCCCCCTCCTGGCGCACAGAGCGCGCTGGGGGCGGCGCCGCAGGCGCCGCCATGGGGGCCCAGCGCGGATTTAAGCAATCCGCGCAATTCATGCTCATAGCGTTTTCCTCTTCTTCGAGAGCCAAGACGCCCTTCCACGGCGTTGCCGCGATCGGTCGATAGGGGAAAACAGGCGAAGGGTAGATGAACGGGTAGCTTTTCCTCCTCTGGGTCTCAGGTGCGCCTCGCACTGAGCTTTTGAGCAGCCCTTGCGGGCGCCCCCAGGATCTCCGACGGATATTTTGAGGACGCAGATGGGCAGCTTGACGCGACGGCCTGGCCCTGCCCCCCGCCGCCGCCGAGGCCTCCCCAAGCCACTGCCAACCACCTGCAGGCGGAAACACCCCATAGATTCCATGGCTACAGATCGGAGACAGACCCCCCAACACCGACTGCCTGGGTACCGTTTCCCGGGGGGGGGGGGGCAGGGAACGCGTTGAGGTAAGAAGAGGGGCCATGAAGCCTGGGGAGAAGTCATGGCTCCCCCGCCATGAGATCCCCCCCCAGTCCTCACCCCCCTCTTGGCCGCCCCCGACGATCGGTCGATCCTCGAGCGGCCGATGGCCGCCGCGGGCGTCGGTCGGTCTCGGCGCGGGGGCGCCAGGCGGGGCCCGCGCTGGGAACCAGCGGCTGCGCGGCGGCGTGGGCCTCGCCGGGCGGCGGGGGCATCGAGCGCTCGGCCCGACCGCCCCGGCAGTCCTGCAGGCCTAGCACGACATGTCCTTCGACCCCCAAGATGTTCTGAGTAGCAAAACGAGCGTTCTTAGAACAGAAGTCCGACGTGCTAAACCAAGACAGCCTCAACTGGAGAAATGAGCGACGATCAGAAACGGGTCTTACGCGAGGTGGCGTAGCGACCTTACGCCGCGTTTTACGCGGGCCGCCAGCGCGGCACGCTGCATTGGAGACGAGGGCGCTTATGCGCGAGCTTACGCGGGAAGCTTACGCGCCAATGTCGGCACAGACGACCCCGTTGTTTTATGCGTGGCTCAAATGTTCTAAGGACACTTCGTGCAGACCATAACAGGTTCTTAGAACACTCCTGGGTGGGCCTGCAGGCGAGCCAAGACGCTTCGCCACGGCTCGAAGGGAGGAGAAACGGCGGCGCCGGGCCCCGCCGCCACTGGCCAGCACCTCGCGACCTCCGCCCCTCCGCCGGCCCTCCCCGACTCACGCAGCAGCCGGGCGAAGGCTGGCAAACCCGCGGCTGCTAAAAAGGAACGCTGGGTCCCGGAAGCGAGGAGTAACGAGGAGGAGCGAGGAGGAGGAGCGAGGAGGAGGAGGAGGAGGAGGAGGAGGAGGAGGAGGAGGAGGAGGAGAGGGAGTAGGAGAAGCGAGGAGGGGGGGGAGCAGGAGAAGAAGGAGGAGCAGGAGGAGAAAGAGGTGGAGGAGGAGGACGAGGAGGAGCAAGAGGAGGAGGGGGTGGAGCAGGAGGAGGCACCCGGACTATTGAGTGCTGAATTTGACTCTGGGATGTTTGCTCTTCCGGGAACTCTGGCACCTCCGGGAAGACCGTTTAGCAGCCACGGCTGTGCCAGCCCTCGCCCAGATGCCGACCGCCGCAGCGCCTGCCCCTGGGGTGCAGCAGGACATGCTTGCGCTGCAGATTACACGGAGGCGCGCGTCCGCCTCGAACACGTGGTGCAAAAAGCGTCTTGCGGCACCTCGTTTATCCCGCGCGGTACGGCCCGCGAGCGCCCGCCGCGAGCGTCTCGAAGGCCTCTTGAACGGGGTCCGAGTAGCTGGGGTCGGAGGACCGCGCCGCATCGCCAGTGCATCGCCGATGCATTGCCGATTGCATCAACGATACATCAACAACGTCAACGATGCATTAACAACGCCAGCGCTACGGCTTATCCTCAAGCCGCATCGCCGACGCATCGGGGATGCGGTGCGATCCTCCGACCCCACCTACTCCGACCCCATCTGGGAGGCCTAGACTTATACCATAAAATGTCTTGGCGCGCGTGGCTCGTGGTGTGGGCGACGCACACATGTGTTGGGGTAACGCCCATATCCGGGATACCATGCGGGGTGGTGCACCACAATACTGGAATTATGATGCATCTTCCAGGGAGCCTGTCTATGCCATCGCGCCGATGTCGCCCGTCGAATCTGAGTCGAATCCACGTCAAAGTTCTCGGATCAACATCTAACCCATGTCGAATCCGCGTCGGATCCAAGTCAAATGCGTGCCGACGAATGGTGGTCAGTTTTCCATGGATTGGGGTCAGCGAAGGGTAACCAACGGGCCTAAGGAAAGCAAATCTGCCAGCCCCCTTATGGGTCCATAAGGCTGCGCGGATTAGGCTTGCTGCTTCCTGCATCAGTTCCAGTTTCCAATTTCCGATGTGATGGTTCTAGTTGCTGCCTCCTACTCTAAATTGTTGGAAGTCCGCGCGAGGGGGGGAGCCCCAAACCACACTGCCTCAATGCCCTCCAGGTGGTCTCAGAATTCCTGGGGGGGGAGTCGTGGGACACATGACAATACATGATGTTCGCGCTCCCGAGGCCATAAACAGTTGTGCATTATACAATGCTCGCGTCCCCGAGACCAGAATCCCCCGTACAATGCTCGATACTTGCGTCCCCCAGGCTAAAGACAGTTTCAGAGTACGCCACATTCGCGTGTCGCAGTGATAACCTTGCGTAGAGTACTCAGGTTGCGTCCTCGAAACCCTATTCTTTTGCAGACACACAAACTCTGTGTTTCTGAAACCATTTGACCTTCGCACGTTACTTTATACGTGCATCCTCGAGGCCACGATCCCGTGCAAATTACATAATCAGAGCGAGGGGGCTGAACCGAACGGTCATTCACTGTCCCTGGGTGCGTGCCAGAAAAAGAATTCCGCGATGCGGATTCTCGTTGTTGTTGTTGTTGTTGTTGTTGTTGTTGTTGTTGTTGTTTGTAGTTTGTTGTCTGTTGTTTGTTGTTTGTTGTTTGATGTTGCGACCCACCCCGCGACCCACCCGCGACCCACCCGCGACCCACCCCGCGACCCATCCCGCGACCCACCCCGCGACCCACCCCGCGACCCACCTGCGACCCAACCGCGACCCACCCCGCGACCCGCCCGCGACCCACCCCGCGACCCCCCCGGCGACCCATCCGCGAGACCCACCCGCGACCCACCCCGCGACCCACTCGCAACCCACCCGCGACCCACCCGCGACCCACCGCGACCCACCCGCGACCCGCCCGCGACCCATCCCGCGACCCACCAAAAACTTTCGGCGCCTGCGGCGATCTTCTTTTGCATTCGTTCCAGGTGGTGGAGAACCTGCGACCCGCTCGCGACCCAAACCGCGTTCAGAGTACGAATCAGAATTGTCGGCGCCTGCGGCGGGCTGTTTTTGAATTCCCTCCAGGTGGAGGTGGAGAGCCCGCGAATCACCCGCGACCCACCGTCGACCCACCCGCGACCCACCTGCGACCCTACCCGCGACCCACCACCGACATTGTTTTAACAAAAAAATCGGCGCCTGCGGCGAGCTCTGTATAGCTTGAAAATGTTGCGCCTGCGGCGGGCTTCTTCAGAGCCTCGCAAACTGCAGACGTCCCAAACCCCCTCACTCTTATCCGTAACTGCGGGGTGCTACGGGTACCTGCGCCCCGGAACCCATACACCCTTCTGAAATTAAGCTGTAGTCGCGTCGTCGAGGCAACGACTTGCGTCAATGACACAATTGTAACGTCCTCGAGTCCACGACTTCTCGTAAATTACATATCGTCGCGCCCCCGAGGCCACGATCCTGTGTACATTATACCATATTTGCATCATCGAAACCATGATCCCTCGCAAGATCCCCATCACCATCAGCATCATCATGTCTTCAAGACGGCGCCAAGACATCCTGATATACCACTCATGTACCCGTTATGATGAAAAGGGGGCCGGCGGCAGGTGGCGGAGCCCATAAGTTCGGTAAACGATTTAAGAAAATCCCCTCCCCTTCCTGGGGGTCCAGATTCGATTGTCAAGGTTAGACGAATCGAATCTGGGGGTCGGAAACTGTTTTTTAACCATTCCCCCCCTCTCGCTACGCCCCTGGGCTCGCGCCGTGATAGCGCGCCAGAAACTATGTCTCAAATCGTCGCCCCCCCACGCATTTTTTCAGGCGTCGCTGTGAAACAAAATTCGTAGTAAACGCCCCCTCCCCCACCCGGGGAGCAGTCTCGAGGAGGAGGAGGAGGAAGGAGGAGGAGGAGGAAAAGGAGGGAGGAGGAGGAGAGGAGGATGAGGAGGAGTTGGAGGAGCAGGGGAACGCAGGAATGCAGCAAAAAAAAAATGCATCTGCTCACAGAACACGGCTCTACCAGAACCCCTCCTGGGAGCAGATCAGGAGCGCCGCAGGAGACCCTTCCTGCAGGGCGCACCTGGAGCCAAGCTGACTACCCCTGGACCCCAGGCGCCGAGAGTGGCCGACGAGTCTTGGGATGGCGGCCCGCTTCCAGCTGGGCCAGGAGCCGCCTCCGAGGGGGAGGGGGGTCAAGAGGGCCAGCCAAAAATGCCTTGCATCCTCCTCCTCCTCCTCCTCCTCCTCCTCTTCCTCCTCCTCCTCCCACTCCTCCTCCTCCTCCTCCTCCTCCTCCTCGTCCTGCTCCTCCCGCTCATCCTCCTCCTCGTCCTGCTCCTCCTCCTCCTGGGAGGAGGAGGAGGAGGAGGAGGAGGAGGAGGAGGAGGAGGAGGAGGAGGAGGGGGAGGGGGAGAAGGGAGGGAAAGAGGGAGGAGGAGGAGGACGACGAATCGCAACCCGAATCGCGAGCCGCCCTCCGTCGATGGAGTACTTTGGTCTTCTGTCATGAGCGCAACTAGGCTAAAGGGGCCCAGGGGCACCAACTTTGTCATATGTTCTTTACTTTCGTTTCCCAACGCACTCACACCAACACTTTCCATGTGTTCCCATATTTCCCCGGGAATCGACGATAATTCGTGTGTGGTTTTCCCTCTGTGATTTCTTTCTGTCTGTTTTGCGGGCCTCGCGGCACAAGTCGCTTCAACGGCATCCCCGTTGTTGGTGCTACTCTGCCAGCGCAGTTGCTCTGCCTAGCCGCCGGCACAACAAAAATGTTCCCTCTCCTGACAGGCGCCCTGGGAACGCCCGGGAGCGCCCTGGGACAGGCGAGTCCAGAATCGAATCGGATCAGCAATCGAAATAAATCGGATCGGCGGAAATCGGCATCCGAGTCGGGAAAAGTCGAATCGGCGGGAATCGGCAGGCTAGTAGGCCTCCAATAAGAAATCGGAGCCCAAATCGGAATCCAAGATAGAATCAAATCGGAACCGGAAGCCATCGACTTCGAACCGAATCGAATCGGAGAAATCGGAACGAGCCTTGTGGGGGGGCCACGGCCCGCCACAAGGGGGGGGCGGGCCTCTCGCCGGTCCGGATCGCCCACCCCCTGGGCCCGCTGGCCCTCCAGACGGCCCCGGGGAGCAACCCGAAGTGCAGCCCCCCGCGGGCCGAGCTTCCTCCCCCCGAGTGTTAGGTCGGGCATGTCCTCCTTCGGGCGGTGTTTTTTCTGGACGACAAAGTTCAAGTTCGACAAACACACACTCAAACATACCAAAGCATACTCAACCATACTTCAACAACAGAAATGCTTGGTAACAGCATTGTGAGAAAATCACCATGTTCGGAATATAAACACGTGTATGTTGTAATATTGGTGTTGACTCTCGTTTTACTTACCAAAACCAAAAGAAAACAATAGCACAACAAACAAAACATCCCCCCCAACAAACAAAAACGAACAATCGTCCCCAGACCACTGTTTAGGCCGGCAAAACTATGTTTCATTGTCCCGCCCCGAATCTTTGTTTACATAATTTACTCACATGGCGGATATGTTATTAAAACTAGCGGCCCGCTCCAACAACCCGCTCTTGGAGCATTGGCTACAAGAATTCCGGGGTCGCGACCAGTGACGACCGGTCGGCACTCCAAAGCGGTCGCAACCGATCGCGACCGATTCCAAATTCGGTCGACCGAACGCGACCCATCGTCGCGATCGATTTTGAAGTCAATCGGTCGCGATCATTACCCGAGTTTCAAGCTCAATCGGCAGCGACCGATCTCGTCGGCCGCGACAAGAAATATCTAACATCCTATGATCAGGACTCCCGAGCTGCCAGACTTGGCAGCACACCACCAGAGCCGTGCAGACGGCAGGGCGATGAGCTTCTCTGTTCTCTGATGCGTGATTCTCTGAGCTTCCTCTTCTCGGGCTCCTTCCCGCTCGTCCCTGTGCACGTGGCGCCGGTAGGGGGGAAGAAGGGGAGGAGAAGGCGCAGGAGGAGATCGTTGACGATGACGAGCAGGGACGCGGGGGAGGGAGGATGAGGGTGAGGGAGGTGAGGAGTCGTAGGAGACGGATGTCGTTGACGACGACGACAAGGTCGACCACGACGTGGAGGAACGGGCGGACGAAGGTGGGAAAGAACACGACAAGCCTTGACGCAAGAGTCCCCGAGCCAGGAGCGATGCCCCTATTTCTCCAAGTCGAGGCGAGAACCTGCGCCAGAGGGCTCAGACCCCTCGAGGCCTCCCAGAGGACCGAAGCAGACGGGCTCCAAAGCCACATCGCATCGCCGATGCAGGGGCCACGCGACCAAGGACCCAACCCCCCGACGTCGTGATATTCCTCTCGCTTCGCGGGGGTGCACGTCCGGACCACGTACAGTCCAGTTGTTGCGGGGCCTCTTGGGAGCTTCTTTGTGGCATCTTGAAGATGTCTTGGGTGGGGGCTTCCTGGGGCCTCTTGGGGGCGTCTTGGGGCGCTCTTGTGGCGTGTGGCCCATTCGGAGGCCGTCCTGGGGGTCCCTCGCGGCCGTTTTGGGGCTTTGTTGGGGTCCAGTTGAGTTGGGCCGTCTGAGGGCCCGCTTGGGCCGTCGTGGAGGCCTTTTGAGGGGTTCTTAAGCCGTCTTGGGGCCATTTTGGAGGCTGCTTGGGCCGTCATGGGTTTCTGAGAAGCGAAAAAAGCGAGAACGCTACATTCCTTCAAAACCCCGTTGGAATATCGATGGTTTTGGCCTCCGGCGGCGCTCTTGGGGGTCCTCTTGAGGCCGTCTTGAGCGCTTCTTGGGTCCACTTGGGGCCATCTTGGGCCGTCATTGGGCCGTCTTGGCTTGTATTGAGGCCATCTTGAGCCGTCGTCACGGCCTCTGAGGCAGAGACCCAGGAGGCCCAACTCATTGATTTTCAATGTTTTTTCCCTACCTAGGCTCTGCCTAGAAGGGTTCTTACTCGCTTGGCTTAAAGGGCCGGGCACTGTAAATCGCCCCGGGCGGTTCCCCCGGTCCCCTGGGAGCCAAGCAAAAGCAACAGCAAAGATAAAAGCAAACGCGCGGCTCCCCCAGTTGCGCTCCCTGGGTGCCAAGCAAAAGCAAAAGCAAAGGCAAAAGTGAAGGCAAAAGCGAAGGCAAAGCAAAAGTATAGCACAACACAGCATAGCATAGCAGAGCAGAGCGCAGCATAGCATAGCGCAGCATAGCATAGCATAGCCTACCTAGCCTAGCCCGACATAGCATTGCGCAGCATAGCATAGCAGAGCAGAGCAGAGCAGAGCATTGCATAGCAGAGCATACATGTAGATGTTGGTGTAGATGTAGGTGTAGATGTAGATGTAGATGTGAGTCTCGCTGTTGATGTAGATGTAGATGCAGGTGTATATGTAGATGTAGCTGTAGGTGTAGGTGTAGATGTAGGTCTAGATGTAGATGTAGGTGTCGATGTATATGTAAGTGTAGATATAGATGTAGATGTAAAGAACTCCCCCGTGCACCGCCCTCATCTCCGTGCCTGCTTGCTTTTGCTGCTGTCTCGGCGACTTGCTGCCTGCTTCTGCTGCTGCTTCACTTACGGCATGGCGTTGGCGGTTCTGCCGCTACTACTACTACTACTACTACTACTACTACTACTACGACTACTACTACTACTACTACTACTACTACTACTACTACTACTACTACTACTACTACTACTACTACTACTACTACTACTACTACTACTACTACTACTACTACTACTACTACTACTACTACTACTACTACTACGACGACGACGACGACGACGACGACGACGACGACGACGACGACGACGACGACGACGACGACGACGACGACGACGACGACGACGACTACTACTACTACTACTACTACTACTACTACTACTCTTACTCCTACTACTACTACTACTACTACTACTACTACTACTACTACTACTACTACTACTACTACTACTACTACTACTCCTCCTACCGCTACTGCTACAACTACGACGATGAGGAGAAGGAGGAGGACGGCGTTTACCCCTCCTACTAATGTTGTTTTCCTAGAGGCTCCAACTCCTAGGTAGGGTCGCACTGGGATAATTTTGCGTGGATGTGTCCAGCAGGGGTCCGCCAACCCTGGGTCGGTGGATGTGGGGTGGCTTCGGGGGGGTGAAAAGGGGGGAGACATAGGAATGTAGCAGAATACGATATGTAGCAATTATGCAGTCAGTGGGTGCATTGGATACGTTGCATTAGGGTTTCCGCTCCGCTGCCCGACCTGCCTCCAGGCAGGTTGGGGCTATCGAGGGCGATGAGGAAAGCGGCAGCCCCGTCTTCCCTCCCAGCGCCGGCTCTACTGATGGGCGCCGCCGTGACCAACTTCCACGTGACACGGGCTGCGCCGTGGTTCGCCCATGAGAAAAAGCAATACAATCCAGACGGTGTGTGGCCTTTTGGGCGCCTCTGTGAGCCTTTTGGGAGGCTTCTTGGGGATTTCCTGGAAGCCTCTTGGGGACCTCTTGGGGCCCTGAGGGGGCCTCTTTTGGGGGACAAAAACAATACACTTCAGTCGTTGTGCGGCCTTTTGGACGCTTCTTTGAGGCCTTTGGGGGGCTTCTTGTGGATTTGCCGGAGGCCTCTTGGGGACTTCTTGGGGCCCCTTGGGGGCCTGTTTGGGGCCTCTTTGGGGCCTCTTGGGGGCGGCTTGGGCCGTCTTGGGGCGTTCTTGCGCCGCGTCGCCCCTTCGGAGATCGTTTTGGGGGCCTCCCTCGGCCGCCTTGAGGCTCTCTCGGGGTCCTTTCGGGCTGTCGCAGGGGCCTCTGGGACGTCTTGGGGGCCTCTTTGGGCCTTCTTGGAGCCCTCACGGGCCGTCTTGGCGCCCTTATAGGGGCTTCTGAGGCCTTTTTGGGGCCATTTTGGAAGCTGCTTGGGCCCTCATTGGCTTCTCAGAGTCGAGGAAGGCGAGAACGCCAAAATCTTTCCAAAACCATAGGGAAATCAATGATTCTGGCCTCTGGAGGCGCTCTTGGGGGTCGACTTGGGGCCCTCTTGGGGCGTCTCGGGAGCTTTTTGGGCGCTCTTGGAGCCATCTTGGGTCGTCTTGGGGCCGTTTTGGGGCTCTCGTGGGACGCCCTAAGCCATCAGTAGCCTTCTTGACGCCCCTTGTGGGCTTCGAGGAGGGTCCAGAGGCCCAAATCAATGATTTCCAAACGTTTTCCTTAGGTTTCCAAAAAGTACGCGGAAACGGGTCGGCGACTCGGCGGCGGCCCTGGGGGGGGATTAAGGGGGGTTGCTTTTCAACGTATGAGAATGCGATGTTTTGCAATTGGCATTCCTTGACATATCGTGGCTGGGCCCTGGCGTCACACACCCGTCCTGTCGGACTGCCGAGACGCTTCGCTGCAGTCCGGACGTGGATTTTCACATCAGCGACCATCGGAGGTCTGGAGTTTTTCCCCGGGTCCACTTTTTCATCCTGAGTCGATTTCTGACGGCCCCAAGGCCCAGTAAACTCAGGAAGGGCCCCCTGGAGGCCCAACATAGCAAAAAACCTCTCGTCGTGCGTGTCTGATCACAGCGCAAGGGGCTTCGGGGAGAGAAAACCAGGCTGTCGATCGCGCCGCGCCGCCGACGCATCGGCGACGCGGTGCGATCCTACCTTGGATCCAGGTCGCGACCGATCCCAGAGTCGGTCGCTTGTTTCGGTCGCGATCGGTAGCGACCGATCGGCATTCCAAATCGGCCGCGACTGATCGCGATCGATCCCAGAGTCGGCCGCGACCGGTCGCCACCGATCGCGACCGATCGGTCGCGACCCATCTCGTCGGTCGGGGATCTTCTGACCCGGGTCAATCCAGACCCGGGTCAGCAAGAAACCAAAAAACTGCAATGCAGGAAAGAAAACTGCAACGCAGGTCTTCGCAAACTCGGGTCAGGCAATATGCGCGGCCGCCTCGCGGCCACGAGCGGCTCCCTAACCCGGGTCAGCCAGAGGGGTCTTCGCAGGATCCTGCAAAATCCGGTGCCCTGGCTGACCCCTGTTTGTATTGACCCCCGTCTCGAGGCTCCCGAGTCGGTCGCGACTCATACCTTCCGGTATCCAATGATCCGCGTGGAAGGCCTGGCCCCTGCCAAGCAGCAGCGCTCCCTCGAGCCGGCCCGCCGCCGAGCGAACGGCGAGAGCGCGGGGTCTCCCCCCCCCTCGCCATCGCTCGGGCGTCCACTGACCGCGTGCGCTGCTTTCGGCTTCGTGCGCGTGTTGTTCGTGGGGTGATCCAAGACTCTGCTCGATGGTCCTCGCCGAGGAAATTACGCTGCAGAGGAACCCCACATACTTATATTATGGCTGGGGTGATGATAGCTGAAGTGAAGCATGTAAGAATGATGTTGGTGGCCGTTGCCACCCCCTGCCCAATCCTCCGCCCCCCCAGGCTGAACAGCTGGGAACCCGCCGGACGAAGGGTTCAGCAGGTACCGCATCAAGCACTGCCTCCTGCCATCGTCGTTGCCTCCTTTACTCAGCTCGTTGTACCTGATGAGAAGAGTATGAGGCCACCAGTTGGCGAGTTGTCGATGATAAGCATTAGATGCGTTTCGAACCAGAAGATCTCCTTGCGCATCCTTGTAGCCGCGCAAGCCTGCCAGATTGACCTCAAGGCCCATCCCACTCATTGCCTCCTTCAGCGCCAAACAAGGTGGTGGCAGGGCGGCGATGGCAATTTTCGGCGGCATGAGCGCCGCACACCGCAAGGGATCGCTTGCTGCTTTAAGATACGGAAGCAGGGCGCGTCTGAGTGGAAAACTATGCGCGTTGAGCCGGCTTGAGCCAATGTGTTACATATCAGGATGCTCGAGGGTCAAAGACATGTGTCCCATATGTCGATCAGTGGAGCTCCCCACCCCATGCGCCGCCCTCTGGCGTCGAGGAACTGTTACGCCTGACACGTCCTGGAAACCTGAAAGAGAGAGCGCCCCCAACTCCTGCCACACCCCTGCGAACGTATCACGGATAGAGGCCGCACTGAGGGACCACCCTCTGCGCACCCCCATGCGATGTCGAGAATGTGCCGCGCCTGCCACGCCCTGCGAGCGTGTCACGGATAGAGGCCCCGCTTAAGGACCACCCTCTGCGCCCCCCCAGCGGCGTCGAGAAAGTGCCGCGCCTGCCACGCTCTGCGAGCGTGTCACGGATAGAGGCCACACTGAGGGACCACCCTCTGCGCACCCCCATGTGATGTCGAGAATGTGCCGCGCCTGCCACGCCCTGCGAGCGTGTCACGGATAGAGGCCCCGCTGAGGGACCACCCTTTACGCCCCCCCAGTGGTGTCGAGAAAGTGCCGCGCCTGCCACGCCCTGCGAGCGTGTCACGGATAGAGGCCCCGCTGAGGAACCACCCTCTGCGCACCCCCTCTGGTGTCGAGAAAGTGCCACTCCTGCCACACTCTCCGACCCGCTGTGCTGTGCTCTGCCGTGCTGTGCTGTGCTGTGCTGTGCTGCGGTGAGCTGTGCTGTGCCGTGCTGAGCTGTGCTGTGCTGAGCTGAGCTGTGCTGAGCTGTGCGAGCTGTGCTGTGCTGTGTGTGTGTGGGGGAGGGGAAGTGTGTGAGACGCGGGTGCGACGCGGCAGAGAAGAAAACCAGAACCCCACGAAACATGTGGGGAAAAAGGCACCCCTCCGAGCGATGCCACGCCCCCCGGTCCGAGAAGCACTCTGGCCTTCCGGGCCAGAATTGTGCGTGACTCCTCCTCCTCACACGGAGCAGAAGTCTCGCATTACGTTCGCGCTGCACGGCAACATTCTGCTCCCGTACGAGGACGAGGTCGCGGCAGAGCTAGAGCAGAAGCTAAAGGACGCGGTCGCGGCCAATACCAACTACAAAGGTCTGATGACGAGCCCAATCGTCGTCCCGTCGGAGATGCTGCAGGTCCCAGGCATCTGGATTCTAGTCGAGCAGATGATTAGCGAGGCCATCAGAGGCATGGGAGGTGATGTGAAGATGAACCGTGCCCCGAGGAACAACATGAGCCGCCAGTTAGGCGGTGGCAAGCGTCGCGGAGGCAAAAAGAGATTCTGAGTCCCTTCGGCCACGCCCCCGTGCTGGGCCTACAGTGTGCCAGGCCATCAGCCTGCTGTCCGCCGCCGCCTCACCGCCTGTGCTCCTTTCTTTCTTCTGCAGTGAAGCAGGTAGCAGCAGCAGAGTGTAGAATTGTTCTCCAGGTGTTGCAGGTAGCAGCACGATTGCCGGCAGGTGATTTGACGAAGAGGGCGTGTTGCAACGTCTTTCGTGCCCCAGCCCGAGCCAGTGTTTGTAGAGCTTCAGAAGATGGTTTCGAAGGGCTTGAGAACTGAACTGAACTCCTCCTCCTCCTCCTCCTCCTCCTCCTCCTCCTCGGTGGCTACGGCTGCCTGCCTGCGCAGCAGGGGTCGACCTATTGGCAGTGCTGCTCGTGCTCGTTGTTCGTTTTTGTCCTCCCTAGTCTCGACTTCCGTCCGCCCCCGCTGCAGAACGAACTCGAGACGAGGGCGGCCCGCGAGATCGCCCAAACGTCGTCTGCAAAGGAGGCCCGTCCACAAGAAGCCTTCCACGAGAAACCCAACCCCGAGACGCCAGGACGCCCACCGAATTTCGGCGTGGGAACGTCACGCCCTCCACAGCAAAACCATCGAAACTCAGGAAACCCAGGCGGGCACCCCTGGTGTGCAGCTACGAGCTGCCCCAGCATGCCTCACCCCCGTTTCGTAGTCGACGGGGCGGCCGGCTGGTCCTGCAGACGGTCCACGGAAGACCCCCGCCCCGCGAACCGCCATCCGGGATTGCGGAGGAGTGGCTGTGAACTTCTGGCCTCGTACTTCGGCGGCGAGCCAGGGAGGGAAGTGAGAAGGGGCGGGCCTTCTCAGAAGCCTCGGAAGTCCCCCGACCTTCTGGGAAGTTGTACGCCTTCCCCGAAGACACAGAACACCTCTCAGAAGGCCGGAGGGCTTCTGAGAAGCCCCGCCGCCTTCTGAGGAGGGCCTCCGCTTCTCCGATCCCCCCCTCGCTCGCTGCCGAATACTTGGATAGTTTGAGGGAGGGAACCAGTATACGGCTTTGCCAAAGGGTTCTGACTGCGGAACGAGGACCGCAAAAGACTCCCACAGGGGGGGCGGGGAGCCCGGGACCGCCCAGACTCCAGAGGTGGTCCGACAGACGTTGCGCCCGAGACTCCCTCACGTTATGATGTTCCAACCTGCTCTGGCCTTGTGAGCGTTTTTTACGCGGTGTTTCGACATTGGGCGGAAGGGGGGGGGGTCTGCCTCTGGACCTCTGCTTAATGCGACTGTTTGCAAAAGGGCGTCCATTATGGGACTCCACCCGCTCGAAACAGGCGCCAAGAAGTAGCCAAGATCCGCTCCATGGGGGGGGGGGCGAGGGCCCGCGCTTATCGGCAAAACACTGACTAGAAAACGATCGCATTATGTGGTTCCACCCTACTCCAGCCTTGATCACCAGAAAGACTTTCGAGCACCAGGAAAGTACCGAAACTGGGTTTTTTTCACGTGACGGGCCCTAGGAGGCGATACTCGTTCGACATGGTTTCGATACTTCTCTGGGCGCTCGAAACTGTTTCTGGGATGTGGACCGCAAGTACGATGGGGACAACATA
This sequence comes from Prorocentrum cordatum, assembly GCA_963575745.1. Taxonomy (NCBI): domain Eukaryota; class Dinophyceae; order Prorocentrales; family Prorocentraceae; genus Prorocentrum; species Prorocentrum cordatum. The sequence goes on along the minus strand of CAUYUJ010014181.1, from coordinate 261,069 downwards.
ATCCTCACAGCTGATTGTGGGGTCGTGCTTTCGCCTGGATGCCCGGCTACACTTGCCATGCCAGACGGCCGCGACCCAGACCCTTGCAAAGAAACACTACGGCGCACACAAGGCCGTGCTCAACGGCCACGTTCTCTTCAAAAACTCCTACTACATTCGTGCCTGGGACAGAAGAACATCCTTCAAGAACATGAGGCCCTCCGCCAGCCAAAACACACAGCACTTCCAAGGGTACCCTCCCCAGGAGGCACACGAACATCCAACCAACTCGAAGAACATATGAGTGTACCCTCCACGAACCGACCTTGATCTCATACCTCGGTCCGACCGTAGGTACAGAGGGCCGTGCAGGCCGGCCACGATGTCCGGTGACAAAACAATGAGGTGCACACGTGGCCGTGCTGTCTCCCGTCCTGGCACGCTGTCACCAACCGACCTCATACTACTAGAGCCACCTCTTCATCTTTGTTGCCATCAGGTTCTGCCAGGGTAATATGGTATCTCAAACTGTTGAGAAGGCCTTACGGCCGGTGGCGCCGACGCTGAAAGGGGGCGACGACGATGACGACGACGGCGACGACGACGACGACGACGACGAGCGTGGGGGGAGGGCGAGTGAGAGCGGTAAGAGGAGGGGAGCGTGGGGGAGGAGGAGGAGGAGGACGCGGAGGAGGATGGGGGGGGGAATGACGGGGGGGGGGGGGCGTGCAGGGCCGAGGGGGGGGGGAGGAAGAGCTGGGGGAGTAGAAGATGGGCAGTGAAGCTGGGATGATATGATACCTGTCTTGGGGACACCAAGCGGTACCGGTACCGCCACTCCCCGGACCACCTCTCCAGGGGCGCGTTCCGACCAGGACTTATTCGAGGCGGACCCAGCGGTGGTGGCGAGACGAGGGCCGCCCGGGAGGCCCCCAAAAAAGGAAAAAAACCAGGGAGTGGTAGAGGTATGAGGAGGAGGAGGAGGAGGAGGAGGAGGAGGAGGAGGAGGAGGAGGAGGACGGCGACGACGACGAGAACGACGAGGACGATGAGCAGCAGCAGGAGGAGCAGCAGGAGGAGGAGGAGGAGGAGGAGGAGGAGGAGGAGGTCAGGAGGGGCAGGAGGAGATTGTTGCGCAGTCCCGTCACCTATTGTTGGATACCTTTCCCCCCCTGAACCTCAACCTATCTTTGCACACTGGCTCCAGCACCACCGCGCCAGCCGCCTCTCGGGAAGCCCGCCCTCCCCGCGCACGCCGCCGCAGGCATAGCTCGGGCATGTCCCCCCGCAGTCCAAAAATGCTCCCAAAATCGTCCCCCGAGTCTTTTCTGACTATTTTGGAATCTCCCCCCTGGCGAGAGACGCGCCCGACTTAACCACAGGCGGGCGGCGCGCGCGCGCGCGCCAGCCTGCACCACGCCGCGCGCCGGGGGCGCCGCCGCGCTGTGGCAGGCCGCCACGGGCACCTCGCGCGCGAGGCTCCGCTGTGCGGGCGCGGGCGGCTTCGGGAGAAGACGAGGCAAGACAGAGACAGAATCAGGCAGGGTTGATTCAAGCGGCCCATGGACACAAAAACGAGAATACAAACGAACATCTCAGGCTTCCCCATTTTCTCCCATAGCTTCTGGGTGCTCGTCTTCCCCCCCACTTCCAATAGTTTCCCAGATCTTCCTGGGAAGCGACGATTGATTGTGTCTGTGTGTCTTCCCCTCCTGAAGGAGGCAAGGCAGAAACATGATCGGACAGGGATGAATCGGGGATCCCTGAGATCCGGCGGTTCCGGAGGATGCATCGGGCGCCGCGGCCTTCGCAGAACGTTCTGGATCGCTCCGAGAGCCTTCCAAGACGCTCTGGAACGATCTACCGCAGGCCCGTGTCGTGACGACACCAGCGCAAAGTCTGCACTCGTGCAGGCCCGCCGACCGCACGACGAAAGCGCAGGCAGGGTCCCTCCCCTCGCCATCGCTCGGACGTCCACTCCCCGTGCAGTGTTCGGTGTCGCGCGTGCATTTGTCGCACGATGATGCAGGACGCTTCTCGAGGGTCCTCGCCGAGAAGAAATGCACACGTCCGAGGGATGCCAAGCCACGCCGCAACCGTGGCTCAGAGGGACCGGCCTGGCCGGGCTCGGTGCCATGCAGGTATGCGGGCTGGCGTCAGGTCGGGCATGTCCTCCTAAAAGCGGATGCTGGAAGAATAAAGCAACAAAAAACAACAGTGCTCAAAAATAGTCAACCAAACACAAGTCACACCGTCCCCAGCCAATTGTTTGACTATTTCCGACTATAGGCTTCCTGCAGAGGGACTTGCCCGACGCGAGGCTGGCGCTCCCCGAGGGGGGGGAGACAAGCGCGGCGAGCTGCCTCACCCGCGGCCGCCGCGAGGGGGTGCGCCGCGAGGGGGCGCCACCGGGAGAGGGGGCGGAGCGCCCGGGCGGGGGCGTGAAAAGCGCGCCGACGGGGCGGCCCAGCCCTCTGCGGCAACTCGTGGCAGCCTGCCCTGCCACCCTTGCCGGCTCCTGCGAATCTAGGGTGCAAACAAACCTACCTCGCTTTTGACCACCCTCGCTTCCAAGAGGTACCGAGCGATGCCAAATTACGGCCTGTACTGGTCAGGCCGCTTGACGAGGAGGCTCGTGGTATGACTTGGTTTTGCCTGGAAGCGAAAGCGGGGTAGGTAATTCACGCTCTGAGAATCGACGCCATGCGACGATCATCGACGCCGGATCGGCGCGCATCGCCGCCAGAGCGGCGCCAGGTCGCCGACTGCCAGACGCGAGCGAACCCTGGAGACGTAGCCACGGGGGTACACCAGGCTCTCACGACTTGCTGCCGAACCGATGTACCCTGATCAATCGATACTGGAATGGTATGGTCACGATCCGCGAGATCGGTCGCTGGCGGTTTTGCCTGCCGTTCCTGTATCAGTCGCGACGGACTTGCGAATTAGCCAAGATCGGTCGCGACCATTTTGAACGCCGATCGATTGCTGCCGATCACGACAGGGAAAAAACGGGCATCGAATGATCTTGGGTTCATCGACCTAGCACAATCAGCTCGACGAATCGTCAGGGGGGGGATACAGAAGCAGCAAGGAACGGCATCTTTCGGAGGTCCGCGCAGATTTCGTGGATCGGCGCTGGCCCGGCGCTGGTCCAAGAACTCCGCGCGGGAAGTCTCCTGGCTGATCTCGAGCGGCGTCTGGCTGGCCACGGCCAGACGGCACGACAAGTCAGAGCGATGCCCAGGCTTAGCAGGTCTGTGCTGGAGCGGATTGCGAAATCGGAGAGGCTCTCGAAAGCGGAGCGAATCGCCAGCGAGGCGTCCCGGATCGGATCGGTATCGAATCGCCGCGCCCCGCTGCTGGCTGGCCCTGGCCGATGCCAGTGACTAACCCGGAGCGCATCGGACTGGAATCGCGGCCCCAGACGGCGAGTCGCATCGGATCGAATCGGGTCGCAGGCGGCCCTGCTTGGCGACGGCCGCCGAGGGCCCTCGAGGGCCGCCGAGAGCCGCCGAGGCCGCTGGGTGGTGGCTGCCGGAGGCCGCTCGTTTTGGCCGCTCGTTTTGGCCGCGCGTTGGGGTGCCCGCTGGGGTCGGGCGCGCCCCAAAGCGGGCTGCACGCGCGTCCGCGCGGGCTCCCCGCGCGCGCCGCGCGCGAGCCATCTCCGCGCGGAGGCGCGCGCCCCAGGGCGGCTCCTTGCCGGCGGTCGTCGGCCTCTTGCGGGGATGCGGGGGCCCCTCCTCGCTCTTCCGCTTCCTCCGCCAGGGCCCTTTTCGCCCCAGCCCTCCTCCCTTGGCATCCCCCTCCCCCTCCTCCCCCGCCGCCTCCTCCTCCTCCTCCTCCTCCTCCTCCTCCTCTTCCTCCTCCTCCTCTTCCTCCTCCTCCTCCTCCTGGTCCTCCTCCTCCTCCTCCTCCTGCAGCTCCTCCCCCCTCCTGTGTCCCCCTTCCCCCTCCTGTGTCCCCCTTCCCCCTTTCCTGCACGCTCGAACTTTCCATACTTCCTTCGCCCTTCCTCCTCCCTCCTCCTCCTCCTCCTCTCCTCCTCCTCTTCCTCCTCCTCCTCCTCCTCCTCTGCTCCTCCTCCTCCTCCTGGTCCTCCTCCTCCTCCTCTCCATCCTTCTTCCCCTACTCCTGCTTATCCCCTCCTCCCCCTTATCATCGCAACCGTCGTATATCCCCCTTGTCCATACGCCTTGTCCCTCCCCCCCTTCTCTCTTCCACCCCCTGCTACATGTCCTCCCGCTCTGCCAAGGTTCCCCTCAGCCTTTCGTCCCGTCGCTCCTCCTTCTCATCCTCTCCATCGTCTGACACCTCGTCACGGGCGTCCATGACATCCCTCCTCTTACTTACAACCAACCTCGTTGTCCTCATCGTCCCCGTCTTCCCCCTTCTCATCATACATGGGCGCGATTCATGTTTGGCCCAAGTTTGCCACTGCGGGGCTCTTGGCCACGACCCAATGGAATGCCGCAAAATGCATTTCTAATGTTTCCAACCAGATTCGAACCTGGTTCGAACATGCTTTTCGAGGACGTCCCGGGCGAAACGCTCAGTGTTCCATCGGCTCGAACCGAGTTCTGACCTGGTTCGAACGTGATGTTCGAGGAAGTCCCGCACGGAACGCTCACTTTTGGAGCCTTAGAAAGTTTGGCCAAGCTGTACCACTGCGCGCGCTCTTGGCCACGATACAATGGAATGCCCCACGATGCACACGAACGAAAAATCGTCCTGAAATTCGACTTCGAACCAAATTCGAATCTGCTTCGACCCTACTTTTCGAAGATGTCCCGTGCGAAACTATCACTTGCCCATGCTGGTCCGACATTAGTTTCAAAGACGTTCCACACAGAACGCTCACTTTCTATTGGGTCGAACCGAGTCAGGACCTGGTTTGAACGTGCTTTTCGAGGAAACTCCGCACGAAACGCTTATATACTCTCTATTGTTTCGAACCGAGTTCGAGCCTGGTTCGAACATGCTTTTCGAGGACCCCCCGCACGAAACGCTAAGTTTGTAGATTGTTTCGAACCGAGCTCGAACCTGGTTCGAACCTGCTTTCCGAAGATATCCCGCACGAAACGGTGTCTGCTCTATTGTTTCGAACCGACTTCTATGTTGTATTGAACCGACTGTCGAACCTGGTTCGAACCTGTTTCGGGAGGAAACCTCAACGCGGTTCGCCGTTTTCGAACCCCACCCCGTTCAGTCTTATACAAATTTAGGTGGGGGTACAAAACCAAGGTTGCCGGCTCCCTGCTGGCACAGCTCCGCTCCGGTCACTTTGAACCAAACTCCGCACGCCTAACGGGACACCTCCGGTGCACGCTGCGCCAACGTGTCAATCATTGTGCGATCCCACAGAGAAAACCGTCTACGAGAACTAGTATCCTTGTCATCATCCACATTTCCAATATGGTGTTTAGGTTTCTCCTGCTACTCCTCACAATCGTCCAGCTCATGTCCAGTCTCACCAGACTTATGCTCCTAATTCCTCCACCGCATTATCGCCATCCAGATGCCTCCTCGTCGTTCAGCCATGTCCTCGCAGACATCCTCTATGGCATCATCATCACCATCATCATCATCACCACCATCACCATCAGCAGGAGAATCAGCATCAGCATCATCCTCATCACCAGCATCAACATCAACATGAACAGCATCATCATCAGCAGCAGCGTCACCACCACCGCCACACCCTTCTCAGCATCACCCTCCACATTCCAACCTTCTTCATCAGCATCATCCTCATCATCCTCATCAGCAGCATCATCAGCATCACCATCAGCATCTTCAGCACCATAACCATCATCAGCAGCAGCGTCATCATCTACAGCATCTACATCATCTACATCATCTACATCATCTACATCATCATCATAATCATCATCATCCTCATCAGCATCATCATCAGCATCATCATCGTCAGTATCATCACCATCATCAACGACAGTATCATTATCATCATCAGCAGCAGCGACACCAGCATCATCGTCATCAGCAACATCATCGTCAACATCATGAATCTCATGATCCCCATCAGTACTGTTACCGCCATCGTCAACCGACCGCTTTTCACTGGCATCATGACAACCGCCCGGATTACCAGTTAGCATAACAGCATAAGCAATATGTTCCTTATCACTCCTGCATATCCGCCCGCCTCGTCTTCTCGGCCTCGGTATCGTAATCCACCGCCTCTTCATCTCCAACATCCTACCCATAATCCGTGCCATAGTGTCCCTGCGTGTCCTCCACTTATCTCCCCTTTCCTCCCAACCCCGCATGCGACGCGCTCCTCTTGCCCCACATGCAAACACGTCCTCCTCGCCATCGTCTCCGCCACTCCTCCGCTCCATCCTCGCCACCCAAACACCCTACCCGTGCTGCACAGAATGCCAGCAGCCAGAAAAACAGTCAACACACGTCGGCCAGCCGAGCAGGCTGCTGCCGCAGCGATGGACCGTCCAGCGGCAAGGGGGGGAGATGGGCCAGCAGCACGTAAGCGGCGCGGTGCCCACTGCTGAGGACTCACCTCGCCCTGCTCTCACACTCCAAACATTGCAGTTCTCTGCCCGCTGACATCTCCACATGGCCTGCCCACACTGACCCCTGATCCCTATGCAGAATGACGCCCCTTTGCTCAATGCCCCCAGCCCACTACAACCCAACTGCGTGCGTGCGCGGCTATCCAACCAAGTCGCCACACCCCGTATCTGAATTCCCCCCTCATTAGCGCAGCCCCATCCCCTACCCAACACACGCGCTTCATCTGTTCGAGAACGGCCCTCAAGCATCGTATCGTGCCTGGACTACCTTCAGGAGCCGCTCAAAGGCGGAAAGGTACATAGTGTGTGTTGGCCCTGCTGTGCCTAGGATCGACATCGCCCGCGGAATTAATTCATTGGGTGCGTGTCCCCCGCCTTCGCTCGCCGCGACCTGGACCACAAATTCCAGACTCCAGACCTCTCCCTCTACTCCACGCCGACAACTCAATCTCCCAGCCTGGCGCCCGCAACTCCTTTTTCACGGCTGCCCGCGCACATGTCCTCGCTAGATCCTCTCTGTCCCACACCGGCGACTCCCTGCGCCCTGCCACATCCACATATTCGTTAGCATGAACTCGGTACTACAATCTCTCTTTCTAGTACGCAGCGCCACCTTGCAGATGCAATGTCACGTACGGACAATGCCGTTGAAGACGCCTGCCTCCCAGAGCCCATGCCGTAGCATCACGAGTGCGGGTCATGCCAGCATGCACGCACTGCTGGCGTCACAGGGCCACTCCGTTTAACTGACAAGACAGGTCGGTGGATAGCCATGACGAGTGCACGCGCTCCCAGGCCAGTAATCGTGTTCACAGCCCCGCGGCATCCAGGGGGCACGGACGCAGAGCTCGGCGCTGGAGGCGCCTCATGTCTCCCGAAAGTTCATGGTGAAGGGCTCGGTACTGCTGGCCGCCTGGCGGCGGGGGCGTCATGCAGCGCTCGAGTACTCCTCAGGCCAGAGCTGGATCGAATTGCGGAACCGGATCGCAGACGGATCGGATCGCCAACGAAGCGCCTCGAATCGAATAGAAATCGGGTAGCCGCGCCCAGCTCTGGCTGGGCCCAGCCGATGCCACTGAAACACACCGATCAAATCGATCGATTCGAGGCCCCAAATCCCAAACAACGCATCGACTCGTATCGAATCGAATCGCAAACGGCCCTGGTCCTAGCCGTGAAGGCGTCCCATACGCGCCTTGATTTCCAATAGCTGGGCAGCACAAGAACAGATCAGAGTCGCTCAGAGGGCGGTCACTGCACAACGTCGCCTCAAGAGAGCAAGCGGGAGACAGGAGGAGCTTGGGAGAGAAGTGAAAAGGAGGCAGGAACACGCGGAGGGTCGGCCTGGATAGAGCCCCAAGAAAACATGAGCACGTCAGGAAGCGCATGCCACTCGCCAGTATTGACCCCCCCCTGCCCCCACCCATGCGTTGGAGCCCCCACCCACGGTGAAGAGATGGGCTCGCGTGGCATCACTCTTTTTCCATGCAGGCGCCGCCTTGCAAAGGCCTCGGTGCCAACAGCAGAATAATCCGCCGACCCTTGAGCGTGTGATGTGAGACGCTTTTCCGTTTGAATCGTCGTCGTCGTCGTCGCCGTCCTCGTCGTCCCTCTCCCTCCAGTTCCCTGGGCCCTCCTCCTCAAGCGATCCAGCTAAACGGATCCCAAGCAACGTCATCAGAGTGAGGTGGCCGAGCTGTCATTCACGGTCCCTTTGTGTGTGGCTGAAATGGGGTTCCGCGGTGCAGATTGTTGTTGCGGTGATGTTTGTTAACGTCGTCCCACTCCCGACCCGGCCCGCGATCCACCCACGACCCACCCGCGAACCGCCCGCGATCATCCCGCAACCCACCCGCGACCCACCCCCGACCCACCCCGAGACCCCAACCCGCGACCCTCCCGAAACCCTTCTGCGACCCACATCGCCCCCACGCCGTGGGGGTCCTGGGGGGATGGCCACAGCGGAGGTCCCATGGGGGAGATCCTGGGGGGGGGTCCTGGGGTTGGTCCAGGGGCCCCGGGGGGTCCCGAGGGGTCGTGCCACCCCCCTGGACCCCTTCAGCCACCCCACTCCAGATTATTGGACACAAATTTGTTCTGGTCGCAATCGGTAATTAACGACCTCTCGGCACTGCGACCGATAGCGAATCGGTCGCGACCGGTCGCCACCGATAATCGCGACCGATCGGCCGCGACCGATCTTGAAGCACATCGGTCGCCACCGATACCCAAACTGGAAAGCCAACTCGGCAGCGGCCTACCTCGCCGGCCGCGACTGGAAGATTCCGGCATCCAAGCGAGCGCGGCAGGGCCGGGGCATCCCAGCGGCGACGCTCCAGAGCCTCGACCCTCGAGCCCTCGGGCCTCTCGCCCTCGATCCGCTCGCCCTCGGTCGCCGCTCGCCCCTCGAGGCGCCCCTCGCCCTCGCGAGGCGCCTCTCGCCCTCGCGAGGCGCCTCCGCCCGGGGCCCCGGCCCCTGCTCGGGCCCTGTGGCCCCGGCGCCAGCCCCGGCACCGGCCCCCGCGGCCCCGGCACCGCCCCATGGGGCCCCTCTGGCCTCGGCCCCGGCCCCGGCGCCGCCCCACGGCCCCGGCCCAGGCCTCGGCCCCGCGGGCCGACCTATAGATCCTACCAGCCCGACCCCACCCGAAGACCCGAATCTCGGGCCTGGGGGGGGGTACGGGCTTCACATGTTTCTTGTCCATGTTCCCCGACCCGCCCCCCCCCCCCTACTGGAAATGGAGGGCAAATCGGGGCCTTCGGGTTGGGGTTGGGGTGGTTTGGTGGGCGGTGACCGTTCCCAGGCCCCGGCCCCAACAGAGAGCCCGAGAGGCTCCCAGGAGACCCCCAAGAAGGTCGTCGCCGAGAGGCTCCCAATAAAGAACCCGAGAGGCTCCCAAGAGAACCCAAGAACCCCAAAAACGTCGAGGTCGTCGCCGCTGCCGCCGTCGTCGCCGTCCCCCTTCAGGGTCGGCGGCACCGGCCGTAAGGCCTTCCGAAGACAGTGTAAACAATTCCAATGCAAAAGATTTGCCATTCAACGGGTCCTGAGGGAAACGGGTCCTGGCCCCAGTGGATTCTTCCGTACGATCGGCCTTTCATGCCGAGCTCTGTGCTGTTAACGAGCCCTTGGGAGGCCGAGGGAAACAGCAAATCCTAGGGACCACTTCCCCTGATGGCAAAGACTGGCAAAGAGAGGGAGGAGGAATAGGGGAATACCTAACTGCATAAACATAAGCTGTCGAACGTGTCGAGATCCACGTGGATATCGTGGACCTATGCCGGGCCCCTCATTGGTCCCAGCGCCGATCCCAGAAATTCGACGGCAATCCAAAAGTTGATGCTCATATCACTTGTTTCGAAGACTCCCAGCTGCGGTCGGGGTAGATGGGGTCCGAGGATCGCGCTGGGTCGTCGATGCACCACCGATGCATCAGCGATGCCAGCGTGGACAAGAACGGGGTCCACATCGAGCCGCATCGCCGATGCACTGCCGATGCGGCGCGATCCTCCGACCCCATCTGTTGTGACCCGACCCGGGAGGCCTGGTCTGTTCTCCTTCCAGGGAGCATGCCCAACGGGGCGCCCGTGGGGGACTGGCTCAGGGGGGACACGCCCACACGGAGTCGGCCATACTCTGCAGATAGATCGGCGATAGGCCCCCGATGGCGAATCCACGCGTTCCTGGGCGGGGCTGGGCTGTTGAGCCCAGATCGGTGATCAATGGGCGATTGGGGGTGGATGCATTTCCCCCCCCGCCCTGATCATCGGACGACGAGCCACGAGAACGGTCGCTACCGATTTGCTTCAAAATCTGTCGCGACCGATCGGTCGCGACCGATCGGTTGCGATCGGTGGCGACCCGTCGCGACCGACTCTGGGATTGGTCGCGATCGGTCGCAACCGATTTGGAATGCCGAACGGTCGCTACCGATCGCGACCGAACACAAGATCGGTATCCAATGATCTGGGTGGTTGTCGGGTCAGAGCTTGGCCCTCCAGCGGCCGTCCGACGCGATCTGGGCACCCCCCGAACGCCCGCGGAAGGGCGCACCTGCTGGGAATACACCCACACCCCGAGGCTGGAAAACGTCCATGAGCATCGCTTACTCGATCCCCATCCCCACCAGCGTGGGCTGGGCCCCACTGGCCGATTTACCCCCCTGATGGGGATATATATATATATATATATATATATATATATATATATATATATGTGTATAGGCTACCCCCTTCGGGTTACGAGGGGCATATCCCCAACTGAGGTGGTGAGACCGTGGGGCTCGAGATTCGGATGGGGATGGGGATCGGTCAAACGATGGCGAGTCCAGGAACCGACAAAATCAGCCTCGCACCTCGAAGGGTCAGCCGCGCGAAGGGTCTCGACCTCTGTGCCCCCCAGCCGGCCTCTCGGCCCGCGGCCTGGCGAGGGCACCCCGAGGCCGAAGAGGGCACACGGACTCCCGTCGTGCCGTTCTCGCAGCCCGAGAGGGTCTGAGCCGATCGGCCCCTGACGCTGCCACTGGCAAACATACTACGAGTTAGGTTGGGCATGTCCCCCTTGCAGGCGGATCTTGGACGAAACATGAAGCATCCTCGAAGCAATACTCAAACATAGTCTAAACAAATACTAGACAGCTCGTCCCCAGACTAGAAATACTATTTACCATGGTTGACGATTTCTCCTGTAGAGGGACATGCCCGCCATACTATTAGATGCCTCCCAGATGGGGTCCGAGTAGATGGGGTCGGAGGGTCGCGCCGCATCGCCGATGCATCGGCGGGACATCGGCGATACATTGTCGATGCGTCGGCGATGTCGGCGACACATCGGCTCTACATCGAGCCGCATCGCCGATGCACCAGCGATGCATCGGAGATGCGGCGCGACCCTCCGACCGCTTCGAATTACTCCAACCCGATCGGGGAGACCTTCTGTATATATGTATATACATACATATATATATATATATATATATATGTATATGGATACCTGACTTCACACGTGCATATACACATGCATTATGGCATGCATACATACACGCATACATACGTGCGTACACACATACATACACATATATAGCAAACCAGCACGTACACATACATACATACACATGCATACATACATACACTGCATACAGTAATGCATACGCACATGCATCCATACATATATACCTGTGTACATGCATATATGCATAAACACGTACATGCACACACATGTACGTGTATACTTGCTTACCAAAATGCATTCATTCATTCATTTATACATACCTACAAACACTCATGCATGCATACATGCATGCATGCATACATGCATACGTGTATACATACATGCATGCACGCATACCTGCATACATGCATAAATGCACGCCTACATATATGCATATAATCATATGACACCAGGGAAAATACCAAACATAATTGTTTTAGGGCTATAGGCTATAGGGCTATGGGGCGATATGGCTATATATATATATATATATATATATATATTCTGGGTTATACGGCTATACGGCTATGGTGCTATAAGACTATAGGGCTATAGGGCTATAGAGCTATGGGGCTATTTGGCTATAGGGTTATCGGACTATAAGGCTATAGGGCTATGAGGCTATAAGTGTATAGGGCTATAAGACTGTAAGGCTACTGGGCACCTGGGCACCCGGGCACATGGGCACCTGGACACCCGGGCACGTGGGCACCCGGGCACCCGAGCACCCGGGCACCCGGGGCACCCGGGCACTCGGGCAGCTGGGCACCCGGGCCCGCCGCCAAAATCGGTGGCACACCTCACCTAACCACATGAATCCGCTAGAACCCCTACAGAGGCAAGCTCTGATTGGGGAACATACACATACAAAAAATACATACATACATGCATTCATGCACACATACATACATACATACATACATACATACATGCATGCATGCATGCATGCATGCATAAATACATACATACATACATACATACATACATACATCCATACGCATACATACATACGTACATACATGCATGTATACATGCATGCGCACATGCACGCATACATACAAACATGCATACACACATGTATACATACACACATACATACATACATACATACATACATACAAACATACATGCATACATGATTACAAACATAGATGCAGACAAACAGGCAGGCAGGCAGGCAGACAGACAGACAAACCTACCTGCATACATACATGCACACATCCATACACATGCACACACATGCACATACACATACACATATTGTGTATAATGCAGCAGGCTTATATATATATATTAGCCACAGAAACACGCGGCAGAAGGATGAGCCCCCGCCCGCTCTCGGCGGGGCTCGCCGCAGGCCGGGGCGCACGAGAGCACGGCCTAGAGCTTGGGGCGCGGCCGCGCGACAAAAGAGAGCTCGCCCGCGCCCCCGTCCTGCCCTGCGCGCGCCTGGCCGCAAGAGTCTGAGAGGTGGTTCTCATGCAATCGAACCTGCAGCAGGCTCGCGTCGTGACGACCCAGGCGTTGGTTCCTGACACCGCGTGTATCGTTCAGCCTTGAACGATGGGCCGTCCCCACAACGTCCAATCGTTCAACATCAACCGACTCTGGGTCGCCGCCGGCGTTCAACGTTGAACGCCGCCGGCGGGGTCGCCGCCGGTCGACACACGCGAATCTGCCGCAGGCCAGAAGAACATCCCTCAAGGTTACGAGACCCTCCGAGGCCAAAACGCTCTGAACATCCAAGGGTGCCCTCCCCAGGGTGCAGAAGAGCATCCAACAAAGACGAAGAACATGAGGGCACCCTCCCCGAACCGGCCTCGATCTTTACACCTCGGTCCGACTGTATCCACCACCGTGCCCCTGTGGCACGAAGTGGAGTGTCTCCAGGTCCCTCGCACAACCTCTGAGCCTCACTCCCCGATCCTGAAGATTCTTCACGGGGCCCAGACAAGCCCCATAGGTGCGAGTCAGCTCACCTGCATGGATCGGAGGCGTCAACGACGGGGGCGTCCGAGAGAGGGGCTCGTAAATCATGGCCCGAGGCACGTGCGCGGACGATGGGGGTGGGCCAAGGGACACACTGAATGAAAGAGAGGGGGCCATAAAACCTGAGGGGGTATCATGGCCCCCACAATGACACCCACCCCTCCCTTGACGTCGTCACCGCCCTCTTGGACACCACCGAATGGAGGGGGGGATGGCGTTGCGAGGCCAAAAACGAAGAACAAAACAAAAACAAAGCGAAACAAAAAACTCGGGGCTCGGTCGCACGCCTATCGGTCCGACGCGCACTTCGCAAAGGCGGCAGAGGAAGGTGGGATAATCACAACCATGCAAGTAAACTTGCGTGAATCTAAAGACTAGACGCCTCATAGATGGGGTCGGAGTGGATTGTGTCGAAAGATCGCGCCACACCGCCAACGCATCGGCGATACAGTGGCGATGCACCGGCGATGTCGACGGAGCATTGGCGCCATCGGCGTGGCGAGAGTCGGGCTCCGCATCGAGCCGCACCCCCGACACATCGGGTTCCGACCCTACATGTTCGGCCCCATCTGGGAGGCCGAAACAATCCGTCACAGATGAAGCCGAGACTGGGATACTTCGGGATTGATACGGGATGTCAAAGACCCAGCGGCTCTCGAATAAATAATGTTGGGAGCCGCGGTCGCTCCATGAACGCTCCAGACAGAAAGCTCCGAAAATGTTCTGGGGGACGCTCTGGACCGATGTTTATCCTGGTCTTTGCCCCGCACACGATTAGCAACGAAGGGATCCCTGACCCTTTGGGAAGGGACCGAACTGATGAGGACCAAACACATTACCTTTCATCCCTAATGAAAAACGGGGACCAAAGTGGGGCCACGTCTTCACTGTATTATTGGGATTTGGGGCTCTTATACTCGATGAGCGAAGGAGGCATAGACGTGACTTTCGGAGGTAGCACCAGCAGTGGATCAGAATTCGGAAGGCGTCTCTCAACATGATAGAAAGCCCACGAAAGACGTACGCGCCCAGCTATGTACATGAACGCGGCCCTTCGATCTGCGAAGCGGGCCGCGTGATACGAACTTTCGGGAAATGCGTACTCTCGAAGCCGGCGTGGATTCATGAACGTGTACGTCCTTCTTTCGCTCCTGACATGACTCGGACGTCCATTCCCAATATATTACACACGATGATCCAAAATGCTCCCCGATGATCCTCGCCGAAACAACGCACGCGCCCGAACGATGTTCAGGTGTGCAGCCGACTGACCCCTGGCATGGGCGTCCAATACCCCAACATGAATTAGAAAAAATAAGAAACGCCATAAACCTCGACACTTCGCACTCCGCGCGGACTTCTCGGATCTGCGCTGGACTTCCCCTCCCCGGCGCGCGCAGCGCGTCAGGGGCGGCGCAGGAGGCTCCGCCAGGGGGGACAATTTTTTGTTGATGCAGGTTTTGCATTGTCCTTCGAATTCAATGTTCCAACATCGATTGGACCAACAGGGGGCATGGCGCGCCACCGGCGGTCCCGCGCCCTGCCGGCGATGCACCCCCCCAACTCGCCGCCCCCCCGCGCGCGTCGGGCGCACCGGGGAGGAGTGCGCGGATAGGGGGTCATCCAGCGCCGACCCAAGAGAACCGCGCAGGGACTCCCAAAAACGTACGCCTATGCCGATCCCTGAGATCCTGGCGACGCAATTTTTGATCGAGCCAAACGTTTTCGCCCAGATTCGGACCACGGGACCCTCGCATACGTTGCCGAGCAGGGCCGCCCCCCAGGAGCCGCCAAGATTTCAAAATGGGACAAATTCCAACATTCGCGCCAGGCGCACCGCGGAGGCGCGACCAACGAGGCCCCCGAGCCCGGCCATCACGTGACCGCTATGGAACCCATCACCGCGATGACGTTTCGTTCCGCGGTCGTCGGTCACAGCGTCCGCGCGAGTCTCGACGCGCGCAGCCGCCGAAACGCGGGCGGAATCGGCGCGCGCGCGCAGCCGTCGAAGCGCCCGGCGCTGGCCCGGCCGCGCGGACGAAAGCATGCGCGGGAGAACCCCCCAAGCTGATTTATGATGGAACGCGCCGGCACAGAACCGACGGACCGCGGGAAAGGGCCGCGTTGGAGACCCCACATGAAGAACACACGCTCGAGCGCGAGCGCCGCGTGGGGAACTGGCGGGACGCCGCAAGCGGTTAGATCTCGCGCCCACGCAAGCCGAGCTGACTCCGCATCTGGGGGGTGGCGCTCGTGGGCACCACCGCGGGCGCGGGGGCCGTTGGCGCAGACTCAGCCTCGACCATGGCGAGGCCCTGACGCTCTCCGTCGGGGGCCACGGAGCGCGGCTACGCAGGTGGCGGAGAAGAGGGGCCTGAAGGCAAACGTCGGCTTCGAAGCCTCGGCAGCTGCGGGCGTGGCGGCGCAATCGCAAACCCGCTGCGCGAGGCAGCGCAGCCCGCCGCGAAGGCATCCTCTCCAACCAAGCGGGGGTCCCCAGGG
This sequence comes from Prorocentrum cordatum, assembly GCA_963575745.1. Classification (NCBI taxonomy): domain Eukaryota; class Dinophyceae; order Prorocentrales; family Prorocentraceae; genus Prorocentrum; species Prorocentrum cordatum. The sequence goes on along the minus strand of CAUYUJ010014181.1, from coordinate 245,058 downwards.
GAACCCCTGGCCCCCTCCCAGACCCCCCCGCCGCGCTTCTGCGGCGCGCTCCTCCCCACCCCCGTTTGGCAACGATTTTGGATACATTTCTGGCCCCGATTTTGCCCACTGGTTTGGCCTCCCTTCCGCGGAGGCCCGCTTTTTGACCACGATTGTTCTCACAATTAAATCACCAAGGAAAAATCGTGTTCAAAATCGCGGGTGGTCTGGTGGGGCCTTGCAAGGGGGCGCGGAAACGTAGCCGAAAATCGCGGGCAAAATCCGGTCCGAAATCGTGGGCGAAATCGTGTCCGAACTCGCAGCGAGATCGCGGCCGAAATCGTCGGTGAAATCGCGGGCGCAGAATCGCGGGCCTGCCCCTCGCGCCGGCATGCCAAGCAGGCGTGCCCGCGAAACATCAGCGACGGTGAGGAAAAGAGAAAGAGGAGGGAGCGGCAGCAGCAGCAGGAGGGACAGCAGCAGCAGCGGGAAGAGAAAAAAATGGGAAGTATCACCAGGAGAGGAGGAAAGGAGTCGTCGAAACTGGCCCGCCCGTTCGACGCGCGCCCCACAGCACGCTGGACATGCTTCTCGGGGGAAGCTCGCCGGCCCAACGGGCCAGAGTCGTGCGGAGATCTCCGGCGACTGCCTCGCAATAGTTCTACTTCGCACGCGCGGGGCGGCCCAGAGGAGCCCCCGGGCGCAAAGTGCCCCGGCCAGGTCGGGCAAGAGATGGTTTTTCTCCTGGGCGCGGCTTTCAGGAGCACCAATGCGATCCAAAGGGCTCCAAGAGGCGCCCGAGACGGTCCAAGAGGGCTCCGAGTCGTCGAACAATCGGTCCGCGACACCCGCGATGGCTTCCAGACGGCCCACGACGCGCACAAAATCCCCGAAGAGGCCACCGCGAGCTGAAACGATACCTGAAAACGCGATTCTGAACTTCAAAGAGAAAAGGTAGCATATTGACAAGGCGGAAACAGACCGGGGGCGACACCGCTCGAATGACGCGTCGAACCCCGAGATTGCGCGCAAGCCGCACCCCGAATGCCCAACATCGGAGCGGGTCGGCGACGCAACAACTCCTGAACAAAGAAAAACAAAACAAAATGAAACACTAATATTTCTGGCTTCGTAAAAAAAAAAATCGTTGCACCCATCCGCTTGGGGGGCGCAGTTTCATGACAGATGGATCCGGCTCGAAGAATGGCGCAGAAAACTAGGGTCTGGGGCTCCAGTCGTGATGTTTCACGATGTCTCAAGTTTTCCAATACGTCGGATCCCAGGGCTTAAGAATTCGCCACCAAACCGCGCAGCCTGTCCCACACCCAACTCGTGTGCGGGTCACGCCCCTCAGACCTGCGACTTCAGTGGGATGTCGAATGTATCGCCGAACTTGTTCTGCGGAGGGCCGCCCTGGATGTACGAGTGAGCGGCGTCGTACATGTGCTGTTTCTTCTCATCTGTGCTCAACGACAGCAGTGCCTTTCGCGCTTTCTGGGAGGCCGCCTTCAGGCTGGCCTCGCCGAACGGCGTCAACGGCTGCGGCGCATCTTTGATAGTGACGATACTTCTCGGGTTTGAAACCCTCCCTTGCAGCGGATGCACCCAGGTGCCTTCCTTCGTGCGTTGGTCCTCGGAGCCCTCGTCGACGGCGGACTCGATTTGAATCCCGGTGGCCCACCCTGAGATCACCAGTGACAGCAGCGCGGCCATGGCAAAGCGAGACGCCATGTTGTTTTCAGGTGTTCGGCACAATACACAGAAACGCGGCCGTCGGCGCAACGGTCCCCCCTTGCGCAAAGGCAGCTTGAACCACAATGGCTACAAAGGGAAGGCTGGTGCGGATTCCTCAAGCCGGCGGCACGCCTGGGGGGAAAGGTGGTACAGCCTGCGAAATGCTTTAGAAATCATGGGTTAAGAAATTCATAGTCTCAGAACTTGAATAAATACCCAAAATTCAAATTGAAACCTTAGGATTTACACTGAAACATTAAGAATAATCGAGACTCTGGCCGAAAACTTGGGTTTTCTTAAGCATCGCCTAAGGTGTAGAGGGAGCAGGCCTCCGAAGAAGAAGGCTTGGAAGGCCGCCAGCCTTCCGAGAAGCTTTCTGAGACTTCTCCGAGGACAGAGGCGGCTTCAAAGAAGCACTGTTCGCCTCCTGAGAAGCTCGTGCTCGCCTGCCGAGAGAAGGCCCGCTCCCTCTGCTCGACCCCCTGGGGCGCGCCGCCGAGGCGGCTGCTCTGGCTGCTGGCGACAACGCGCGAGCACGAACAGCAAAGTGCGGCAGGACAAGACGCTCGGAGTCGCCATGGGCTGCGACGCGTGCCTGCTTTAGGAGAAGAAAAAAACTAGAAACAAAACTTGTAGTGCTCCACGCGGATTTCTTGGGTCTGCGCTGGACCCCCCTCCCTAACGCGCGGACCGCGCCAGGGGCGACGCCGGAGGCGCCGCCGGGGGGGGGGGACCCAGCGCGGACCCAAGAAATCCGCGCGGAGCGCCAAAAGTTTATGTGTATTCCTTGTTTTCTTCTTCGACGCTTGCCCGCGCGAGCGCGCGGCGACAACTACAGCAAAAACTCGGAGCCTTCCACAAGAAACCCGACACAGAGACCCCAGGACGTCCCTTGACTTTCGGTGGGAGCGTCACGCGCTCCATAGCAAAGCCATCGAGACCCAAGAAACCCAGGGCACCCTGGAGGTAAGCAGGGTGCTTCATTAAACATGGGTTTCCACTGTATCTAGTGCTGTCACCGCGCTGTGCTAAGGCCGAGGGGGAAGCTGGGCCGCGCACGGGGCAGATCCGCGGGAGGATGTTCTCTCTCCTTCCTCCTCCTCCTCCTCCTCCTCCTCCTCCTCCTCCTCCTCCTACTCCTCCTCCTTCCTCCCCTCCTTTTCCCTTTTCTTACCTTCCGTTGTCTTGCTTGTTTAGTTTGATCTTAGCTGTGCTCGCATGGAGAACTCGTCGTTTCTGCCTACTGTCGACTGTGCGTGGTTGCACAGCTTCAAACGCGTGGGAGCATGAAACTCGACGGACTTGGACTGGATGTTTACTCACAATGAAAGCATGGACAGGTGGCAGTGCGGAATGAGCTAGGTGAAGTGGTGACAGCGCGGGATGCGCAGTGCGGGATGTGCACTGCTCTGAAGCTGCAGAGGTGTTCCTGTGATGAGACGACAGCACTTCCAACAGCACTTCCCATCTCGAACTGGTTACCTCGATGTGAGCGTCCACGTGCACGTCTCATATTGCTAGTTGTGCTGAATTCACAGCGAATCGATGTGAGCTGCGGCTGCAAGACTGCACACTATTGAGTACGCGCACGGACGAGACGCAGGACAAGAGGACCCAAAACTGCAATACGCATGCCGAGCATCGTCGGGCATGCAGGGAGAAGTGCTGGATGCCTTCCGTGGCAGTGGGGTGCTGCGCCTGGCTCTGTCAAGCTCCGTCCCAGAGTCCGACTCCCTGCGTCCCCCTCTGCCCACCCTCTGGCCCGCGCGCACACGGGGATGTGGCCATGGGGGCGGCCTCCTTCGGGGCATCTTCTGACCCGGGTCAATCCGGACCTGGGTCAGCCAGGCCTTGCAGGATCCTGGGAGATCCTGCAGGATCCTGCAGGATCCTGCACCCAAGCCCGGGTCAATGCACCCCGGGACCTGCAGGATCCTGCAAGATCCTGAAAGGTCCGGCGCTCTGACTGACCCCCGCTTGCACTGACCCCTGTATCTTCCCAGACCCCCGTTTCACAACGGCGACCCCCAGAGTTCTGGACCCCTTCCCGGAGACCCCGAGTTGTTTTTGTCACGGCCCCGAGGCCCGGCCAGGACTCCCGGAAGCAGAAGATAGCAACAAAAAACTCCCGTCGTATTTTTGTTCACACCGCGAGGGGGTCCGGGTGGCGCCCCGATGTCATCACAAGGGAACTGCAGGAGAGCCCGGAATCGAATCGGCAAAGCGGATCGGCGATCGAAATGAATCGAATCGGCGGAAATGGGCAGGCGAGTCGGGAAAAGTCGAATCGGCAGACATCGGCAGGCTAGTAGGCCTCCAATGAGGAATCGGAGCCAAAATCGGAATCCCGAGTCGAATCGAATCCAATTGGGGAAATCGAAACGAGCCCTGATTGGGCCCGAAAGTAGCAAAAGACCTCCCGGCGTGACTCTTTCCCAACGCGAGGGGGTCTGGCTTGAGGAGGAGGAGGAGGAGGAGGAGGAGGAGAAGGAGGAAGAGCAGGAGGAGGAGCAGAAGCCCGTAGGGGAGGAAGCGGAGGTTGAGGAGGAGGAGGAGGAGGACGAGGAGGACGACGAGGAGGACGACGACGAGGAGGAGAGGGAGGAGGAGGAGGAGGACGACGAGGAGGATGAGGAGGAGGGGCCCTTTCCCGCCGAGGCGGGAGGGCAGCGAGGCCCCGAGAGGGCAGGGCAGCAAAGGGGAAGGGCCTCCACGCCACGAGGGGGCGCGCGCTGCCCCCCCCCCCCCCGGGGGACGGGGGCAGGACCCCAACTCCTCCCCCTCCTCCCCCTCCCCCTCCCCCCTCCTCCTCCTCCTCCTCCTCCTCCCCTCCCCCTCCTCCTCCCCCTCCTCCTCCTCCCCCTCCCCCTCCTCCTCCTCCACCTCCTCCACCTCCTCCTCCTCCTCCTTCCTCCTCCGCCTCCTCCTCCTACAAAATCTGGCGCTCTGGCTGACCCCCGCTTGCACTGACCGCCGCCCTTCGAATTATAATGTTCCCATCGTACTTCAGGACCACATCCCAAGAATAATTTCGAGCACCCGGAGAAGTATCGGAACAGTGTCGAACGAGTATCGCCTCCCAGGGCCCGACGCGTGGACACCCTCCAGCTTCGGAGCCTTCTTGGTGCTCGAACTTCTTTCTGATGGTCAAGGCTAAAGTATATTAGAACAGCATGACCCTTCGAGCCCTCGAATCGTTTGCCTCTCCACCTCGATGCCTGGCGCGCGGAAAAGGGGGGGCCACCTTGTCCGCGCCGGGCGACGCGAGCCTGCCCGGCGAGTGCCTGGCCAGCCGAGGCCGCCGTCGCCGTCGCCTCTGCCAGCTCAGCGCACCGGGGGGGCATCTCTGGGGCGCGGCTTGCTGGGGGGGCGATGAATAAGGGGTGGGGGAGAAGGTGCCCTGGACACGAGAGGGCCCCTTTGGGGCTCGGAAGGGCCCCTCTGGGTACCCGAAGAGGGCCTCTTTTCTACAGCCCTCGCCGCCCCCCCATGTATCGACCCCCCCAGTGCGCGCCCCCCCAGGCCGCTCTCGGCGCAGCGGTCCAACGTGCTACATCGAGCACACGCTGAAATGGGTCAGGGATCCATGGATCTGGCGCGTGGGCGCCAAACCCACGGATCGGGGAAGGTACACTCCGAACCACGAGGGCAGTGCCACCTCATCAAATATCGAACCTTAATCCATGTGTGCGTTGCCTCGACACAGGAAGGAACGCCAAATCAGGAACGGAAGGGATTCTCAATGCCGCGTCAAGCCTCGTCCACGAGTAAGCTCCCCGACCTAGATCCAAGGAGCTCCTCGTGACACGGGGCCCCTCTTGACGCGAAGGTGGTGGTCCTTGGCTCGGCGTCTTGACGGGAGCTGCGGGGGGCCCAGAGCCTTGAACAAAGCACGTCGTCGTCGGGCCGTCGGGAGCGTGGGCAAGTCTTGCCCCTGTTGGGCGGACTCCTGACTCCGCACCCTCGTCCGATTCGCCACGGTCCATCATCATCGCCATCATCACCAGCATAATCATCATCACCATCACCATCACCGCCGTCGTCGTCATCGTCATCATCATCACCATCACCATGACCATCACCTTCACTATCACCATCTCCATCACCATCATCATCAACATAAACATCATCATATCATCAACATTATCAACATCATCATTAGCATCTTCTTCATCATCATCACCCTCCATTATTATTCTCGTCCACATTGTGTTCCCCGTTCGGATCATCGCTCTCGTCCTCCTGCTGGCCGGCAGCGTTGGTTCGGCGGGCATTCGCAGCACAACGCGCATGCGTGAACTGTCCTCCTCGCCCTGTTCCTTCTTCTCAACCTGTCGTCCCTCCGCCCTCCCCCTTCTCACGGGCAGATATTATGTTCCATATCAGTAACATACACTCCTACTCTGCCACCTCGACGACCGATAGCGCCCAACTCTGGGGCCTCCCATCCTACAGGTCCAATACAAACAATCGACTCTTTGACTCTCAACAATCGTCATCGCTCGGACATCCATTCACCGTGAATTGTCCAGTTTCGAGCACTTATGTTTCGCATAATGATCCAGGGTGCTCCTCGATGGTCCACGCCGAAAAAAACCACACGTCCGAGCGATGCCAGGTGCCTCGGCGCTTGGCGGATTTCACCGGAATCTGGCGTTCCCGCCCCAGCGCGGCGCAAATTTTGCACTCGCCAAGTGTTGGGGCCCCGCGCGAGCGGGCGAGATGTCGCCCTTCAAGTGGCGTTTTCCGAGCGGGCGCAGCGCATGTGCTGCTCGCCGAATCGCATGAATGCGGCAGTTTGAGGAGGCCGAGGCTTGCGAACGCCAAGGCGACGCCGAGGAACAGGAGGAGGAGGAGAAAGAGGAGAAGGAAGAGGAAATGGAAAAGGAACATGGAGCCTATGCATTTGGGCGTTGGCCGAGTATTGCATAACAAAATGGCAATGGTGAAAGGAGCGCAGACGATGCTTGGCCGCTGCAGCACTAACTGCTGCAGGCTGGTAGGAATGGAGACCAGAAAGACGCCCGCCCGAACCCCAAGAAACCGCCGAACCACGCCAACACAACGCCGGACGTCCGCGGGACAACCGCGGGACAGCCAAGGGACAGCCGCGGGACAGCCGCGGGGCAGCCGCGGGACAGCCGCGGGACAGCCGCGGGACAGCCGCAGGACGGACGCGGGACAGCCGAGGCAAAGCGGGCCGTCGGGCGGGACGGCCGCGGGACGGCCACGGGACAGCGGCGGGACAGCCACGGGTCAACGACGGGACAACTACGGGGCAGGCGAAGCAAAGCTGGGAGCCGATATGCTGCTCGGGCACGAGATCCCCCCCCGCAGTTTGCCGGACTCTGCCAAATCACGGTTGGTGAAGGGACGAGGAGGATAAAGGAGACGCGGGGTCTGGGGGGCGACGAAGGCAAACGAGGACGAGGAGAACGGTCGAGGTTTTGGGGCGAGACGAATGTAACGGACAAGTGGGGGCGAGGACCGCGGGGGCCACGGCGGGGCGAAGTGTCACGATCACATGGAGACGGACGGAGAAGGTGAATGAGATGAAGAGCAAGAGGGCGGAGGAGTGTCGAGGACAAAAAGAAGGAGAAACAAAGGCGAGGGGAAAGAGTAGGGAACCGAAAAAACAAGGAGAAACGAGACGAAGCGGGTCGATGAGATGGAGACGGAGCACGGGGCCCCACTTTTGCCCCGATATCAGACAACAAAAACACCCGCAAAAGGCCCAACCATCATCCCGATGCGCTCTCCGGCCCCCCAGCGGCGCACCAGGTACTCCGAAAAAACAGGGGCGATGTGTTTGGCTCCGTCGGGCGCGACAATCGACGAACGCACGCTTTTCCCAACCATCCTGTGGTGTTGGGTCCTCGTTTTGAAGAGACGGTGCCCCGCGTCCCACCCACTCCTCCTCCCTCCTCCTCCCCCTTATTCCCTCCTTCATGAGGTTTCACCCACCCAATACAGCGCTTCGCGGCCCCATATGGAGCTCCAGTGGGGGTGGCCACATGCGTCGGCCACACCCAGTACACCGTTTCGTGGCCCCATAGGGAACTCCACGTAAGGCCCCAATTGGGGGGGTACCACACGCGTCCGCCACACCCAGAACAGCGCTTCGTGGCCCCATAGGGAGCTCCACGTGAAGCCCCAGTGGGGGTGGCCACATGCGTCCGCCACACCCAGTACGGCACTTTGTGGCCCCATAAGGAGCTCCACGTACCCAGTGGGGGTGGCCACATGCGTCCGCCACGCCTCGTACAGTGTTTCGTGGCCCCAAAGGGAGCCCCACCTAAGGACCCAGTGGGGATGGATGGCCGCATGCGTCCGCCACACCCAGTACAGCGCTTCGTGGCCCCATAGGGAGCCCCACCGAGGCCCCCAGTGGGACCGCGCACGTGCGTCCCACACACCCAACTTGGCAGTTTCACCCACACAGTACAGCGCTTCGTGGCACCAAAGGAAGCTCCACCGAAACCCCCAGTGGGACCGTCAGCATGCGCCCCGCACGCCCAATTTGGCATTTTCACCCACCCAGTATAGCGCTTCGTGGCCCATAGGGAGCTCCACCGAGGCCCCCAGTGGGACCGTCCGCATGCGTCCCGGAAACCAAATTTGGCATTTTCACCCACCCAGTAGCGTTTCGTGGCCCCATAGGGAGCTCCACCGACGGCCCCAGTGCTACCGCCCGCATGCGTTCCCCAACACCCAGTGCAGCGCTTCGTGGCCCCGTAGGGATGTTCACCGAAGAATATATTCACAATTGCGGTACCCACAACTGCATCTGGTTGGGTCCTTCGCCAGGATAGTTGTTTTTGTTTCGACGTTTTCCATGGCCGAGCCGCGCCCGCGTCGGGGCGAGCGCATCTCGCCAACGACAACAAAATCACCCCAGGTGCTGAACCTCGCGCGAAGCATGCTCCTGCGATCGCGCCGGCAACGATTCGGGGCAAGACTGAAGCTCGCGCTGTCTCCGCCAGGCGGCGAAGACCAAGTTAGCCACACATGCAAAGACAAAGACTGTCCGCGCCGTGGGAAGGCTGCCTGCCAGGGCCCTGGGGCCCCGTCTACGGCCTGGCAGGCAGCCTGGGGGGGTGATTGTCAGGCGTGGCCTCTTCACGGCAGCGGCGGCGGGGCCCCGCGAGAGCGGGCGAAATGATACCCTGGCACAAGCGCCGCGCAATTTGCGAATGAAAGAGGCAATGCTGTTTCGGAGCGGCACATCCTTGGTCTTCGCCGCGCTCCTCGGACGTGTTGCCGCTCCCGCCCCTGCGCGGCCAACTTCGCCCCCCCCCCTCGCCAAAAAAATCCGAAGCAAAACCGTGCGCGAGCGCCTCCCGTTCGTTAGCTGGTCACGCGGTCCGATCCAAGTAGACAGCTGCGCCATCCTGTTGAAGGGGCCCCCTGGGCCCAGGGGCCCAGGAGCCCCCATAGTTCTCCACATTTTCTGATTTGTGATCGTCCCTTTCCACTTCCGATCGTATCCACGTTCTCCTGGGAATCGACGATAAGTTGTGTCTGTGTGTTCTTGTCCTTCCCCCGAGATAGATTCCTCTGCTATGGGGGGACGGTAAGATTGGCCCAGGCCGCGAGCGCGCTCGACCTGGCTAGCCTGACCTCCTATCTACGCCTACTCTTCGTTCTCACCGTCCTCTTCCTTCCTGCCTCCCTCCTCTCCATCGTCCCTTTCCTCCTCCTCGTCCTCCTCCTCCTCCTCCTCCCCATCCTGTTCTCCCACTCGTGATCGTGATCCGCCGACCCCCTGGGGTCACGGCGTGTGAGATGCTCCCCCCTCCCCAAACCCCTCGCCCGGGGGCCTGGTCCGGCTGTTTTGGAAAGGGAAGGGGTGGGGGGGCCAAATCCGCCATCCGCACACTTGGAGCCCCAGGAGGCCCCAACACAGGCTAAAAGAGGCGCCCCAAAAAGGCCCTCCAGAAGCAAACATCGTCTCATTTCCTGCGGAAGACGCGGCGCCAAACGACCCAAGAAGCCTCCAAGATCGACCCTCGCCAGCCCGAACGGCTCCAGAAACCATAGCAACGGCTCGGGAAAGCCGCAGGACGGTCCCAAGAGGGCTCTAAAACGGGGCAAGAGGGCCCCCGAATGCTGTCCGGACGGCCCAGACCGCCCAAGACCGCCGCCAGACGGCCCCATGGGTGTCCAAGACGTTTGAAAACGCGACCACGAGGCGCTCCAAGAAGCCCTCCAAACGTAAAAACAGTCCCGTTCCCCAGGTAAAACGTACATTTTCAGCACATTCGCTTCTTGAGCTTTCACGAGGCCCACAACGGCCCAAGAAGCCTCCAAGATCGACCCTCGCCAGCCCAAAAGGCTCCCAGAAAGGCTCCAAGACGGCGTCTGGGCGATCCACGAAGGCCCCAGAAACCATATCAACGGCCCAGGAAAGCCGCAGGACGGTCCCAGAAGGGCTTCAAAACGGGGCAAGAGGGCCCCCAAATGCTGTCCGGATGGCCCACGCGGGGGACGATTCGGCCCAAACCGCCCAAGATCGCCGACAGACGGCCCCATGGGTGTCCAAGACGTTTGAAAACGCTACCACGAGGCGCTCCAAGAAGCCCTCCAAACGTGAAAACCGTCCCATCCCCCAGGTGAAACACATTCGCTTCTTGGGCTGTCACGAGGCCCACAACGGCACAATAAACCTCCAATATCGACCCCTGTCACCCGAAGAGGCTACCAAGAAAGCTCCAAGACGGCTTCTGGGCGATCCGCAAAGGCTCTAGAAACCAAAGCAACGGTCCCACGAGGGCCCCAAAACAGGCCAAAAAGACTCCCAAAGCCCAAAGGCTGTCTGGACGGCCCACGCGGGGGACAATCCGGTCCAAACCGCCCAAGACTGCCTCCAGACAGTCCCATGGGCGTCCAAGACGCTTGCATACGCGACCACGAGGCACTCCAAGCAGGCCTCCACCAGCAAAAACCGCCCCATTCCCTTGGTAAAATGTACATGTTCAACACATTCGCTTCTTGGGCTTCCACAAGCCCTACAACGGCCCAGTAAACCTTCAAGATCGACCTTTGGCACCCCAAGAGACTCTCCAAGAAACTCCACGACGGCCTCCGGGCGCCCCACGAGGGCACCAGAAACCATAGCAACGGCGCGGGGGAATGGCAGGACGGTCCTAAGAGGGCTCCGAAATATGTCCAGAGGGGCCTCACAGGCTGTCCGGACAGGCCACGCGGGGACGACTGCTGCGCCCCAAGGGGTCGGCGGTGTGGCGTAAGCCAATGAATCCACGTCCGGAAGTGACGTGTTGCCGGAGGCAGGTCGCGCAGCGGAGCGGAAGCCCTAATGCAACGTATCCAATGTTTCCAATGATTGCATAATTGCCACATATTGTATTGTGTTACATTATTATGTCTCCCCCCTTAATCCCCCCCCAGGGCCGCCGCCGAGTCGCCGACCCCTTTCGTCCACTAATTCAACAACCTACAAAAACCTATGGACATCATTGATTTCGGCCTCTGGGCCCTCCTCGGAGCCCAGAAGGGGCGTCAAGACGGCTCAAGATGGCTTCAAGGCGGCCGAAGAGAGTCTCAAAACGGCCTCAAGACGACCCAAGATGGCCCCAAGAAAGCCCAAAGGCTCACAAGACGCCGCCAGAGGGTCCAAAGAGGACCCCCCAAGAGCGCCTCCAGAAGCCAAAATCATAGATTTTCCCATGGTTTTGGGAATATTTTCGCGTTCTCGCCTTTCTCGACGCTGACAAGCCAATGACGGCCCAAGCACCCTCCAAAAGCACCCCAAGAAGCCCCAAGAAGCCCTCCAAAGGGCCCCAAGACGGCCCGAGAGGGCCCCAATACGGCTCAAAGCAACCCCCAAGACGGTCCAAGAGGCCCCTAGGACGGCGAAAAAACATCCCAAGAGTGCCCCAAGGCGGCCGTGGGAGGCCCCCAAGACGGTCTCCGAAGGGGCGAAACGGCGGAAGAGCGCCCATAGACGGGCCAGGACGCCCCCAAGAGGCCCCAATATGCCCCAAATAGGCCCCCAAGGGGCCTCAAGATGTCCCCAAGAGGGAGGCATGGCGGCCCAAACTGCCTCCAAAATTGCCACCGAGAGGATGACACATGCGACGGTCCACGTCCGGACTGCAGCGAAGCGTCTCGGCAGTCCGACAGAACGGGTGTGTGACGCCAGGGCCCAGCCACGATACGTCAAGGAAGGCCGATTGCAAAACATCGCATTCTCATACATTGAAAAGCACCCCCCTCATCCCCCCCCAGGGCCGCCGCCGAGTCGTCGACCCGTTTCCACGTACTTTTGTGAAAACCTAAGAAAACGCATGGAAGTCATTGATTTGGGCCTCGGGACCCTCCTCGAAGCCCACAAGGGGCGTCAAGAAGGCGAATGATGGTTTCAAGGCGGCCCAAGAGAGCCCCAAAATTGCCCCAAGACGGCCCAACATGGCCCCGAGAGGGCCCAAAAACCTACCAAGACGCCCCAAGAGGGCCCCAAGAGGATCCCCAATAGCGCCTCCAGAAGCCACAATCATAAATGTTCGCATGGTTGTGGGAAGATTTTAACGTTCTCGCCTTTCTCGACTCTGACAAGCCAGTGACGACCCAAGCAGCCTGCAGAATGGCCCCCAGAAGGCCTAAGAAGCCCCCGAGAGGGCCCCAAGACGGCCCCAGAGGCCCCCAAGACGGCCCAAAGAGGCCCCCAAGACGGTCCAAGAGGCCCCTTCGACGGCCCAGAAGGACCCCAAGAGAGCCCCAAGGCGGCCGCGGGATCCCCCCAGGACGATCTTCCAAGGGGCGATACAACGCAAAAGCGCCCTGTCGCGTGGAAGTTGGTCACGGCGGCGCCCATGAGTAGAGCCGGCGCTGGGAGGGAAGATGGGGCCGCCGCTTCCCTCATCGCCCTCCTCATCCTCCTCATCGTCGTCATCCTCATTCCTATCCCCGTCTTTTCCCTCCTGTTCTTCCTCATCGTCCTCATCGCCCCCTCAGCCCGAGGTTGGAACCTCGACGAGCGAGTCTCCACGTCCCCGCACCTTGGCGGAAATCCTCGCTACGATGGCTGAAGGCAGCACGTTCACGGTGCATTTTAACTGCGCGAGCGGTTCTAAGACACCTCCAAAGAGGCCCCCACCCAAGACACCTCCAAGAGGCCACAAGGAAGCTCCCAAAAGGCCCCGCAACAACTGGACTGTACGTGGTCCGGACGTGCACACCCGCGAAGCGAGAGGAATCGTAGGGTAGCCAGCCTCTCCTACGGGGCCACCTCGGAGCTCACTCCTTGAGCAACGTGGTATGCCCCCTGCCGGCCCTAGTGATAAGGCAGGGCCGTTGCACACCCAATCGCAGGGGATGTCGTCAGAAGCGCGCAAGGCATCAGCGTAGGTGTTTTGACGTTGAACCCGCTTTACGCGGATGTCCTGTCCTGTCCTCTCCCACTCCTCCTCCTCCTCCTCCTCCTCCTCCTCCTCCTCCTCGTCCTCCTCCTCCTCCTCCTCCTCCTCCTCCTCCTCCTCCTCCTCCTCCTCACCCTCCTCCTCGCTCCTGGCCGCTGCCCTCCCACATGGGCTGCGGCACGGCTGACATTTGCCCCAATGGCGCCCACGCGGGACCACAAAAAAGGAAGAGGAGGAGGGAGAATCGGCGGCGGCTCGCCCGGCCGCGGCCAGCTTGTGAACGTCCGAGCGCACCTGGATGACCTCGGAGGCCACGGCCCGCAGCAGAACGCAGACGCCGGCTGCACTCCCAGGACTCCACTGGCGAGGACTCCGAGATGGCCAGGACATACACAAGCGTCCTAGCAGGGGCCCGACGAGATGGGGTCGGAGGACTGCACCAGATTGCCGACGTGTCGCCGATGTATTGTCGATGCCTCGACGATGCATCGACCATGCATCGCACTGGCGTCGTCGGCAATGCATCGGCGACGTCGACGTGCAGCAGATCGGGCTCCACATAGAGCCGCATCGGCGGTGCATCTGCTATGCGGCGCGATCCTCCGATTCCATCTACTCGGACCCCATATAGGAGGCCTAGAGGACAGAGGCACGCCCAAGACGACAGCAGCCCTGGCTCGAAACTGTCTCCCTCCTTTGCTTACTCCCGCTGGCAAAGTCTCGGTGTGCAAGGTCCCGTGTCCCGGGGCCCTGGCTCTCCGATGTTCGAGCAGGAGAGTCATTACATTAGAAGGAGCAGGAGGGAGAGGAGAAGGGGAGGGAAGAGAGGGAGAAGAACGTGGAGGGAGGGGGAGCGATAGAGGAAGAGGAAGAGAGGGAGGGGAGGGAAGAGGACTGGAACGAGAGGAGACGGAGAAGACCGAGGAAACAGGGGGATGAGCGAGGATAGAGCAGGGAGGAGGGGGAGGAGGAGAAGGAACCACATTCCTCAGCATCCACGCTCTGACACTCAGGGTACCTGGCGGGGGGAACTGCCAGCGACATTGAAATGTGCCCTCTTAGCCCCCCGACAGCGTGTGCTCCAGCGAAGAAGCACCCGAGGCCCAAGGCTTTTCCATTCCGCTCGATGCTCATCACGACTCCCGGCGCTTCCACGATTGTGCAAGACATGCACGAATTCGCGGTGGTGGATAGTGGGTGTGTGTGTGCGTGCTCGCGCGCACTCATATCACAACAGGCGTGTTGAGCTAAGCACACCGAGAAAAAAAGGAGGGAGGCGGAAAAGAAGGCGTGAGGAGGAGTGTTGCATGCAGGACGGGAAACACCTGCCAGGGAAACCTGCACTAGTATTATCACTACTTCTACTACTACTACGACTAATACTACTACTACCACTACCACTACTACTACTACTACTACTACTACTACTACTACTACTACTACTACTACTACCTGCAACTACCACTACTACTACTACTACTACTACTACTACTACTACTACTACTACTACTACTACGACGGCTACTACTACTACTACTACTACTACTACTCCTACTACGACTACTACGACGAATGCTACGACTACTACTACTACTACTACTACTACCTACTACTACTACTACTACTACTACTACTACTCCTCCTACTACTACTACTACTACTACTACTACTACTACTACTACGACCACGACTACGACTACGACTACGACTACGACTACGACTACGACTACTACTACTACTACCACTACTACTACTACTACTACAACTACTACTACTACTACTTCTACTACTACGACTACTACGACTACTACCACTACTACTACTACTACTACTACTACTACAACTACTACTACTACTACTACTACGACTACAACCATTATTAGGTTTACTACTACTACTACTACTACTACTACTACTACTCTACTACTACTACTACTACTACTACTACTACTACGACTACTAACACT